>JARQOC010000005.1:171752764-172282764 GCA_033576535.1 Allobates femoralis | reverse complement strand
ACTTTGAAGTCCCTTCTCGGAATCTCCTCGATCACTTTCCCACTCTATCTCACAGTTTTAGATTGCCCAATGTACCCTTCAATTCCTCCATGTTGTACCAGGAAGAGTGTGAGAATGAAGACATGATCTGTCTGATTTCTTCCGGGGACAGCTGGGTGGATATAAATTTCCTCCATCTTCTAAAGAATCTGGGAGACAATCTGTTCATATCTCTCTGAGCTTCCATTTTCTCCCATGTTAACAGTGTTTTCAACGTAGTCACTATGTCTTGTGGCCCAGGTAAAGAATCTGTAATCCATCTCCCCAGAATTAGACGTTTGGTCGCCATTGCCATTGCCACCATGTGAAATATGCCCAACTCCTCCTTTCCCAGACCCGTGCCCCTTGCATCGTGAAAGATCCATTTCACCAAGTCTAGTGGGACAGTTTTGTCTGTTATGTCTTTCACCAATTGTTTAGTTGTCTCCCAGAGTCTCAAGGTGTTCGTGCAATACCAAAGACCGTGAATCATGTCTGTGCTTTGCATTCCGCATTTGGGGCAGTGCGTAAGCCTGTTTGGTCTATCTTTTGTGACCCGAAGATTGAAACCCATTATAGCCCTGTGAAAGATGCGGAAAAAAGAGTCCCTCCACCTCTCGTCTACAATATGTTCTCTCAACTGTTTCCATCCTGATAGAATTTTAGATTTTATGTCTGGGTCATGAAGTTGTTCCGTCCATCTGTGGAATAGCTTGTCTCCAGCTTCAGGGAGCAGTCTGTCTCTTATAGCGGCATATAAGGAAGAGATATTAGTGGTGGATGGCTCTAATGACAGTAAAGTGTCCCACTCATTGTTAATGTATTCCGCTCCAATGGACTTCAGGGCAGTCATGATGTGATTACGTATCTGTAGGTATTGCAGTGTGTGTGACCCTGGCAACCCAAATTTGTACTGCAATTCCTCCCATGTTGCCCACCTCGGTTCAGTAGTATGAAATAAATCTTTAATTCTCACCACTCCCCTTTCCTCCCACACCCTGAACAATTTATTCTCCCTTCCCTGAGGGAAGGCCGGGTAGGTCCACAGTTCTATGTGTTTGGAGATTCTCCATGATAGGCCAAATTTTTTTCGGACTGCTTTCCACGAGGCTACGGTATCCCTGAAAACTAAGGCCGTCTTCATAAGGGGCGGTAGTGACGGGCCTGGGGCATGAAGTGATGACACCAAACTCCAGGGGCTGCACAATTCACTCTCCAAAGGGAAGTCTGAGTATCTACTGGTCCCCCTCATCCAATCCAGGATATGTCTGGTCAAACACGTTAGATTATAACCCCGAATATTGGGGAAGTTGAGGCCCCCTTCCCCCACAGGTAGCATAAGTGTGCTCAATCTAATCCTCGGCTTCCTTCCCCTCCAAATAAATCTGGTGAATAGAGTGTTAAGTCTCCTGATATCAAGATGTTTCAGTAATAGAGGAAGGGTTTGGAGGGGGTACAACAATCTAGCAAAAGGATCATTTTGACCAGGTGGCACCGTCCAAGTAGAGACAATGGGAGTCCCTCCCATCTTTTTAGTTCGTTTTCAATTTTGGTTATTAAAGGGTTGTAGTTTAGTTGATAAGTGGTACCTCCCGATCTAGCTATGTTGATCCCTAGATACTTCACGTATGTTTTAGCTATTGGGATGCCATGAAGCATCCGGGGAGAACCCGATCCTCCAGTGTTGCGGGCACCATCTCCTTCCCGTAGAAACAAGATCTCGGATTTGGACTTATTTAATCTAAACCCTGAGAAATTACCGAATTCCTCCAGACACCTCAGGACGTCTGGTAGGTCTCTCTGTACATTACCGAAATATAGCGCTATGTCATCCGCAAATAAGCTTGTTCGCAACATCTTACGCCCCATCTTGATGCCCTCAAAAAGCGTGCCTGAGATTAGCTTCCTTGCCAATGGTTCTAATGCCAGGTTAAAGAGCAGTGGGGATAACGGGCATCCCTGGCGAGTACCCTTGCCCAATGGAAAGACATCCGACAAAAAACCTGGGGTGCTGATCCTCGCTCTGGGATTGGTATAGAGGCATCTCAAAAATGTTCGCGTCGGTCCAGTCAGACCAATGTTATCTAAGACCAGGTCCAGCCATGGCCACCTGACATTGTCAAAAGCTTTTTCAGCATCTAGGGTGACCATGGCCGGACCCGGCCTCCCCCCTCTTTCCACCCCTCCGGCGACATCCACCGCTAACAATGCCTTTCTAACATTGCTAGTTGCTGAACGGCCCTTAATAAAGCCTGACTGGTGCTCCCCTATGATACCTGGCAGGATCCTGGCCAAGCGATTTGCTAAGATTTTAGAGGCAATTTTCAAATCGGTATTAATGAGAGATATCGGTCTATAATTAGACGGATTTTCCATATTCTTATCCCCTTTCGGCAATAATATTATGTGGGCCAGGTTCATTTGTTCCGCCATTGGGGTACCGTCTCTCACTCCATTGAAGACTCCCATCAGACATGGTGCCACCTGGTCCTTTAGAGCCCTGTAGAAACCGCCGCTGAAGCCGTCTGGGCCTGGTGCTTTGTTTGGATTTAGGGTTTTGATGGTTTCTAACACCTCGTTAATTTCGAATTTTGCATTTAACATTTTCAAGTCTCCGTCTGAAATCTTAGGCATATTTGTCTCATTTAACCATTGTCGCCCATCACCCCCCTCCTCTCCCGGGGCCTTATATAAATTTGCATAAAATTTTCGGAGGATGTCTGTTATTTTTTTGGGGTCCGAAGTCAGTGTCCCATCAGTGTCTGACAGAGTGGCTATGTTCGTCTTAGGGCGCTGACCCCTGGCCAGATTTGCCAGTATTCTCCCCGCCTTATCTCCATGACGATATAATTTGGATTCCCATTCTGTTCTGTACATGTCGTCTTTCATCTTTGTCCATTTGTCAAAATTGTTTTTAGTTTGAGTCCATTGTGTTCTGTTAGTCTGGGTCGGTTGTTCTTTAAACGCTAAGTATGCGCCTCTAACTTCATCACTGTATTTTATATACATGTTAGATATTTTTTTTTTCAAGGTGGTGGTGTATGCTAGTATCCTCCCCCTTATTACCGCCTTGGCAGTCTCCCAGAATAGTACTGCATCCTCTCTGTGAGCCTCATTGTCTGAAACGTACACTGACCACCATTCACCTAGAAGTTTGTTAAAGTCTGAATCTTTCTGTAGAAAGGTGGGGAATCGCCACAGATAGTCTGTGCCTCTAGGGTACCTGTCTAGGAGTTCCAAACTAACCGGGCTATGATCTGAGATCACCAAATTTTCGACACTAACGTGTTTCGTCTTATGAATGATCCCCTCTCCCACCAAGAATAGATCTATTCTGGACCAGGTCCCATGAGGGTGAGAGAAGTGCGTAAACTCCCTCTCCAGTGGGTTTCTGAGTCTCCAAACGTCTCTCAACCCCGTGGCCCTAGCGAAGGTTTGTAGGGTAAAGTCGTCTGGTCTCTCCCTTCCCCTCGTCGCTTCCGGAAGAGTCCCGACCTGTTCTGAAGATCTATCCTCCCCCCTGGTCATAGTGGTGTTAAAGTCTCCCCCCAAGATGAGAGAACGGTGGTCGTGTGTGAGTAATTTCTCCTGTAAAGCTGAAAAGAACGGTTTCCTGTCAGTGTTTGGGGCATATATGTTATGGATGTGAAAAGTTGTGCCTGAGATGTCTAAAGTCACACTGGCGTGCCTCCCCTCTTCGTCTTGATCGCTAGAAATCAGTCTGTACGATAGGGATTTGTGTAGTAAGATGATCACTCCCGCCTTTCGACCCCTGGCTCCAGAGCCAAATACCGCCCCCACCCACATTTTGTGCATACGGTGGAATTCGTTTTGGCCAAGATGCGTTTCCTGTAGTAGTACGATGTCTCCCTTCAGCTTCTTGAGATGTCGCAGGACCCTATTTCTTTTGCTCGGTGATCTTAGACCCTTCAAATTCCACGTTAGAATGTTAACCATTGTTTGTGTATCTTGTTCTGTAAGTGGCATAACCCATACTCAGCATATGTAAATGGATAAATGGCATTAATGGCAATAAATTTTTCCCCTAACATAACTCTCCAACAAGTGTGAAAACAATTATCAATTCTCCCTGTCTCCTCCCCCACCCCCGATAATTTCAAATGAATTTTACATTGGTCCTCTGTTTGAAGTCCAACAAAGGGGACATGGTCTCCCTCATCAACAAGTGTAGGCAGTGTGCTTCCTTTTTTCCGGTGCTTCTCCACCCTCCTTTGCCTCCACCCACGGCCTGATGTGTACATTATGAAGGCGTCTTCTGACCGTTAGTTTTGAACTTAAATCTAAATCTGGGGGAAAACCAAACTGACCGAGTCTGTATAAGAGAAAGCCTCAAGAGTCTCCAGTTTTCTGTACCGCTGATTCTCTCCTTTCTCGTGGTGAGCTCTGATCCATGTTCTGACCCGAATCGGTTCTAGTGTCCCTTCTCGGGGAACCTCCAGTAGATGCAGGAGAACGGGAAGCCGCCACATCTGATCGTGCAGGTGAGGATGATCCATGAGAGTCTCTGGAGCTTGTGGTGAATTTTCTCAGAGCCTCCTGTGCGTCCCGGAAGTACACCGGAGGACCCTTTCCGTCTGAGACTTTCAGCGTGGCAGGATATATCAGTTGGAATGGGACGTTTCTTTTGTATAGAATGCTGCAAACTGGGTTGAAGAGTTTTCGCTTTCTAGAAACTTCAGGAGAGAAGTCATTAAAAATGACAATTTTGTGGCCTCTTATAAGCAGTGGTGATCTTTTTTTCCGAAAGGCCTGTAAGATCTGTTCCTTTTCTTTAAAGTCCAAATAGCGCGCAATAGATTGACGCGGCTTGAAGGATTCCTGAGATCCCTTGTTGTTTCCGTTATTGGAGCCTGGGTGCTGTGATGAGCTGGGAGGGGCGCCCAATCTGTGAGCTCTTTCAACCTTACATACTAGGGCTATATCCAGGGCCTCAGGTATCTCTCGTTCAAAGATATCGTGTAGATGAGCGTAAGAGATGCTCTCAGGCAGGCCGACCACCCGCAGATTGTTCCGACGAGACCTGTTCTCTAAGTCGTCCATCTTTTCCCTCATCCACCGTGAGACCTTGGCCGCCTCCAGTAATTCAAATTCAAGTCTCTCAATCCTATCCTCTGCATCAGACAGGCGCTGTTCTGTCTCTGAGAGCCTGGTATTATGTTGGTTGACTTCTTCCTTTAAGTCTGCCATAGCTGAAGTTATTGCTTCCTTGACTGCCACCTGGAGGCTGTCTGTTAGGTGTTTTCTGAGATCTGCCGCCATATCTGCAAAAGCCTTTCCCAGTTCTCTTTGTCCCAGAGTTCCTCCCTCTTTTGTTCCGGGGCTTCCCTTGTCCCCCTTACTGTGTGATGAGGTCTGAGGTTCTCCTTGGGAACCCTGACTTCCCCCTGTTAGTCGCAGCTGGCCCTGTTGTAAGGCTGGTTTGTCCCTTCTTTTGCCCACACCTGCCATTGTTGTAGTATTGGAGTTGTCTGATGCTGGAATTTGTTGTGAATTGTGGCTCCTCAGCCAGCGGTACATTGAAGTCTCACTGCCTTCTTTTACATCACTCTCTTTAGCTATGTGTGTGTCCTGTAATCAGGGCAAGATCTCAAGAGCGTCCATGCAGTTTAACCTGGCTATCACCCCCAGCAGTAGAAATGTCCCGTTATTTGTTACTTGCCTTGAGATGAAGTAGTGGCGGCAGATCATGGACACTCTCTCTTCCTGGCTGCTCCCTTGGCTTTCCAGCGTCTCTAGGGTTCGGGACCTGGGACCAGGGACCAGCACCGAAGGTTCACGGATGTTTTTCCCGTTGTCTACCGTCCTCCAGGGTTTCCGGATTTCTTGTGCTGTAACTGCCCAGTCGCAGGCTTCCCCGTCAGTGTGTAGTTGGCCCAGCTCAGGTTTCCCGCTCCCCACTTGTGAAATGGCGGCGTGAGAGCTCCGGCTGTGCAGGGAGTCCCCGTCACTTCAGCAAGACATCCAGGCTGGTCAGGCCCCGGGCGGATATAGCGCTGTTAGTGGACCGTATAGTATGTACTATCTCCCGCTCTCCGGCTCTACCTGCCAGCCGCCGATGTCTGAACTGTGCAGCTTCTCCAGCCTCAGCAGCCTCCCTCGTGGCGGGTCTGCGGTCGTCTTCGCGCCTCCTGCACGCACTCACTTTCCGGCCTCTCGATCACTCGCAGTCGGTGCTGGTGGGCTCCGCGAGTGTTCCCCCACGAATTCTGCCGTATCGACGCCGACTTTTTGCGGTTTGTTGCGGGTTTTTGGCCACGGGGTGACGGAGCTTTTCACTCTCGTGGCATCCGCACCGGGGCCGGAACCGGAAGTCCATGTTTTACGGTTGAGAGAAAGCAGCCTGGATGGAATGCTTCTAAAGGCTGTCTCCAAACGTACACTCTGCCGGAGGTGGGAAAATGGGGTAAACAATGATTCGTCTGAGAATATCCATGTTTCCACTGCTCGAGGGACCAATTGTGGAGGTTTCTACACCACTCTAAATGCTTGGAAACATTTGTCATTGAGAGCAGCGGTTCTCTAATTGCAGCTCTTCCGTGGAATCCAGATTTGTGCAGCTCCTGACGAACAGTTTTCGTGGAAACTGGGTTCTGTAGGTGTTCATTGAGCTCAGCAGTGATTTTCGGAGCCGTGGTCTTGCGATACTCTCTCAAAATTCGCTTGAGTGTCCGACGGTCTATGTCAACTTCGACTTTCGGCCGGACCTTTTGCTGCGGACGTTTTTCCTTCTCTTTCAAACGCAGTCATTACTTTGTAGACAGTACCTCTTGACACGCCAAGCATTCGGGCACTTTCTGTTACACTAGCGCCTGCCATACGAGCACCAACAATTTGGCCTTTTTGAAAATCTGAAAGGTCTGCCATTGGTATCAGGTTCTCATCAATGTTCTAACAATTCGGCAAAGCAAACAGTTAATTTACATACACATATCACTTAACACAAATAATCAACTGCAAAATATTAATATATGTCACGGTTTGCATGTTAATAACATGTTAGAAGATTATGATGCCAAAACGTTGCGTGTTTCCATTATTTTGTCCAACCCCTGTATTTTTGGGCATACACATCACAGGAGACTCAGGGCACATAAATAACAAGACGCTGGGGCATATACATGGCTGAGGGGTATAAACCACTGGTGGTTATAATAGAATCCAAGCACTCATCTGGTTTAGTTTCAAGTGATTTATTGTGAAGCACACATGGATGCTGAGGTGACAGCAGCAATAACGTTTCGGCCCCCAATTAGGCCTTTCTCAACACGTCACTGCTAATGATGTTAGGGGAGTAAACATCAGGTATGGAGCACTGTATGGTAAGACGAGAGCCCCCTGCACCATGGAACAGTACATCTGTTGCAGGCCTATTAGGCAGTGTATCTGTGCAGGCTTTGTGCTGTCCGTGCCTAGGCTGAGAGTGCTGGCTCTCCCAAGACTACGATACTAACGGTACTTCCCCAGACCAGGGGTCACACACCGGGAGCTACCACATCAGGGGCTATCAGAAACATACTAAGACGATACTCCAGCATTCTGGAACATTCCACATGCCTATGGGTACAGCACAAAGCCTGCACAGATACACTGCCTAATAGGCCTGCAACAGATGTACTGTTCCATGGTGCAGGGGGTTCTCGTCTTACCATACAGTGCTCCATACCTGATGTTTACTCCCCTAACATCATTAGCAGTGACGTGTTGAGAAAGGCCTAATTGGGGGTCGAAACGTTATTGCTGCTGTCACCACACCATCCATGTGTGCTTCACAATAAATCACTTGAAACTAAACCAGATGAGTGCTTGGATTCTATTATAACTACGATAGAGATCATCAGATCCTTTCCTACATAGCACCATCAACCTCCCACCACTGAGTGCTGGTCATAAACGATATAAACCACTGGTGGGGCACATACAACACTGGGTGATATACACATCACTGTGGGTCATGTACAGCACTTGGGGAATAGCTCACTGGGGCCCACAGGCATCTCTGGTGGGCACATAGAGTGCACAGGCATTTTTAAATGGCACATAGTACTGGCAACACAGGTATCTTTGGGGAGCACATACAGTACTGGAGTTATGTACAGTGCACTGGGAGACACAGGAATCTCGGGGGACAGGCATCTCTTGGGGAGCCCAGGAATCTCTTAGGGAACAAACAGTATTGGGGAGCACAGGAATCTCTTGTGGGACATACGGTACTGAGGGACATATACAGTACTGCGTTATGCAGGCATTTTTGGGGACACAGGGATCTTTGGGGGAATATACAGTACTTGGGGGCACAGGCATTTTTAAGGGCCACATGCAGGCATTTTAGGGGACACAGGGATCTTTGGGGTGCATGTACAGTACTGGGTGGCACAGGCATCTTTGGGGGCATATACAATACTGTGGGGCACAGGTATTTTTAAGGGCCACATGCAGTGCTGGCAACACGGGCATCTTTAATGGGCGCATACAGTACTGGGGGTATGTACAGTACTTGGGGATATATACATCACTAGAGGGGATATAAATCACTTGGAGCCACAGGAATCTCGGTGGGGACAGGCATCTCTTGGGGGCCAAGGAATCTCTTAGGGAGCATAAGCACTGCGCCATATACAGTACTAAGTTAAGCAGGCCTCTTTGGGTGCATATACAGCACTGGGGGGCACAGGAATCTTTAGGGGACATATACAGAACTGGAAGGCACAGGTTTTTTGAGGGACTCATACAGTAATGTGGGTGCAGGCACTTTGGGGGCATATACAGTTTTGTGGATGCTAAGGTAGCCACTCCTCTTCTGTGGTATGGGGATGTATTGTGTGTTAACCCCGCCAACAAAGTGTGACTTCTGAAGCCAGAAAAATAAACCCACATTCCCCACACTGCGCAGGACTGGAAATGATGACACCACTGTGTCCTATCCGTAAGAAGATGATTCATTTGGGCAATCACGCCCACCATATCGTGTTACCCAGGGAGCAAGGGGGGAGGATATGGAGCTGAAGAAAACACCCACAGTGTCTGCACTCTTGATAACACCCTCCTTATTTACATAGGGACATGTAAGTAATAAAAAGATTTTATTCAGTGATTACAGGACACTCTTGGGTCAGACAGGGATGTTTAGGAATGTAGTAGCAATCTGCAAGGACAGATGGTGATAGGTTTGGGGGCACAAAAGTCCTGACAGGTTCCCTTTAAGATAATTTTAACAGGCTGTGCAGACTTGAGATGAAAATGTGCGGTCACTTTGTGACTTCAATGCACACTCTGTCATGATTCCACTGTATTTCTGGTGTGAGCAGAGGCTGTCATGTGACCTCACACTGTCACAGTTTGACAGTCTGCAGTCACATAATCACTGCATACTGTGTCAAGCCTGGATAATGTTTTTAACCCCTTCACGACCTGTGACACATATCTACATGAGGTAGCATCCCTTGCTTTGATGTGGGCTCACACACCAAGCCTGCATCTTTCCCTTCACATGTCGATTGATCTGATCAGCCAACATGAGCCTCCTACAGGCACAGGTGGTTCGGAGATCTGCCCACGCCTGTTTACCAGTTAAATCCCGCTATCAATCTCTTTAAATCAGATATTTTTATTACCCAATAAAAATAAAGTGTTACAAAACATGGACAAAAATTGCCCTCAAATTAACAAATTATCAAAGGTTAACTCACCCCTCACCTCCCACCCACCTCCAATTGCAGACATCAAGTATTACTTCTCTTTCCGTAGGAGCAGAACCATCAGATTCAAACATTATACAGTCCAATACCGCACATCATATAGCGGGCATAGGAGTCTGTCCTCTAAACCATCCCCAGGGATTAACTCCCTCACTCACTCCTCACCTCTTCCTTGCATTCCATAACTTATCAAACATTGTCGTAGCGTTTCTCTTACAATAAAGCTTGAAGAAAGTATTTATTATATAATCAACTTGCTTAATATATTCTATCCTAGTAGGGGGCTCGGCCCTGATCCCGTTCTTGGCAATCAGCTTTCTAGCCATAAATAATAACCTGGCAATCGCCTTTTGTGCATTATTATTTATTTCTTCTACATACCCCAATATACACACCAGCAGAGTCCGTGGCACCACACATCCATACCTTCCTTCAATCAAACTAAGTACTACTACCCAGAACACTTGTAGTATCGTACATTCCCACAACATATGCAAAAACCCGCTCCCTCAGTCATACATCTCGGACATTCAGAAGTATCTCTCGCACCAATCCTATACAACAATTCAGGGGATCTACAAGCTCTTTGAATAGTATATAGCTGGGACATTCTTCCCTGTTCACTTAGTGACAGTTTGGAGATGTATTCCAAAATGGACTCCCACACTGTCATCAAATACACCTATTTCTTCCTCCCATTTTCCTCGTGTCTGAATAGGATGTTGCAGCAGAAAGGTATGCAGAACATATCTATAAACAGTGGGGATAACCCCTTTTGTGGATCCCACAATGCAGATGTTGTCCAGAACAATATCCTGCTGCACTTTCACAGCACCCAAACGTACTTGACGCCCATAGGCATGCTGAACCCTGATGTATCGGAAACGATCCGTGTCTGGCAGTTGAAATTCAGCCTGCAATGCTTCAAATGTTTTTAGTTCATGATTAATCCACAACTGTGAAATATAGCCGATCCAGTCTCTTTGATCCCCCATCTTATAGAACTCACTTAATTTAGCATTCATCCATGCGGGAGAGTATTCAGACAGTCCAGTAACTTCCCTAAGTATTTTAATCTTATTCCAGATCCTATGTATAAGGTGCAGCGTGGGGAGGCTTCGACCCAATCTACCAAAAGTACCGGCCTCTAATCCCTGTACCAAAGTAGCCCTTCGTATAAAATAGCTTAGCATTTCCTGTACTGATCCCTGCCCCTCTATGGATGCCCATCCTCTAAAATGCTGACTTTGCGATGCCAGGAAATAAATCAGCGGATTAGGCACCACAATCCCACCTTCCTCTTTTGACCTTTGCAATATTTCCAGTTTTAATTCAGGGTTTCTTCCTACCCCATATAAAGTCCCGAAATAGAGAGCTAAGTCGCTGGAATAAACCCCAAGGAGGCCACACTGGTGAATTATGTAGCACATACAGAAGTTTTGGCATTAGTATCATCTTGAACAAATTTGTCCTACCCACCACCAAGAGACGCACTTTACTCCATGTCTGAGTCTTCTCTTTCAGTTTAACCTAGGAGTGGGAACACATTTAATCTCACATATTCCGTTACTGGAAGTGCATCCTGAATACCGAGATATTTAAACTGTTCAACAATTTTGAGTCCTGCACATCCCATCTCTCTCTCTTCTTCCACCCCCTGCAATCCACAGTCATAAGATTAGATTTATCCCAGTTTATTCTAAACCCGGTCAGTGTCCCAAACCACTCAATAATAGACACCGCCTGATTTAATGACTCCCATGGATCCTGAAGAAACAACATATCATCGGCATAAAGTGCAATCTTTTCCTCGACCGATCCGAATTTGAATCCTTTAACCATTTTTTCCCTCCGTGTGCTGGGAGTGGCTCATTCGCGAGCGTGAACAATAAAGGAGAGAGGGGGCAACCCTGCCAGGTCCCTCTAGTAAAGTTAATCCCATCTCACCTCTCTCCGTTCACCCTTATTAGTGCCCTCTGGGAATAATAGAGCAACTTTACTCAGGAGATTAAAATTGGCTCAAAACCCATCTCCCTGAGCACCATCCACAAATGGTCCCACTCCACAGTCAAACGCTTTATGTGCGTCTAAGGATGCCACAACCCTATTTTCCGCATTATCAGCTGGCATTTGAATATTCAAAAACAGTCTTCTCGAGTTGATGGCTGTTGTTTTGTTTGGCATAAATCCAGACTGGTCTGGGTGTATAACAGCAGTTACCACTTTTGCCAGCCTGGTTGCCATAACTTTAGCAAGCAACTTGGTATCCAATGACAATAATGAAATGGGCCTATAGGATTCTGGTCTCCTAGCATCTTTATCCTCTTTTGGTAAAACCACAATTGTTGCTTCACTCATAGATTCTGGTAGCCTACACTCACCCATGGCCTCGAGAAAACCTCCCTCAGTCTTGGCAACAAGAGATCATTAAACTGCTTATACACCTCTGCTAGTATGCCATCCGCCCCCGCGGCCTTATCATTCGCCATGGAAGCCAAAACGTCCTCCAATTCCTCTACTGACAGTTGCTCTTCTCTTCTAGTTTTTCTCTATCCTTGTCACTAAGCCGCGGCAACCTTGCTTCCACCAAAAAATTTTGTATCTCCATTCTCTCAACCGACATCCTACACGTATATAACTCCCGATTAAAATTTCCTAAAGATTTCAAGGATACTTTCAGTGCCGGCCACCAGATCGTCACCCTCGTCATATAGAGTGTATACGTATGATGATTCCCTTTGAGCGGAAGCAACTATTGATAAAAGATGTCCAACTTTCTCCCTATCTTCATAAAACAAGACTTTCTGGAATTCTTGCCTCTTTCTAGCACTTCGAAGGTGAATCTCATCCACTACTTCCTGGGCCTTTTTAAGATTTCCCTGCGTCTCCGGGTTGGATCTGTTTATTGCGTCATTCTCAGCCATCCTTAGGTCTTCTAGCTCCTGCATCTCCTCCCTCCTGGACTCTGATTTACACCTTGAAATGTCTCTAATAAATAGGACCCGAACAAAAGCTTTCATAGTGTCCCAGACTACACCCTCAGATGCGCTGCCAGCATTATTCTTGAAGAATTCATCTATCTCACCCATAATCTTATCCATATCCAATGATATCAACCATGCCGGGTGTACCTTCCGTTCCCCTTTCTGACCTCGGAATCCCGTACCAACATGCCATACCACTTCCAATGATTTATGGTCAGAGACCACCCTTGGCAAGTAATCTACATTCTTAATCAACAAATCCATACATCTGTTCCCAAGCGCCATATCAATGCAAAACATGGAGTTGTGAGACGCAGAAACCATAAATAACATTTCACATCCAGGTTCCTCACTCCACAAATCCTACTAATCCAATTTCAATTAATATGTCTTGCAAAGGGTGTCTCTCCATCTCTCTCCATAGCCCCGTACAGCTGCCTGTCCTCTAACTCACGGTTGAGTACATTATTAATGTCTCCAATCACTAATAGTGGTATCCCCACCTTGTGCCTAGCCAACTCAAGGATCTCTTTTAATTTCTCTCCCGAATATGGTGGTGGAAAATATACTGCAACCAGACATATCAATTGCCCATACACACGACACCAAAAAAACATACTGTCCATCCTTATCCACAGACACCTCCACTTCTTCATACGGCAGTGAAACATGGACCAGGACAGAGACCCCCTTTGCATAATTGGAATATGTAGCATGATACGCATGCCTAATCCATTTTCTGGCCAGGACTCCAACCCGGTCTTTAACCAAATGAGTTTCCAGCAAGCATATAATATGTTTGTAAAACAGAGCCTGCCTTAAAGAGGACCTGTTGCCAAACCAGGCATGGTGATCTAATTACAGAACTGGATTCAGCATGTCTGCTGCATCCAGGCAAGGGGTCACCCAGCACTTGAGCAGCCCTGTACCCCGAGATAATACACTTAGAAAACTTACATGCTACAGCCACTAAGGAGGTGGCTAGGGGCTGCAGCCGAAGGGCAGAATCACACCACCTGCATGTTTAATCTGCCCACCGCTGCCAATCATTCTCTCTCTCTTCTGCAGCATTAAACAGAGTTGTTTATTTTTTTTTTTTTTTCCAGAACTTGCAGTTTGGCCACGCCTTCATCTCATATTAACCGGGTAACACTTGTACTTTCAGGGACGCTCATTAACTTTCTGGTTATTTACTGCAGTAACCTGGGAACGGGCCATACATTACCCTGCTTGGTAGATGCTAGAATGTATGGGCTGTTTCCAGGATACTACACTGGCTTCAACAGCCAATCGCAGATGCCCCACTCTCAGTGATAGTGTCTGTGATTGGCTTTTGCGCCCCCTCACCCATTGTGTTGGCGTCTTATTGGTTGCCATAGGCAATGAACCTGACATCATTGTAGTGTAAAAATAAATAATTATGACAACACTTTGGACACTTTGTGTGGTCAGGTAAACGCCCCAGACTCAAATTTAATGTCTTGGCTGGGTCTAAGGAGACGGGTGGGATGGGCCTCCTGGATTGTCGTAGATATCATAGGGCTTCAGCACACGCAAGGATTCTGGAATTGTTACATAACTCAGTCAAAATTGTGGTTGCATATCATACAGGATATATGCCCCTTGTCGTTGATGACCCTCCCTTGTACTTGGTCTGCTCTATCTCAAATAAGAATTGAAATAACATTTAGCCTGTTGCAGACATTGAAAACGGTCTGTCGACAATCGGGAAGAGACTCATTAATTGACCCTAAAGGACCTCTAATTCCCATAACTGATAATCCAAGGTTTTTCCCTGGTGGCTCTTCTATTTTTTTTCCTGAACAACTCAAGGGGATCACCCTTGCATGTGCATCAAGTAGCTCAGAGAGGAACTCTTCTACCTCTTTCTAATATACTCGGGGACGATCTCCTGCGAACATGCCATAGTATCGAACACATGCAGCTCCAACATTGTCTTGCCTCACTAACTATAGATCTTGATTTTACTCGCCCTCTTACAGCCTTTGAGACCTTATGCCTTGCTGACTCCCCACCCACACACACCATAGCGGCTGTATACAGATTACTTACGAATGCGGGGTCGGAGGTTCCTCCCTTTTGCCAGAGCCTGGGAGAAAAAACTTGTGAAAACCTTCACTGAAAAACATTGGCACAGACGTTTCTTTCTGTCTCACAAATCATTCATCGCCACGAAGTCACAAGAAACTAGCTTTAAAATTATATCTAGGTGGAATAGAGTTCCCCAGGTTCTGCATAAGCGGTTTCCCGAGGTCTCGGACCTTTGCTGGCGTTGCAACAATGAGGTTGGATCCATGACACACATATGGTGGTCATGCTCAGTTCTTCGACCCTTTTGGTAGAGTGTTCTCAGGGTAATTGCCGAGGTCACCGGGATAACCCTACCTCACACCCCAGAAGCAATTCTATCATACATGACTCCTATCCTGAAACCTGCTTACAAAAAATCCCTTCTGAGACATCTACTCCAAGCAGCTAAGACAATTAGATTGTGGAGTCTATTTTGTGGAGACTATTTCCCCAACACTAGAGGAATGGCTTAATGAAATGGCTTTAACCCGACGCATGGAAACCCTGATTGCCCATACCCAAAAAGAACAAGAAGACTCGTCTCAAAGATGGTTCCACTGGGACTCTTTTCTTAATTCACCCCTCTTGAATGAGATAACATCGTAGGGAAGGTGGGATCCTGCCTTTTTTCCTTCCAACTTTTCTTTGCCTGGATCCTCCCCTTCTCTATTCTCTTTCTTCTTTCTTTCTTATATCCTTTATTTTCTTACTTAATAATTATTTGTTTCTAGAATGATAATAAACATACCACTCTTATTTAAGTATATTTACTGTAACCTGTATTAATTCTATTTCCATGTTTGAAACAAAATACTCTTGTTCATAATCTGTTAACATTTTTTTTTTTAAATAAAAATCTAATTGAGAAAAAATAAATAATTACAAAAAAAATAGATTTAGAGCTCCGCTGTATTTTGGATTCTCAGCACAGAGAAAGTGGACAGCTATGGACTTGCACCCCGAGCTGCCTGGCATTATTTTGGCTGGCAATCAAAATGCAAGGAAGCCCGTTATTTTTTGAAAATTATTTAAAGGGAACTGTCACCTAGTTTAGCCCCCCTAACCTATCACTCCCTGTCCCTGCAGCTTCCTTCTACATTATTAACCATCCCTGTCTGACCTAATAGTGATTTATAATAGTTGAATAAAGTGGTTTATAAACTTAATGTCCACCGCACTGTGGGCGTTTCTAGATAGCTGGCCGTCGGGTGGGCAGTCTCTCCATGTCCACTCTCCCCCGGCCTCGCTGCTGCAATCGCGCACTGTTTGCGTGATCATTCATTCAGGAGTGCATTCCTGATTTCAGATGCACGCCTCCTTGTTCATGTGATGACACGCCATGTTTTGATTGCCAGCCAGGTAAAACTAGACAGCTGGGGGCTGTTATTCTCAGCGTGGTAAGGTCCAAGCTTTCAGGGGCCCCTCGTGCTGAAAACCGCAGTCCGTAGCCACCCCTGGAAATGGTGAATTGATCGTAGCTCCATTTCCAGCCGCTTTACCCAGCTCTTCCAGTGGCCCTGGTGGTGGTGGTGGCATGCTGGATGATGAAGTTAATACCAGCCTGGTTTTCTCGACTGGCACTAAACCCAAAATTAATGTTGTCATGCTAAATTAGACTTGGCCGCCATGAATTTCTAGTAAACATGAAAAAAACACAACACAGAGAAAAAATTATTAGAAATAAACCACAAAACAGATTTAGAAAATATGGGAAGCAAGGTGTACCACGGTCCGCGCTGCTGAGTCCACAAAATCACCTGGGATGCAAGATGTTGTAGCAGTATACTTCTTTATTCCTTCCTACGCGTTTCGGCGCCCTCCCTCGCACCTTCCTCAGGGAACATCTTGCATCCCAGGTGATTTTGTGGACTCAGCAGCGCGGATAATGGTACACCTTGCTTCCCATATTTTCTGGCTGTTTTTCCACGTTGGAGTAGTCGGTGGAGGTCCTGCAGCAGCTGATACTGTGATATGCTGTTAAACCAGTTGTGGGTCTCACATCTGGAATAGGTGAGTGTAACTGCATTACACCACTCACATCTAAGTGTCACTAGTGATGGGGCACTATTGCGCCTCTTGTTCCCCCACCTTTTTTGTATTAACAAAACACATTTAGGGACTCCATTTTTTTTTAGAAGAAAAAAAAATTAGATGTAATCCATGTCTTCTTGTCTTCTTCAGCTCTGCTACTTCTCTCTGCCATCAGACAAACACCATCTGCTGGCAGAGAACTGGCACAGAACGACATCAACACAGCCGTAAAATGAGCACTTCTCTCACTAAAGGCTGTGCTCCAATGTCATTCTGTGCTGTAAGCAGTGACATCACTTTTTAACCCCTTCAGGACCCAGCCTATTTTGACCCTAAAGACCTTCCTTTTTTGCAATTCTGACCAGTGTCCCTTTATGAGGTTATAACTCGGGAACGCTTCAACGGATCCTAGCGATTCTGAGACTGTTTTTTCGTGACATATTGGGCTTCATGCTAGTATTACATTTAAGTCGATAATTTTTGCGTTTATTTGTGAAAAAATCAAAAATATGGCAAAAATTTTGAAAATTTCACAATTTTCACATTGTTTATTTTTTTTTTCTGATAAACAAGAGATATGTGACAGAAAAAAGTTATTAAATAATATTTTCCACATGTCTACTTCACATCAGCACAATTTTGGAAAAAAAAAATTTTTTTGTTAGGACGTTATAAGGGTTCAAAGTTCAAGAGCAATTTTTCATTTTTCAACCAAAATTTACAAAACCATTTTTTAGTGACCACATCACATTTGAAGTCCTTTTGAGGGGTGTACATGACAGAAAACACCCAAAAGTGACACTATTCCAAAAACTGCACCCCTCAAGCTACTCAAAACTACATTCAAGAAGATTATTAACCCTTCAGGTGCTTCACAGGAACTAAAGCAAAGTGGAAAGAAAAAATGGATATTTTAATTTTTTTTATCAAAAATGTTCTTTTAGCCTCAATTCTTTCATTGTCACATGGGCAACAGGATAAAATGGATCTTAAAATGTGTTGTGAAAATTCTCTCGGGTACATCGATACCTCATATGTGGTCATAAACCACTGTTTGGGCGCACGGCAGGGCTCAGAAGTGAAGGAGCGCAATTTGAATTTTGGAGCTAATTTTACATTCAAAAAGTGAAATTGCGCTCCTTCCCTTCTGACCCCTGCCGTGCGCCCAAACAGTGGTTTATGACCACATATGAGGTATCGGTGTACTCAGGAGAAATTGCCCAACAAATTTTAGGATGAATTTTATGCTGTTGCCATGTGAAAACGAAAAAATTTAGGCTAAAAGAAAATTTTTGTGAAAAAAAAAGTACTATTTCATTTTTACAGATCAATTTGTAAAGCACCTGGGGGTTCAGTATGCTCACAACCCATCTAGATAAGTTCCCTGGGGGGTCTAGTTTCCAAAATGGGGTCACTTGTAGGGGAGCTCCAATGTTTAGCCACACAGGGGCTCTCCAAACGTGACATGGTGTCCGCTAACAATTTGAGCTGATTTTCCATTCAAATTGTTAGCGGACACCATGTCACGTTTAGAGAGCCCCTGTGTGCCTAAACATTGGAGCTCCCCCACAAGTGACCACATTTTGGAAACTAGACCCCCCAAGGAATGTATCTAGATGCATAGTGAGCACTTTGAACCCCCAAGTGCTTCACAAATTGATCCGTAAATATGAAAAAGTACTTTGTTTCCACAAAAAATTTATTTTTCATTTTTACGGATCAATTTGTGAAGCACCTGGAGGTTCAAAGTGCTCACTATGCATCTAGATACGTTCCTTGGGGGGGTCTAGTTTCCAAAATGTGGTCACTTGTGGGGAGCTCCAATGTTTAGGCACACATGGGCTCTCCATACGAGACATGGTGTCCGCTAACAATTGGAATTGTTAGCGGACTCCATGTTGCGTATGGAGAGCCGCTGTGTGACTAAACATTAGAGCTCCCCCATAAGTGACCCCATTTTGGAAACTAGACCCCCCAAGGAATGTATCTAGATGCATAGTGAGCACTTTGAACCCCCAGGTGCTTCACAAATTGATCCGTAAAAATGAAAAAATAATTTTTTTTGTGGAAAAAAAAAAAAGTACTTTTTTATTTTTATGGATCAATTTGTGAACCACTTGTCGGTTCAAGTGCTCACTATACATCTAGATACATTCCTTGGGGGGTGTAGTTTCCAAAATGGGGTCACTTGTGGGGGAGCTCCAATGTTTAGGCACACAGGGGCTCTCCATACGCGACATGGTGTCCGCTAACAATCGGAATTGTTAGCGGACTCTATGTCGCGTATGGAGAACCCCTCTGTGCCACTAGCATTGCCACCAGCACAAGGGCAACTGGAAGAGTTGGGGTACAGCACCAGAAAATGGCACCTCTAATGTGCTATTTTCTGGGGTGGCTGTGGGTTTCAATTTGCAGCGTGGGGGGGGCCACAACATTTGGGTCTCTCCACGATGAGGATTGCAGCCCCCCAACTGCCAAGTTGTACCTGGCTGGCATCCAAAAATAAGGCAAAGCTCCTTATCATTTTATTGGTAGAAGTAAAAAAAAAAAATGGCATGGGGCTCCGCCATATTTTTGGTCCAGCCAGGTACAACTTGGCAGCTACGGACTGCCACCCACCCCCAGCTGCCTCGTCATACCTGGCTGGTACCAAAAATACAGCGAAGCCCATTTTTTAAAAAATTTCTAGAACTAATTCTAGAAAAAAAATTACGTGGGGCTCCGCCATATTTTTGGTCCAGCCAGGTACAACTAGGCAGCTGGGGACTGGAATCCTCAGCATAGAGAGGCCCAAGCGTTCTGGGCCCCCATGCTGCGAATTGCAGCCCGCAGCCGCCCCAGAAAATGGCGCATTCGTTGAAGCGCCATTTTCTGGCGCTGTACCCACGCTCTTCCAGTTGCCCTGGTGGCGGTGGCTAACTGGGTAATAAAGGGGTTAATGCCAGCTTTTTATTGGCAGCTGGCACTAAGCCCGAGATTCATAATATAGGGCCAATGTTAGACCCACCATTAGGAATCTCTAGTATGGTAAATAGTCAATAAATACACACAGAGAAAAATCTTTTTATTTGAAAAAAAAAACACAGACACAATTCGGACTCCATCTTTATTATAAAAAGATCCGACGTAGTCCACAACGAAGGTCCCACGACGCTCGATCGCCTTTGCTTTCAGATCGCTACTCTGGAGCTCGATCCGCCAGCATGGTGATTGAGCTGCAGAAAGTGATCTGAGACCCCAGGCGCAGTGACCCACTATGTGCATCACTGCGCCTGGGCTGCCAGATCGCTTTCTGCAGCTCGATCCCCATGCAGGGAGATCGGGCTGCCGAGCAGCGATCTAAGAGCCTGGGCGCAGTGACCCACTATGTGCATCACTGCACCTGGGCTGTCAGATTGCTTTCTGCAGCTCGATCCCCCTGCATGGGGATCGAGTTGTGGAAAGCGATCTGGCAGCCCAGGTGCAGTGATGCACATAGTGGGTCACTGCGCCCGGGGTGTCAGATCACTTTCTGCAGCTCGATGCCTATGCAGGGAGATCGGGCTGTAGAGCAGCGATCTAAGAGCCCGGGCGCAGAGACCCACTGTGCATCAGTGCGCCCGGGCTGTCGGATTGCTTTCTGCAGCTGGACCCCCAGGATCCAGCTGCAGAAAGTGATCTGACAGCTCCAGCACAGTGATCCACAGTGATCACATAATGGTCACTGTGGATCACTGTGCTGGATCTGTCAGATCACTTCCTACAGCTGGATCTTCTGCAGCGAGGAACGGCAACGTCATTCACTAAGACCCTGCGGCAGTCACTTCTCTTGGCGGCGCTTAGTGTGATTGCAAAGTCTGTAGGGAGAGGATGCCGGATATCTTGCTGCCTACTCTGGTCCCAGGAAGCTCACTTGCATCTTAACAGTAAATAAATTGGTGGGTGCCTAGACATGTATACAAAATATGAAATTTTTGCTATATATTGTGAGCCACCTGAATACCCACTATGCTTCTATTTAATGCTGCGTAAACTGACATTGGATGCATGTTTCCTATGCAGGATGTCACTTTCTCTTGCGGAGACGCTGGAGTCTAATGCATGGGAGAATACATGCTGTGTCCAGAACACTCACTAATCCTGAAGCTACTAGTGAACATAACAAAAAACAAAAAATCCACAAGTAGAACTCAGGAGACACAAATACAGTGACATGACTTGGAATGTTATAGGTTAACATTCTATTGTAAAATAATAATTTTAAGAAGCAGTTAGTTACCATCTCGGGTAACGAGGCAGCACACCGCCCCCAGTATACAGCAGGAGGCAGCACACAGCCCCCAGTATACAGCAGGAGGCAGCACACAGCCCCCATTATAAAGCAGGAGGCCTATTTACTATGCCCAGGCAATACTGGGCTCTACAGCTAGATGACAATAAAGCAAACCAAACATTCATTTATTTGGTATCACTGGTTTAAGATATGTTTGATCTATCAAAGTTATATTTTTTTAGCCACCACAAAATTGCAATAAGAAGCGATCAATACATCACATCTACTCAAAAATGGTAGCAATCTCTTAGCTCCAGATCCTGAAAAATAAAAACGTTACGGTTTTCAGAAAAGGGCACCGATAGCAAATTATTTTTTTGTGACAGATTTCGGATTTTTTTTAACTACTTAAATTGAACGAAAACTGCACGTGCTTTGGTATTTATGTAGTCATACTAACCTGGAGAATCATACTTCCATGTCACAGCCTGACAGCTCCGGACAAAATAGAATCAGAGGGCAAATATGCCCTCTCATTCTGTTTTCTGCCGGATTCAGGACTACGCGGCTGCTGCCATTGTCGAGGTCCTGAAACTGTAAAATCTAGCTAGCCGTGGTTCTGAAAGCGTGTGACATCGGGAGATGACCGATAAGACAGCTCCCAGCTCTTGCAGAGAGGCTGGTCTCCAAGGTAAACTGCGGGTAACTAGTCAGCGCGCGCTGCCTAGTTACCTGCAGTTTACCTTGAAGACCAGCCTGCTCCCGCTTACTGCAGCGGGAGCAAGACATCGTGTAAACAATATTTAAATCATTTCCACTATGTCTCTTGTCCGTTGATCGCTGGTGAGTCTACCTGTGTAACACCTCACCAGCGATCTGAACGATTTTGTTAGCGATCGCGCGTGCATGTGATCGCTAACAAAATCATTCATCAGATTGATGCGTGTGATGGCACCTTAAGTGTTCCCAAAAATATTTGATACTGTTTTGACCACCTTAGTCACGTATGTCAAGTTCAGGTCAGGACATTTGTGAGCAATTCATGCATTGGATACCTTAGGCAGACTGTGTTTCACAGATGTCTGAATGAGACTTAAGATTTGTTTGTTAATTTACTTTGTGTTTTATCAATTTATCAATCATGCTCTCATCTCCCGCCTTAACTACTGCAACCTCCTTTTCACTGGCCTCCCAGCCAACTCCCTTAGACCTCTCCAATCTATCCTCAGTTCCGCTGCCCGACTAATCCATCTGTCCTCCCGCTACTCCCCTGTCTCCCCGCCTCTGCCAAGCCCTTCACTGTCTCCCCACCTTCAAGAGATCCCAGTTCAAAACACTAACCATGGCATACAAAGCCATACACAACCTGTCCCCACCATACATCTCCGTCCTGGTCTCCCGATACCTACCCCCACGCAACCTCCGCTTCTCCCAAGAACTCCTTCTCTGCTCCCCCCTCATCTCCTCTTCGCACAACCGCATTCAGGACTTCTCCCGGGCATCTGCCATACTCTGGAACTCCCCTGTCCCCTGCCCCAACACATCAGACACTATCCGACCCTGAGAAGCTTCAAGAGTCACCTGAAGACTCACTTATTCCATCAAGCCTACAACCTGCCATGAGACCCAGGTGACCTCCCCATAACTGACACTCCCCCAGCCTACTGTATCCCCACCGCCCCTCGTAGACTGTGAGCCCTCGTGGACAGGGTCCCCTCCCCTCTTGTACCTGTATGTCCTGATTGTACTTGTGCTTGTCTCCCCTATCCTCATGTAAAGCGCCATAGAACCTAATGGCGCTATATAAATAAATAAATAATAATAATCAATTCTTAATTACTGCTAAAACTGAGTTAATACTTCTGTTTCTTACTTTGCAGCATTTTGCAGCAATAAAACTTGAGCGCAGTACTGTTAGACCTCCTCGGGGAATTGATATTGTTTAAACAATTTGCACGATATTTTGCCATAGTGTGGGCTTTATAGAAGTAACAAAAAACTTTCAGTACCTTGGAAGTTTTTTCGGAACCTTCTGAGGTTTCAACTATGCTCCTTTCAGAAATTGACAGTGGCATTGAAATGGTTAAACAAAACTAGCTGTTGGAGGCAGGTGCCAGCTGTATGATACACACACACGCACACACACGTGCACACACACACTCTGAGTGTTGGCTGTGTTGGAGTGTACACAGACATGGTCTGATTATACCACATCTCCTGTGCTGAGATCTTATATATGTGCCCCTGCTATTTACTGTGTAATGGCCGTGTCTGATTGTACTGGGACATGGTCTGATCATACCACATCACCTGTGCTGAGATCTTATATATGTGCCCCTGCTATTTACTGTGTAACGGATGTGTCTGACCGTACACGGACATGGCCTGATCATGCCACATCTGGCCAGAACCTTTGGTATATGTCAACAAGGAGCTGGAGCGGAGAAACTAAGCTGGTTTTCTTGTGTAGAGAATAAAAAGGATTCAGCCTCTTACTAGCTAGTGTTTTTACCCTTTTACCTTTTCTATTTTGTCTGCCTTCATCAAAAATATGGATTGTTTATCCTGAATAGGCCATCCTAGCCCTAGAGGACTGTTTTAATATACACTTGGCATTATATTTGCAAATTGCAATCCCTGTAGAATGTATGTTTGTATGAGCAGGGTAGTTTTCCCTCTGTACCAGCCTATGGCTTGCCCATGGTGGTTTGAATAATTAATGTGTATGTTACTTTGACACATACTGTTTAGCGTATTTTTGGGATTATAAGACACATGTTTGTTTGTTCCCCAAAATTTTGGGGGAAAGTGAGGGGTTTGTTTTATAATCTGAATCTACAGGTTTCTGTACTGTAGGAGGGGTGGGGGCGGCTCTGGAGCGGTGTTCGGGGGCTGAAGGAGGCAGGAGCAGGCTGCAGAGAGCAGGAGATCACGTGCTCCTGCTCATGTAATATGCACTGCAACTGCTGTCTATTACCTCGGTGCTGAAACTGCGCCGAGGTATGGACAGGGGAGTGTGCATATTACATGTGCCTGCAGTCCCCCTGTGCTGGAGCTGCCGCCCACACTAAAATAACAGACTTTGAACTTACCTCTCCGGTGCTTGCCTCCGTCTCTCCCTGCTTGCTTCAGCACTTCCTGGTTCCTGGGGAAGCCGGTCATGTGATCGGGTCGCGCACTGATGACATCACTCTCCTGTCCCGATCATATGACCGGCTTCCCTGGAAACCAGTAAGTGCTACAGCAAAAAGGGACAGACAGAGGCAAGCGCCGGAGTGGTAAGTTCAAAGTTTGATGTTTTAGTGTGGGTGGCAGCATGGGGGGGCATGAGCCATAACAGGGGGACTGTGTGCCAGCACAGGGCAACTATGATCCATCACAGGGGAATGTGTGCCATCACAGCTGGACTGTATGCCATCACAGGAGTACATGAGCCATCACAGGGGTACGAGTGCCAGCACAGAGGGACATGTGCCATCACTGGGGTACGGGGCCATATCCAGGATGGGGGGCTGTATACCAGGATGGCGGGGGAGTCATGTACCAGGATGAGAGATATATATACTGATTGTAAGACTGACACTGGCATTATAAGACAGACCCTATTTAATATTAAAAATTAATTTTTTTTCTCTTTTCCGTCACCAAATTTGGGGTTGTGTCGTAGGCTAGCTTCACACCACGATAAGATCCGATCCGGGGCTGTCGGGGATGAACCTGACAGCCCCAGACCGGATCAGCACACAGAACCGGAGGGCTAATATGCTCTCCGGTCCAGTGTGCAGCCGGACACAGCTGCCCCTGCTGATGATTCAGTCCTGAAATAACAGCCGTGTGCAGCCGCCGGTATCCGGTTCCCGGATCCTCCCGGATCAGGGCAATCCGGCCCAATAGGCTCCCATGTTAGGGAGCGCCGGATTGCCCTGGATCCGGGAGTCGCCAATTTGGGGAGATTTTTCTCCCTGGACACACAAACGTTGCAAGCAACGTGTTTTTGTGTCCGGGAGAAAAATCCGAATTCTTCTGGAATCTTCGGGAGAAATGGAAACCGGATGGCAGATAATTTTAACCCTTTGTTTTTACTAAATTTCATTTCCGCAATGAATGTATATACATTGCGGAAGTGAAAGGGCCCCGCTGCCTCCTGTCATCTGTGTGTCCGGATCCGTGATAATCACTGACCCGGACACAGAATAGGTCACCTCCTGTGGTGTCCTTTCCTGTCCGTGGGGTCCTGCAAAAAGTAGGATCCCACGAACAGGAAAAAATATGTGATGTGAAACCTGCCTTAGGGCTTGGACACACTTTCCTAGTTACATCAGAGTTTCACTGAGGAGACTCTGAAAGGGCTGGAGCAGTGACCCTGAACGGCCTCTCCCTCTCTGGACTGGGAGTCTGGAGCTGCACAAAAACACAAGCAGCTGACAGCCCCGTCCAGATAGGGATAAGCCGTTCAGGGTCACTGCTCCAGCCCTTTCAGAGTCTCCTCAGTGAAACTGATGAGTGTGTCCAAGCCCTTATAAAGGAATACTGAGCAGCGAAGCTATTTAATCTAGTTGTTAATCTAGCTGTTTGTCCTTCTCTCCGCCTCCCCCTCCTCCCCCCAATTTCTGCATAAATCAGTTGTCAACTATGAACTGGTGGAATTTAAAGGTATTTCAAAGTGAATATTGCATTTAGGAGGGAGAGAGAAGTGGCTTATAACTGGAGAAAGAAGATGGGGTAAATCTTTTTTTACCTGTTTTGCTTGAGGATATCAAGTTGCCTAATAATTCTGCCCACCTGAATAAAAGGGGGTTTGTATTCTTGGGCTGCACCCTCCTCATTACACTTACACATCACTTTAATCTGCTTCATCAAGTAGGCACTCAAGCTCATACAGCTTGAAGTTTGGAAAATATGTGATCTGGTCAAAATACTGTACTCATGTGATCATTCTGTACACGGTAATTGAATAATGAAGAAGTGATGAATTGCCTCCATTTGTTTTTCTTTTGCAGATGATCACAGTCGGGTCAAGCTACAAAATGTTGAAAATGATTACATCAATGCCAGTCTTGTTGTTGTGGAGGAAGCCCAGAGAAATTATATACTAACACAGGTAAATACCGGGGAAAATGATCTAAATTGACCTGAGAACTTGTTCAATAATCCAGCGCAGACTGTTCAACAGGCCAGTGTTGGTCTTTGATTACCAGCTGCAAGCAATAACCAGCTGTACCCATGGTGCTGCAGCCAATAAGTGGCCTTAGTAGTCATATGCTGTAAATTCTGCCAACAATTTTAGTGGTGTAGCTCATGATCACTCATTGCTGTAATGCAAAGACCAGTGAGGGACAACCAATATGTATTAGGCCCCTTTCACATCAGCGTTTTTTTTCAAATCGCGGCAAGTGCGGTGAAAAAACCGCATCTGCCGCGATTAACGCATAACCGCGACACTTGCGGCATAGTTGCGGCAAGCCCCATGCAATGTCTATGGGGCTTGCGGTAAGGGTGCGGCAAGTGCGGTTTCGGCACTTGCGGCAGGTGCGGGCGCGAAAAAAAACGCTGCTGACTGCGTTTTTTTTTTGCGGCCGCACCTGCCGCAAGTGCAAAACCGCACTTGCCGCACCTGCCGCAAGTCCCCCTATACTTACTATGGCGATTACCGCAACTGCGCCGCAAGTGCAGCGGTTATGCGGCAATCGCGGCAGATGCGGTTTCTTCACCGCATCTGCCGCGATTTCAAATTACCGCTGATGTGAAAGGGCCCTTAGGCTGCTTTTTTTTCGCTGATCACGGCAGTTGCGGTGAAAAAACCAACTGCCGCGATTACCGCATAACGGCCGCACCTGCGGTTCACTTGCGGCAAGCCCCATACAGTGTCTATGGGGCTTGCGGCAGGTGCGGTATCGGGACTTGCGGCAGGTGCGGCCGTGGCATACCACATTTTTTTCGCGGACGCACCTGCAGCAAGTGCCGAAACCGCACTTGCCGCACACTTACCACAAGCCCCATAGACTTTGTATGGGGCTTGCTGCAAGTGAACCGCAAGTGCGGCTGTTATGCGATAATCGCGGCAGTTGTGGTTTTTTTCACCGCAACTGCCGCGATCAGCGAAAACCGCTGATGTGAAAGCAGCCTTAGGGCCCTTTCACATCAGCGTTTTTTGAAATTTGCGGCAGATGCGGTGAAAAGACCGCATCTGCCGCAATTACCGCATACCGGCTGCACTTGCGGCGCGGTTGCGGTAAACTCCATGCAAAGTATAGGCGTACTTGCGGCAGGTGCGGCCGCGAAAAAACCGCGGCTGACCGCGTTTTTTTTCGCGGCCGCACATGCCGCAAGTGCAAAACCGCACTTGCCGCACCTGCCGCAAGTACGCTTATACTTTGCATGGCGTTTACCGCAACCGCGCCGCAAGTGCAGCCGGTATGCGGTAATTGCGGCAGATGCATTTTTTTTCACCGCATCTGCCGCAAATTTCAAAAACCGCTGATGTGAAAGGGCCCTTAGTTGCATATATGTAGAAGTTAAGAGTCCGGAGTCTGGTTGTTTTTGTTGTGGTGTCAGCAGTTGGGCCATCACCTCTCCTATCAAATAGGTTGTCATTGTTGAGGTAATTTAACAATACCCTTTAGTTGCATTTTTTTTTTTTTTTTTTAATCTAACGACTTTTAAAATATTACATCTGGTAGTTCTGCTTTTTTTGTCTACTACCGCTCTGTCACGGTTCCTCAAAGTTCAGTGCCGGATTCACTTCTGCTTTCTCCAGACTGTTTGAGCTGGTAACCCAATCAACATGTTTTTGTTTTTTTTTACCAGGGTATTTTTTCATACAGGTTTTTTCTTAGGTTTTGTCTGTCATAATAAACATTGTTCATGTCTGTCTGCTGTCCCCGCTGTTACCTCCATTTTAGTCCTTTATTAAGCATTTCAGGATCTGCTTTCTCAAGTGGCCAAGCTCAAAGCTGTAATTCGAATCTGTGAAGTTTGGATTTGTTACCTGGCACTCAACATATTAGTGACCCATACTGTCCATCAGTGTGTCTGCTATGGTTGTCATCCTCCGTCTTCAAAGCCTCCTGTGCCTTTCTGTAGGACTTCTCCCATGCTGCTTCTATATTTTGTAGTGCTCTTCTCTGTGACATCTGAATAGACTCAAATGATCACAATTTCAGATCTGCTATGAAAACATCTATTCTAGAAAGTTTGTCACATCTAATAAATGTAGGCCATTTATAACCTCTATAATTACCTACATTCTCCAAGGAGAAAGCTTATGTGGTCCTGTGGGCTTTAGTTTCATTGTTAGTAAACCTTCTTTTGTTTGACTGCTTCCCTTATAAAGTACATAGTCAGTTCACCCCATAGAAATGTGAAACAGTCTGCCTCCTTTATGACGCTTTGTTCTTTTCCTTCCATAGGGCCCTCTTCCCAATACCTGCTGTCATTTCTGGTTAATGGTCTGGCAACAGAAAAGCAAAGCGATTGTCATGCTGAACCGAATCATTGAAAAGGATGCGGTAAGTGTGCAGCTCAATGTGTTTTTCTCAGAAATGAAGTCATGTGTTCAACCAGATTCAATCGGTTTCACATCTCCATCTGCTGTCTCTCTGTAGCAGTATTTCCTGGCTTTAGATTGTGTTACTGCCCTGATATTTTTCATCTTGATCTGCTTTGCATTGCTCATAGCCTATTTCTGTAATTGATCTTTTCTGCTTATAATTAATCACTTGGTATCATGCATGTATCTCAAGTTATGTAGCTAACTATTCGCTTGTGTGGAGCTGTGTTTTATTACTATATATGATATGACTGTGGGTGATCTTTATCTCAGCATCAGTTGGGGGAAGCATCATCTATTCTTATGTATTAATATTTAGGCTGGGGCTAATTGGCGACTTATGTTAAACAACTATTTTAGAGCTCTGATTTTACTCTAAATAAAAGACAATTTGCAGGTAAACCACAGAAGTCGCATGTATTGTGTAACTTGCCTTGATATCTATGGCAAATATGGCTCGCTTGACTCACAACTAGCAACAGTAAATCCTACATATTTGGAAACTTTTACAACTGTCGAAGCTGAAGTATGTTGCAGGTCATCGTGTGACACCATAGGATATATTACATCTAATGTTGCAGTGTTTCGCTGTCATCAAGTTTTTGCTAACCCATCTGAGAACTGCAAGATGTAGGAGCAGAGGCAGTGATTGCAGTGATTTGTTACTTACTAGACTGCTGCAGTTGTGAGAACCCTGATTTAATCTGCTGCAAATATAGCAATTCTCATAATGCTGAGCTCTGTATTATCCTACTCACCACTACTGATGGGCTGATTTATAGCTATGCATGATTTACACAGAAAGCTAACAATCAGTGGTGGGGTTATACAGAGCTCATGAATATAGAGGACTACCTGGCAGCAAGTTTACTAGTTCTATAGTAATTATCTCTTGACTGATAAGTTCTGTGACTTTATGAAAACTACAGCAAGCAGCCTGGTAAGTGAATCATTGTCGGAATCATGGTTTATTTCTACCTTAAGGAGGACCTGTCACCCCCCCCCCTGGTGCAGGCTAATCTATATGCACCACTGAATGCAGCATGCCTGCTGCATTCAGGGAAGGTCTCCCTTATGTCTCTAGTTCCCCTGTGCACTGAAATATAGACTTTATTAATCTTACATTAACTGAGTCAGGAGGGCACTACTTGTTCCGCAGTCAGGCCTGGCACAGAGGTTTTTCCCTGCCTCCGGCCACTCGGAGCGGTCTTCGGTTGCTCTATTTCTCCTCCTTAGTGTGTCCGCCCCCTCCTTGCCTGCGCCGACGTCTAATCTTCTGTTCTCACGCAGGCACACATCGAGGTCGTGACGTCAGCCGCCAGCCCCTGTCCTTGCTGTGCGCCTGCGTGAGAAAAGACGTCGGCGCAGGCGAGGAGGGGGCGACACACTAAGGAGGAGAAATAGAGCAGCAGGAGGCCACGCCAGGCTGCCGGAGGCAGGGAAAAACCTCCATGCCAGCCCTGACTGCAGAACAAGTAATGCCCTTATGACTCAGTTAGTGTAAGATTAATAGTCTATATTTCGGTGCACAGGGGAACTAGAGACATAAGGGAGACCTGCCCTGAATACAGCAGGCATGCTGCATTCAGTGGTGCATTTAGATTGGCCTGCACCAGGGGGGTGACAGGTCCTCTTTAAAGCATAACCGTCGTTTAAATTTTTATTTAAAGGGATCGAGTCACCTCCAGAACGCCTCCTAAGTTACCAAAACATGTCTTCAGCATATTATCACTAATCTCACACTTGTTTTGCCTCCTAAAAGCATCCTGTGAAAGTGCATAAAAACGTTTTAATACTTAATCATTAGTGATTATAATTAGCAGGGCCTTAGGGTGTGTTGTTTTGCAGGCTCCAGGATCCACCCTCTCTCTGTCTTGTGTGCTCTGCTTGTGCAGGCTTTACCCTCCCCACTCTCTATCACTCACAGAATGCAAATCATTAGTCCTGCCTTCAGCTCCACATCACAGCAGCACAGACAGAGGGAGGGTGGATCAATCGGGGCATGAAAATGAGCACCTAGGGAGGGCTTAGTCTCACAAGGGACGCCCTGTGAGACTTATTTAGGGACAAGAAGTCTCAGATTTCTAAGTGTATATTGTTTTATTCCAATGTTACAGAGCGCTTTTTTTTTTTTTTTTTTTTTTTATAGAAAAGGAGCACTAATACTGATATGTTAGGGTGCAGGGACAGGTATTAATAAAGTTGGGGGTGATTTGGAGGGGTCAGGTTCCGTTTAATAATAATGTAGAGCAAGTGATTTTAATAAATATTGTAATATGGTTCATTAGAAAATTCTGGTTGGTTATCATTCATAATCCTTGCACAAGGTGCCCTCAGTACACTGTGAATGAAGCTGATTCTGTGTCAGAGCCGTCTTCACAGTGAATACGGACATGTGAGGAGATAATGGAGAGGGGGCGTGGCATACACTGTGTGCCTGCCGCTCACAGGGAGACAATGTATCCCATTACAGCACAAAGCTGAGCAATATCAGGATGTAAACTCTTCTAAACAGCTTCTCTGTTCTGTCTTGTGTCTCCACACAGCTATCTCTATTAACCCCTTGTCTGCAGGCTCCCCACACAGCTCACTACCAGCCTCCTCTCATATACACACACTGCTATCAGCTGCTGGCCACTCCCACACAGACAGAAAATGCCGCTTTTTAAGGAGCACAGAAATATGTGATAAAATCAGTCTTATGGCACAAAAAAATCATTATCTTAGCTGCTAAATGACCCATCATTAACAACCAGTGCATTTTTTTTTCCATTGAAATGACATTTAGACTTTAATGTTCTCTCAGATTAGGTTCCCTGTAAAGGGAACCTGTCTTCAGGTTTTTGCAATGTTAAATAAGTCCACCAACTTTTCCTCTTTTTTTACAGTAGTCTTGCAACCTGTCTAGAAACCGCGAACACGCTCTACATAGGGGAAAAAAATTGAGTTTAAATTTTAACTATATACCGTATATGCTCGTGTATAAGCCGACTTTTTCAGCCCTAAAATTGGGCTGAAAAGTCCCCCCCTCGGCTTATACGCAAGTCACATACTTTATAGTGTGGTGGGGGCTGTGTCCGGGCACTGCAGGAGGCGGGGGGAGGCTACAGAATGAGCGGCACGTCACGTGGTGCCGCTCATTAATCATGCATGGGGAGCAGCGCATAGTATAGCCTCCCCCGTTGTCTCCCCGCCCCCCCTATGTATACAGAGGCCCCCGCAGTGATCCATCTCACCCCTCGGTCCTGGTCCTCGGTCTGCACCCGGGTCCTCCAACTGCTCCGTCTGCGTGCCCCGTGGCTTCTAATCCTAGCGTCCTCCCCGCTCTTCCTGCTTGAATGTAATCATGTGACCTGCGGTCACATGATCGCAATCAAACAGGAAGAGCGGGGAGGACGCATTAGAAGCCGCGGGGCACGCAGACTGAGCAGCTGGAGGACCCGGGTGCCTGCAGACTCAGGGTGAGTTAGATCACTGCTGGGGGGGGCCTCTGTATACATGGGGGCGGTGAGACAGCAGGGGAGCAGTATACCAGTCCTGGGGGCTGTATAGCACTGCTGCTGGGCCTGTATACCAGTGCTGGGGGCTGTATAGCACTGCTGCTGGGCCTGTATACCAGTGCTGGGGGCTGTATACCACTGCTGGGCCTGTATACCACTGATGAGGGGCCTGTATACCATTGCTGGGGACTGTATATCAGTGATGGCAGCAACTGTATACTAGTTATGGCCACTATATACCAGTGATGGCTGCTATATACAGGGATGGTTGGCTATATACCAGTGATAGGGGGCTTTATAACAGGACGGTGGTCTGCTGCATTGGTAGTTTACTGTTTCTATTTAAAATAAAAGTTCAACATTTTATTCGGATCTATTTTCATTTTTAAAATTTTTCAGTACCGGTAGCTGCTGCATTGTCCACCCTAGGCTTATACGCGAGTCAATAGGTTTTCCCAGTTTTTGGGGGCAAAAGTAGGGGTCGGCTTATACACGGGTCGGCTTATACACGAGTATATACGGTAGTAATAGTATAATCCCTTTACTGGAAGTCTGTTTCCAGGTGTACACGTCAGTAGTTGTGGCTGCAGATTGACTCTGAAGTACGGCCCAATAACTCTATTAAAAGGCCTAGGGATGATCATTAAATGTGTAATGTGACAAACATTGTTTTTGTTTGTACAGGTAAAATGTGCACAGTATTGGCCTACACCAGAGGCAGAAGTGTTACTTTTTAAAGAAACAGGGTTATGTGTCAAACTAATATCGGAGGATGTAAAGCCCAATTACACTGTTCGGGTGTTGCAGCTACAAAATATCAATGTAAGTAAGATCAACCCTACATTATGTACGTAATACTAACTGTGATACTTAAAGGGGTTGTCCATTGCTGGAATAACCTCTTCTCGTTTCACAGGTTTCCCCCTATTAAAATAAATAAGCCCAGTTTTTATCCTCCGCTGCCGGCTCGGTTCCAGCAGTATCTGGGCTCACATTCTCAGGGCTCACTTAAGGTTGTGATGTCACATAAGCATTGAAACCAATCATTGCTGGCTTCTTCCTTCCTTCTATGGACAAATGGGTTAATAAGTGAGAACTGTCGCTGCCGCTCATTTTCTTATAATTGCACGTGCATCCAAAGGCAAGAAGGAGTAAACCGGTGGCGGTCGATTGCAAGTTTTGCATGACATCTCAGCCGCATGTGAGCCCCAAGAACATTAGCTCAGACACCGCTAGAACCACTCCGGCTGTGGAGGGGAGTATGGGCTTTTTTATTTCAATAGTAGTAAACATGTATGGTAGCACAAGTACCTTTTATAATCATACTGTTATGTGCTTTTTTTCCTTCAGACTTCAGAGACTAGAGAAATCTACCATTTCCATTATACCACGTGGCCAGATTTTGGAGTACCAGAATCCCCTGGATCATTCCTTGATTTTTTATTTGAAGTCCGTAACTCTGGTTCCCTTGGTCCTGAATATGGACCTTCCGTTGTACATTGCAGCGCAGGCATAGGACGCTCGGGGACCTTTTCTTTAGTGGACACCTGTCTTATTTTGGTATGTGTTTTAAAAGCAGAAAAAAATTCTACATACATAAGTTTTTCTCAAAAATAATGTTCAAAGTTTAAAAAAAAAATGTGAATGTATTGCATCTCTTCGTATATCGGGCCAGAACCAGGATCCTGAAATAGGGAAAACCCCCATTCTACTGAGAACTGTACAGTCACAAGAGTATCTTTGTTAATATTTTATCCATGTGGACTCTTAACGCAAAATTTTGAAAAGCATTTAAAAAAAAAAAAATCAATATGATTATATAAAATTTTCAATAAATTCACATGTGCCGCCCCCCTATGCTCCTTGCCACATTTGTACCAAAATTCAAGTTGGGATCTCTAAGTATGATTCTAAGATCATACTTGAAATAATAACTGTATGAACAGTGTCAATTTTAAAATCTTGAATTCAGATCTGTTCAGCCTGTAGCCTAAAAGTATCGGGTCTATGTTTTCCAAATAACGGTGATCAATTTTTAAAAATTTTATTATTGTTATAGCACCATTTATTCCGTGGCGTTTTATACATGTGAAGAGCGGTGAACACAATAGAGACAAGTACAATATTTGTGAATAATACAAAGCACAGACAGATACAGGAGGAGAGAAGGCCATGCCCTCGAGGACTCAGTCTTCAAGCGGTGGGAGAGGAGAGAGAATGAGAGGGAGAGCTGGTCATGTGAAGGAATAGTGGACTGAGGGTTACTGCAGGTTGTAGGCTTTGTGGAAGAGGTGGGTCTTCAGGTTCCTTTTGAAGGTTTCCAAGGTAGGTGAGAGATTGATATGTTTGGGAAGTGCGTTCCAGAGTAAAAGGGATGCATGGGAGAAGTCTTGCATGCAGTTTTGGTAAGCGGAGAGAAACAGATCTTGTGAAGATCGGAGGTTATTGCAGGTAAGTACTGGGAGACTGTCACAGATGTGCGCAAGAGACAGGTTGCGAATGGCTTTGTATGTCATGGTTAGAATATTGAACAGTAGTCTTTGAGCAATGGGAAGCCAGTGAAGGACATGGCTGAGAGGACAGGCCTGGGAATAGTGGGGAGACAGGTGGCTTAGTCATGCAGCAAAGTTTAGTATAAATTGTAGGGGTGTGAGAGTGTTAAGTGAGGCCACATGGCAGGAGGTTGCAATAGGCAAGGCAGGAGATGATGAGGGCATGCACTAGTGTTTTTGCAGATTCTTGGTTAAGGGATGCACAGATCCACAAATATTTTTGAGTTTGAGTCGGCAGGAGGTGGAGAGGGCTTAGCTGTGTGACTTGATGGAGAGAGCAGAGTCAAGGATTACCCTGAGTCAGCTAGCATACGGGACTGGGGAGAGTGAGCAGCCATTGACTTTGATGGATAAGTCTGTTGGGGGGCTGAGTGGGGAGGAGGAAAGATAGAATTAATTATTTGGTCTACGTTAAATTTTAGAAATTGAGCATAGAAAAAGGATGAAAGAGCAGACACCCATTGTGGGATTCTGTTTAGTAAGGAGATATCAGGTCCAAAGAGGTAGATCTGTGTGTCATCAGCGTAGAGATGGTACTAAAAGCCATGGGGGTCTATGAGCTGTCCCATGCCGAAGGTGCAAATTAGAGAAGAGCAGGGGTCCAATAAATATTAACCCTAGGGGACACCAACAGATAAGGGGGCAAGATGAGGAGGTAATATGAGAGAGGGAGGAGACACTCAAAGTCCAATCTGTTAGGGAAGAAGAGATCCAAGATAGGGCCAAGTCTGTGATACCAAGAGATGAGAGAATCTGTAGTAGATGGGAATGGTCCACAGTATCGAAGGCAGAGGACAGGTCCAAGAGGAGGAGGACAGAGTAGTCTCACTTGACTCATGCGGTAAGTAGGTCATTGGTGACTAGTTAGGGCAGTTTTAGTGAATGATGCGGTTTGAAGCCATATTGTAGCTGGTCAAAGACGTTTGTGTAGAGGTGGGAAGACAGTTTAAGATGGATGTGCTTTTCCAGTAATTTTGAGGCATAGGGGAGAAGTGAAATGGGGCAATGGCTAGACACAGAGGATTGGTCAACGGAGGGCTTTTTGAGGATGGGTGTGATCAAAGCATGTTTCAAAGAAGGGAAGACACCAGTTGTTAGTGGTAGATTGAAGAGAGAGGTTTCTTTTTTTTTTTTTTTTTTTTTTTTTTTTAAAGCCAACTCTGACATTTCTGCATCTCTTTGATGGATTTCTTCTTTTATACCTAATGATCGTTGGTTTCACTTTCATTGAGAGCTTCTTTGACTGCATGTTGAGACTTCAAAGTTTACAAATGCACATGACACACCTGAAATCTGCTCCAGATCTTTTACCTGTGTGATTATGGATTAATGAGGAAATAGCTCATACAGCCCATTGAAGAGCTTCTGAGATAATTGGCCAATTACTTTGTCTCCTGAAATACAGGCAGCTGCATATTAAATTGCTGTGATTCCTAAATCTTTACATCAATTAGGATGTGAATATTTTCGTTCTAGCCAAGACTCAGCATTTTAATCCCCTCTATTATATACTTACCCTGTACTATCCAACTTCCACAGACAAGGTGTCCACCTAGGCTCTGATTGGTCAGAGGCCAGAGAAAGTTTCCGTCTCCTTATTTGGACACCCATGTGATGGGTGTTTAAATATGGCGACCGCTGATGTTATGGGATCGCCAGTGGTACCGCCAACAGCGGCACAACCTGCATCACCGAGTGGTGCTAGAACTATAGGTAAGTACAGTGTTGGCCAAAAATATTGACACCCCTGCAATTCTGTCAGATAATACTCAGTTTCTTCCTGAAAATGAAGGCAATCACAAATTCTTTGGTATTATTATCTTCATTTAATTTGTCTTCAATGAAAAAAACACAAAAAGAATTATCCTAAAGCCAAATTGGATATAATTCCACACCAAACATAAAAAAGGGGAGGACAAAAGTATTGGCACTGTTAGAAAAATCATGTGATGCTTCTCTAATTTGTGTAATTAACAGCACCTGTAACTTACCTGTAGCACCTAACAGGTGCTGGCAATAACTAAATCACACTTGCAGCCAGTTGACATGGATTAAAGTTGACTCAACCTCTGTCCTGTGTCCTTGTGTGTGTTCACTCAAAATAGTTTGATGCTGGATACACCTATACAATTTAGTTTCAGCAAAGGTAGTACCTTCTAAAATATAACTTTTAATGTTTTTATTAAAACTAGGGTCAGTTATGATCCCGTACACACAGTGTAACCTCGCCATCTACCATGATTTAGGAGTGAGGGGATGTATTGAACACCCACCCTGGGTGCCCCGGGACTCTAATGAGAGCCCTGCTGGAGAGACTGATGTCCCTGATGAACCCACCAGAACACCATTGGGTGGGAGAAACGCCACGTCGGACTGGTCTGCATAATCTAAGATGAGTATATTCACAATACTTGTGTCTTAAAGGGCAACTGCTCCCCTGTTTAATTTATGGTCCAACTGGTCCATTATTGTGAAAGTGGTGACTTGTATCTTTAAAAAGTGTTTGGATTACCTGAAAGATACGGGCTGCTGACAAGGAACATTTATTATTTTTTTGTGTATGGTGTGGTACCTTGGTGGTGAGGAGTGGATATCTTGGTTTTGTTTTACATTGGGCACAAATGCTGATAACTGTTGCTTATGCAAGAGAAAAAATACCCAGCAAACAAAAATTATAGTATTGTTATTCACTTCTCCCCCTGATTATAGATAATAAATAGGTAACCATTACCATATTTTAGGAAAGTGTCTCCTAGAGTGGTTATTTTTTTCCACCACACTTGTCTAAGGGATAGACCCGGATATCAGGGAGATCCACAAACTATTTTTTTGTTCCCTTAGATATATTGTTGGTATGGGGATTCAAAAAGGAGGAACGTCCCCTTTATTCACAAATAAGTAAGGACCAGAAGGGATAGCCGCCGAGGAGCAGGGACACTAGACGGGTTTTTAGGTGAAAACTCCACTGTTAGGCAGGGGGAGTTAGGGAGAGAACAGGGCGACCCTTCCCCCTCTTCCCCCCCCTTTACAAGGTTACGCTGTGTGTACGGGATCATAACTGACCCTAGTTTTAATAAAAACATTAAAAGTTATATTTTACAAGGTACTACATTTGCTGAAACTGTCCTTGTGTGTACCACATTGAGCATGGAGAAAAGTAATAAGACCAAAGAACTGTCTGAGGACTTGAGAAACCAAATTGTGAGGAAGCATGAGCAATCTCAAGGCTACAAGTCCATCTCCAAAGACCTAAATGTTCCTGTGTCTACCGTGTGCAGTGTCATCAAGAAGTTTAAAGCCCATGGCACTGTGGCTAACCTCCCTAGATGTGGACGGAAAAGAAAAATTGACAAAAGATTTCAACGCAAGATTGTGCGGATGGTGGATAAAGAACCTCGACTAACATCCAAACAAGTTCAAGCTGCCCTGCAGTCCGAGGGTACAACAGTGTCAACCCGTACTATCCGTCGGCGCCTGAATGAAAAGGTACTGTGTGGTAGGAGACACAGGAAGACCCCACTTCTTACCCCGAGACATAAAAAAGCCAGGCTGGAGTTTGCCAAAACTTACCTGAGAATGCCTAAAACGTTTTGGAAGAATGTTCTCTCTTTTTGGGCAAAGGCATCAACATAGAGTTTACAGGAGAAAAAAAGAGGCATTCAAAGAAAAGAACACGGTCCCTACAGTCAAACATGGCGGAGGTTCCCTGATGTTTTGGGGTTGCTTTGCTGCCTCTGGCACTGGACAGCTTGACCGTGTGCATGGCATTATGAAGTCTGAAGACTACCAATAAATTTTGCAGCATAATGTAGGGCCCAGTGTGCGAAACCTGGGTCTCCCTCAGAGGTCATGGGTCTTCCATCAGGACAATGACCCAAAACACATTTCAAAAAGCACTAGAAAATGGTTTGAGAGAAAGCACTGGAGACTTCTAAGGTGGCCAGCAATGAGTCCAGACCTGAATCCCATAGAACACCTGTGGAGAGATCTAAAAATGGCAGTTTGCAGAAGGCACCCTTCAAATATCAGGGACCTGGAGCAGTTTGCCAAAGAAGAATAGTGTAAAATTCCAGCAGAGCATTGTAAGAAACTCATTGATGGTTATTGGAAGCGGTTGATCGCAGTTATTTTGGCTAAAGGTTGAGCAACTAAGTATTAGGCTGAGGGTGCCAATACTTTTGTCTGGCCCATTTTTGGAGTTGTGTGTGAATTTATCAATGTTTTGCTTTTTGCTTCATTCTCTTTTGTGTTTTTTCATTTAAGACAAATGAAATGAAGATAATAATACCAAAGAATTTGTGATTGCAATCATTTTCAGGAAGAAACTGAGTATTATCTGACAGAATTGCAGGGGTGTAAATACTTTTGGCCAACACTGTAGCTATGACCTTTATTCTGAATAGTGATTGCATCATAATAGAGGGGTCATAGCTACATACCTATAGTTCTAGCATCACTTGATGACCTGGAGTGGCTACTTGTGGAATTTCATAGGTTCCAGGTTGGAACCAAAAAAAACATCTAAAGGGGAACGCAGTTTTTATCAGTTTGATCTTTGTGGCAAACTTTCAGTCACTCCATAATCTGTGGGTTTTTTCTATATTTTATCTTATGAGAATATTCTCATTTTTATTCATATTTATTAAGGTATATTTTAGGCTTTTTGTTATTATTTGATCACCTATGCTGATTTCAAACTTTGTCCTGTTCTGCCAATACGTTACAGGTCTTGGATGCTTTTTCACTTTTTACTTTTCTTGTTAGATTGAGAAACGAAAGGATCCTTCTACTGTAGATATTAAAAAGGTGCTGCTGGACATGAGACGTTACAGAATGGGCTTAATACAGACACCAGGTCAACTAAGATTCTCCTACATGGCAGTAATAGAAGGGACAAAGTCTATTATGGTAAGTTGGGTTACTGATTGGTACTTGTTATGTATAATGGATGACATTTGCCTGTGTTTTCTAGAAATATATAATTGTGTAAATAAATCCATTAGGGGCAATGCAATATTCCCCACACTGTCCCCCACTACTGGGTTGGAAACAGCTGATGTCATAACCATTTTCCTCTACCACACTCAAGCTATTGAAGATCATTTGTTTGTGAATGTTGAGTACATGAGTCTGGCCCATGTCAGAAAGATCAGGATGGGCTTCAAAGGGGTTCTCTGGGGAAAAAAATGAATAAAATGTGATTATAAATGAATTCCTGCAATGAGACCCAGTTGACCGCACCGTCTTATGTTTGGCACTACCCCCTCATATTGTTTCCCCTCCATAGACTGTGAGCCCTTTTGGCAAGGTCCCATCCCCTCCTGTTTCTGTTTGTACTGCACGTATATATTGTACTTGTCCTAGTCTACCCTCTCATCATGTAAAGTGCCATGGAATCTAATGGCACTACATAAATAAATAATAATAAAAAATAATAAAGAAGTAATCACTGTAGAATTAAAGTGGCCATCACCTTGTTACGCTGACAGAAATCGGTCCTAGAAGCCAGCTGATGGAGGATGAGAAATGGAGAAATATCCACTGTAACCATTTCATTGTGTGCATGCTGAGCTGTATGAGTGATAAATGCTATCAGTGGGGGGTCCAATTAATGAGATGCCAATCACCTAAATAGAGGGCCAGTATCACAAGTATTCATTCCACAGCTAGGAGTTGAATTGCAATCTAAGGCTGCTTTCACATCAGCGGTTTTGCTGTAAAAAAACGCAACTGCTGCGATTACCGCATAACGGCTGCACTTGCGGCACACTTGCGGCAAGCCCCATACAATGTATATGCGGGCTTGCGGCAGGTGCGATATCGGCAGGTGCGGCCGCGAAAAAACTGCGGTCAGCCGCGGTTTTTTTCGCTGCCGCACTTGCGGCAAGGGCAGATACCGCACTTGCCGCACCTGCCGCAAGCCCGCATATACATTGTATGGGGCTTGCCACAAGAGCAACCATTATGTGGTAATCGTGGCAGTTGCGTTTTTTTCACCGCAACTGCCGCGATCAGCGCAAAACCGCTGATTTGAAAGCAGCCTTAGGGTGCTTTCACATCAGCTTTTTTTTTTCAAATCGCGGCAGATGCGGTGAAAAAAACGCATCTGCCGTGATTACCGCATACCGGCTGCACTTGCGGCACGGTTGCGGTAAACGCCATATAAGGTATAGGCGGACTTGCAGCAGGTGCGGCAAGTGCGGTTTTGGCACCTGCCGCAAGTCCGCCTATACCTTGTATGGCGTTTACCGCAACCGTGCCGCAAGTGCAGCCGGTATGCGGTAATCGCGGCAGATGCGTTTTTTTCACCGCATCTGCCGCGATTTGAAAAAAACGCTGATGTGAAAGGGCCCTTACTGAGTCTCCTCACACAACTTTCCATTAAACGTCTGTGGCCTATGGTGTGAGCAGGGGGAGGAAACTGTTGGGAATTTATGAATAGTCTAACTTTACCCCATTATGGCATAATCAGAGACTGGTGGAGTTTGACAAATTGACTGGTTTCAGAGGATGGGAGTCGAGGAAAGTTCAGACTTCAGATCAGTTAATAGAAAATAGAACATTCAAAACCTTTAAAAAACTACAGCAGGAGTTTGGATTGCCTCATGGTTCATTCTTCAATACCTACAACTTAGGCATGAATATCCGACCCAGTTTAGTGATTTAGTACTGGACATATGGAAAAATGAATTACTTAACTTAATAGCAGCAGCAAAATATACAACTGGTTTAATTTCCAGAATCTATCGGCATCTTTTAAAATCTAGTTTGGGGGACCCATCCCTGACTGCTAAATTAAAATGGGAAACAGATGTGGGGCCTATTGCGGAAGAACAGTGGAAAGAGGTGTTGGAGCTTACTCCTAGACTGCCCCATGTGAATCTCCGAGGCTCTCGCAGATATACTTAATTCATAGAGTATACAGACCACCAAGCTTTCTTTTTCCAAATGCAGGTTGCCCAAGATGTGGAACAGAAGATGCACATTTGTTACACATGTTCTGGGAGTGCAATAGATTGGGCTCTTACTGGAAAACATAATTTCTTTAATAAGAAGGTGTGAGGCACCGCCGGCATGATCCTCATGGCCGGGGTACATCACATGTAGGATCAGAGGATGATCCTGTGCACACTGGCCGGTTTTCCTGTAATGATAATACTGTGTGAACCAACCTGAACACAATGAGGTTTCATGAGCCTAATGAGCGGCAGTGAGAGTGGGATGAGATCGAGGAGCCCAGGAGGAATAGGATGTAATGAGTGAGTGCTGACAACCCGGAACACAGGGAGTTAACCTGAGCTGTGTGACAGGCTGATTAACAGCAGCCGAGGGGGTGTGTCCATGTGGGAGTGGCTGGCACGATAAGAGCCGGCCACCTGAGTGATTGTGAGATAGATTCATTCTGGAGGCTGAGCTTGATCCTGGAAGCTGAGATTGAGTCAGATGGAAACTGAGACTAGCCTGAGTGCAGAGCAGTCCAAGGCTCTGTGTGCATGACATGATGGGAGCATGCTAGCTCCATGCCGGTGCCGAGGTCCGTGGTCGTGTCCGCACCTAGAGGGGGAAGCCGTGGTTGACCCGTGGACGCTAGACCGGGCGTGGGGTGAAACACGCCCGGGAAAGGAGCCTGTGGGGATGCCTGGTGGAACCTGTGACCCAGGTAGCGAGACCCGGATCCGTGCCCGGTAAGAAAGCAGTTCCCGAGCGATCGTGTGAACTGTGCACCTGGTGTGCGTAGATCATGTTAGGCGAGTATAGACCGCCCTTGGGACCGACTCAGTGGAGTCCCTTAAAGGTCCTGATGAACCGGAATGTATGTAGCCCGTGGAGGCAATTGTATGTAGTGTGCCCGGCGGGCATAGACCGCCTTTGGGTCCGAGTCAGAGTACTCAGTTAAGGGACCCGATGAACTATGTGTATGAGGGCTTAAGTAATGGCCCTGAATGAGAGATGATGGCCTATATGTAAGACCCATGTATAAAGATGTGGGGAGAGAGTGACCCAGCGAGTATGGATGATGTTGGAGGCGTTCCGTCCTTGAGACGAGAGGGAGGCTTGCCCTGCTGCTTGCAGAGGGTACCCGTCCCTCAACCACGACCTCTAATGGGGTGAGTGTGCCTGTGGTGCCAGAGACAGGGGTAAGAGGGCTCCAGTAGGTAACGGATGTAGAGGTTCCCGTCTCCTATGGTTTGCCAATCCCTGTAATGGGCCATGGAGGGGCCACAGTCCATGGATGTGGGCTGTGAGCAGGTGTGTGATCCATGGACGTTTGAATGATGGATCACATACGTGTGTTAAGGTCCCGGTCAGGCAGGATTCCTGACTACGGGTGAATGTATATCATCATGTTGGGGGACTAAAGCCAGGCGGCAGGTACCGCCATTGGGACCCACAGGGCCCATTGAGGCGTATGTAACGAAGGTCAGAAGCAGGGGTAATAGGGCTCCCGTACTGGGTAACGCGGGGTTAGGCCTGAGGCCGCAGCCACGGGTTACTAGGGTTTGCCAATCCCTGTTATGAACCCGGAAGGGTCATCATCGAAGTATATCAAATGTATTTATTATAAAGGTACTGTAAGATGTGTAAGTAGGCCGGAGGCCGTAGCCACCACGGGAGCTGTTAGTAGAGCTCCAATGGGGACAGAGAGTCATGGTTACAGGTCCCGGGTTACTGTGAATGTATATGTGCAATGTTTTATGTAATGTATGATGTGTTTATGTAAAGTGTTTATATGCAATGTGATATGTGTCAAACATGCTACCCGGGTTATGTTGTTAATATGTGAAAATAAACGGGTAGACATTGGTTAAACTTATAAACACGTGTTTGTTGTCGTTTTGCAAGCGGGTTCCCCGGTTGCTGCCTCACAAAGGCTATTTGTTGTGCAAATCCAGGCAGACCCCAAAAATCTGCCTATTGGGATATATGGGAGAGCCATAGATTTTGTAACCCCGATGGCTAGAGGTCTTTCACAAACATTGTATGAAGCACACAAACTTATTGCACAATATTGATTAGATGCTCAACCACCGACAATGAGCTAATAAATATGTTAAACAATAGTATTTGGCTGGAAAAAGGGGTATATAGAAAGAGGAAAGCAATCAAGAAATATGACAATCTCTGGGGACCCTGGTTGAATGTTGCAGGCCTACCATCTACAGTACTTCTGAGAGATTATATGGCAATATATGACTTCATAAACACTAGTGATTGGAGCATTCCAGGCTAAATAAATAATAAGGATATGGTAATTATGCATGCAAACCTATTTATATGAGCTTAATGGTGAATGTTTAAATGTATTTACATCATAAAGAAAGGCGTATGAATACAGACTTCTCTTAAATGTCATTTGGGGGGAGGCGGGAGATGTATTTCTTTGTTTAAATTAAAAAAATAAATCCCTGTTATTGTATTTTATGTATAACAATAATGTATAATGATACCATATGACATTAAAAATCTTTGTTCGACTGATCTTTCTTTGTCAAAATATTAGTGTAATTTTCTTAATGAAAATGAACTGATTTAAAATAATGTCTGTGGATTAATGCATACTTTTAAAAAGAGTGCAAGTTGTATGAAATACTTGTTCTATTAGATAACTAATGCAACCTTGGTGCCTTTCACTTCAGATTTCATGTAAAGGACCTTCCAGAGAAGACAAGTCTCCAAAAACAGACCACAAGCAGACGGATGACATTTACAATGGTAACAGGGTGTCTACTGGAGGACAGGAGCAAAGTGAGATGAATTCAGAATCGTATAATCTGCCTTCAATGGCAGATGGGGATAAACAAAGGTAGGAAAACGAACATTTGACAATTGACTTCCTCTTGTTATGTATATACAAAGTGGTTGGTAAATATGAAGTATTTTCTCAGTGATTGACCTTCATGACATTATATACATGAATGTATACTAACTGGAGGAAAAAGGAGAGAGAGTGCCACTTTCTGAGTGTAGTAAATGATGATTGAAAAGAGAGCCTCTCGCCAACTAGCAGGTAGGGCACCACTCCATGGATATAACAAAATTGGTGCAGCCAACCTGATTACTGTGGAAAAAAAAACTCCAGGGAAAGTCCCAGCATGGTGTAAATGGGATAAGATCCAGGTAACAGGTGCTCCTCAATGAAGAAGAGTTTTCACTGTGAATGAAAATACAATTTAAAACGTATGAAAAGGAACACTTAAACTAGCGGTAGGGAACTCCAGGCCTCAAGAGCCGCACACTGTGCAGGTTTTCAGAATTTCCTTAGTATTGCATAGGTGATAATGTAATCATCTGCACTGGTGATGATTGCAATACTAAGGAAATCCTGAAAACATGCATTGTGTGCAGCTCTTGAAGCATAGATTTCCCTACCCCTGATTTAAACCATCAATTTTCGGCTGTATACAGCCTTCCTCAGGTATCAAGAAAACAATCAATACAATGAGATCATATATACCAAGCTCTGTAATTTAGGGGGTGGAGCTATCATTACCGTGAAATTCAAACACGTATACAAGTAAATATCACTATTAAAGGAATTTGGACTGCCGGAATCGGGTTGGCTCCAGTATTTACAGATACAACATGCAGTTGGTACACAGAGTGGGACTAGTGCCTTGCAAATACAAGACGATATTGTCCTAGACTATATTTGCCATAAGGGACTCTCGACTGGAGTGATATCGTGCATATATAGAGACTTACTACATACATTCCTAGTTTCATTCCCTATAAAAGCACGTTCGAAATGGGAGGAGGAAGTGGGACACATGCCGGATGATAGTATCCTGGAATACATACCCAAACTGTGTATGTGTGAATCGGCTAGGCTCTCGCATCTATATGTGTTACACAGAGTGTATCGCTCGCCAATGGTTATGTACCGTGCAGGTTTGAGGACTGATTCTGAATGTCCGAGATGCAGAGGGGATAATGCGGGCATTTTCCACATGATGTGGTCCTGCCCAAGACTGTCCACATACTGGACGGCGGTCATTAACCGGATAGATAGAGCGTATGGGTGTGAAATACCTAGAGAACCGGTGGTTTGCCTGCTGGGCTATGTAGAGGAAGTGGATATTGAAAATGCATTAAAGGTAGCGATTGCAAAATTGCTTTGTGGCAAGGAAACTAATCGCAAAATACTGGATTCGGGATCTTCCCCAAGCAGAGAGGAATTTGTGAAACAGGTAGATAACCTACTTTATATGGAAAAGGGTATTTATGGGGAAAGAGAGAAAATAGCAATGTTCGAGAAAATATGGTTACCCTGGATTAATTATAGATGAGAAGAGGAAGTATGACTTTAAACTGTGATATGTGTAAATTGATCTGAAATATTGCATAATTGATGTACCTTATTAACGATTACTTAACTAAATGACACCATGAGCTGTTGTGAAATGTGCTAGCTGTCGGGTGGGGGAAGGGGAGGGGGGGAAAGGGAGGGTGGGGATTGGATCTGTATTCTAAATATTCATGAGAAAAAAGGGACATGTTGTCTCGATGCATTTGTGTAATCCTGTTTGGAAACTGTTTAATTAATAAAAATGTATCTGATTTTAAAAAAAATCACTATTAAAAAAATAGATCATATAATAAATCCAAGGACTAAGAATTACCAATCCACCCCTCCTTTTTGTCCCCTTGCAATGTTTCCAGTCTAAGATGCAGTATTTCTTTACCCCAGATCAGGTCACTGAAAACAGCAATTCATTTTGAAAGAAAATATATCCAAAGTACCCAAATTGGGGAATTATGTATAGCATAGAAGAGTTTAAGCATCCAAATCATTTTGACTAAATTTTACACGTTCTACCACGGATATTAGTAGTTTGTACCAGGGTTCCCCAACTCCACTCCTCAGGAGCCACGAAGAGTGCATGTTTTCAGGATTTCCTTAGCGTCGTACAGGTGTTGGAATCAGTACCTGTGCCAGTAATTAAATTGTCACCTCTGCAATGCTAAGGAAATTCTGAAATCATGCTCTTGTGGTGGATCCTGAGGTCTGGAGTTGGGGAAACACTGATTTAGACCAAGTGCTCAACGTTTGTTTAAACTTTGTTACTATAGGGACAAGGTTTAGTTTCTCAGTCATTCACCTTATGTCAATATCCAAGTATTTGAATTGAAAGGTTACATGAAGTCCAAACCTGGCATAATTATATACATTACATCTGCTGTCCAAAGGGAGCAAGGCTGATTTACTCCACTTATCTAACAGGTATGAATTTTTCCAAATTTCTCTATTGTCTCAGTAGCATTGGACATCATTGGCATACAGTGGCACTTTTTCCTCCATTCCATCTCTGCGAAAAACTTTATTCGTATGACTTCTGATAACTTCAGCAGGCGGTTCAAAAGTCATTGCAAAAAGCATGGGAGATGGGGGGACATCCCTGCATTGCACCCTTGTTCAATCCAAAGGCCGAAGTAAACTGCCAGTTTACCTGTATGCTAGCCTTCAGACCTCATACAAGATCTTAATCCATTAACTAAAGTTAGCACCCAGCACCAAATGTCTCCAGTACTGCCCATAGAAATCATTACTTAACTGAGTCAAACATCTTTAGCAGCATCCAGTGAGCTATCCGCCGGCAATTGGAGATTAAGATGCAGTTATGCAGTTGACAAATATTAACAGCCATAGATCCGGCCGGCATAAAATCCGATCGATCAGTATTTTCTAATGGCGAGAACTTTTGCAATGATCTTTTATTAGTGGGTAGTAACGAAATGGGCTTATTAGAGGCAGGGAGCAATGGGTCCTGGTCCTAATTGTTGTTATACCTAATCACCCCCTCTTGCATTGAACAATGATGGGAACTAGAATGTCAATGAATTTCTTTTATATATCTATGTGGGAAGATCATCTGAGCCCCGGAGATCTGATCATCTGAGCACCTTTTAAGGTGGTATTCCTGGGGAAGGGGCTGGAACAGCCCCGAAACGCGTAGAAGAAATAAAGCACCATTCTTGTATATCAAGATTGTGGTCCTCCTTTATACTCAGCAGCGCGGATCGTTGTACACCATGGTCCTTTGTATTTATGCATATGTTGTCCCTGATGGAATGGTGGATCCTGCAGCAGCTGTTTTGAGCGTTTAAACCGATTGTGGGGCACACGACCACATAAGGTGAGCAGTACCTCATTTTTTAACTATCTGGTATCTAAGAGATAAGACCCTATTGCGCCTTTGTCTACCCTTTAATAGGTTTTATAGTTGAGTAGCTGTCATATGGTAGTATAGAGTTCAAACGCAGAGTGGCCTGCAAAAGATCCATCAGTCTATAATTGGATAATTGTGAAACCATCTGCCCGGACCTGGTGATGAATCTGACAATGAAATAGAAGGCTTAATTGATTTATAGATAAGGCTCAACGAATAATCCCCTGCATAAGCGCCAAAGAAGACCAGGTGAAGAGGGCAGGCCCTGTCACTGTCTGCTGTGTTTCAGGGAACCAAATCAACGTAATGTTTAATCTGAGTAATGATAAGAATATTATCTGTTAAGATGAAATATTTAGAGAGGATACCTTCCATAGAAAGAGGGCATTGGGCAGTTGTCAGAACATCACAGACCAATCTGCACCCGTTCTCCCAAGCTCGGTAAATTGAGGGTGGTTTGCCACCTAGAAAGAAAGGGTTACCCTGAAAGGGAAGAAATATTGAAGTATAGGGATCTAGTTCGCTCATCCTTCTAGCATAACGCCAAGCCAATACCACTTACCATAGCAGAGGATTATATTTAATTACAGCAGGAACTCTATTGTGTTGTAAATGGAGTAGAGCTGGAAGACTAACTGGTTTAGACATTGCCTCATCCAGTGGGGTGTTAGTATACCAATTTAGGGCCCAAATCCAATCTAAGGAGTGTCTAAATATGGCCACGACACTATACAGTCTCAAATTAGGGAAATTAAAGGGATCCTGTCACCCCCAAAACACCTCCTAAGCTATTAAAAAATGTCCCTAGAGCATAGTAACACTTAGCCTACACTCCTTTTAGCTCCTAAATGCATATATTGAAAATGAAGATAAACGTTATTAAACTACCTCATTAGTGATGTTAATGAGTGACTATTGTATGCATAGTCACCCAGGCAGGCTGTCCCTCTTCCTAATATCACGCCTCAATAGGCGTGATCTGCAACTCACATTCAAATGCGCGCCTCCCCGCTCTCCTATTCCGGCCAGGCGCTGCAGTGTGGGGCTGTATGACGCGAATCGCGTCATTTTCCGGCTTCGGGTGATGTGGTACACCCGCGCCGCTCTGTTATGTCTCCAGCACGCATGCGCAGTGCGGGTCTTGAAGCTAACAGAGCGACGCGGGTGTACATACGTCACCCGAAGCCGGAAATGACGCGATTCGCGTCATACAGCCCCACACTGCAGCCCGGCCGGAATAGGAGAGCGGGGAGGCGCGCATTTGAATGTGAGTTGCAGATCACGCCTATTGAGGCGTGATATTAGGAAGAGGGACAGCCTGCCTGGGTGACTATGCATAAAATAGGCACTCATTAACATCACTAATGAGGTAGTTTAATAACGTTTATCTTCATTTTCAATATATGCATTTAGGAGCTAAAAGGAGTGTAGGATAAGTGTTACTATGCTCTAGGGACATCTTTTAATAGCTTAGGAGGTGTTTCGGGGGTGACAGGATCCCTTTAAGGCCCCCTAAAGATTTAACCTGTTGTAATTTAAAAAAATACTGATCCTAGAAACCCCCTGTGAACCCCAAATAATTTGCCGGAAAATCTTAGTTAGGAATCTATCAACCGATTTAGATAATAGACTGGGCAAAGTTTGTAAAAGGAAGAATATTTTAGGAAAGGAAACCATTTTTAATAAGGTGAGCTTTACCGGCGAAAGATAGTTTAAAAGACTTCCAAGATTGTATGTCCCGAGTAATTGTAGAAATTAACGGTCGGATATTGATTTGGTAAATAGTATGCGGGTTAGAAGGTAGAAGAATACCCAGATATCGGAGAGAGCCATGCCCCCACTAAAACGGAAAAGGGAAAGGCTACCTTTGTTGGGCATCTTTGAATTTTGCTAAAGCCTTAAATTTATTAAAATTTATGCAGAATCCCGAAATTTCTCCAAACTCATGAAAAGCTTCCATTATGGAGAGAATGGACTCCTAATGGGGCCGTCACACGCATCAATGTCGTCAGCGATCTGATCGCTGACAGCTGATCGCTGGTGAGCTGTCACACAGGCAGACTCACCAGCGATCAGTTCCAGCGAGCGCGCTGCACCGCACGGCGCTTAGTTACCTGCTGTTTACCATGGATACCAGCTCCCAGCGCTTGCTGAGAGACGCTGCGAGCTGGATTATCGCGCGTCTCCCGGTGTCACATGCAGCGATGCTGCACGTCCACCGGGCGACCATCACCAGGTTTTAGAGCAGGTTAAATGGCTGGTTGATGCACCCTGTCACACGCGTCAATATCGCTACAACGTCATGTGCAGCAGCGATCGTGCACGCGATATTGATGCGTGTGACGGCCCCATTAGGTTTGGCTATCATGAGAAGGTCATCGGCAAATGCTAAGGATTTGAGTGTAAGGTGACATATCCCAACTGTCCCAAAGGAAGGGATAATCTTCAGATGTCTAAGCAATTCATCAAGAGCAATATTAAACAATAAGGGACAGCCCTGTCTCGTACCTCTGAAAATTGAAAAGGGTGAGGGCAGAATACCATGAAGACAAATTTAGGACTGAGGATTGGTATAAATCGTCCGAACTAAATTGAAAAAGGGAAATCCATATGGTCTGAATTTTAGAGTTCGGATGAAGTTGGGACCAAGATGCCCAGTCAAATGCCTTATCGGCTTCAAGGCTGACCAAGATGTTCTGTTTGGCCTTCATTTGATGAATGTGTATAATAGCAGCTAACGTCGTTCTAATATTGTAAGTAATGGACCGGCCATGGACAAAACCAGTTTAAGATGAGGTAAGCAGATCAGGGAGTATAGATTGTAGTCTATTGGCCATAATTTTGGTGAGTAGTTTGACGTCAACGTTTAAAAGGGAGATTGGGCGGTACGAGGCAGGGAGAAGATGGATATACTTTTATTTTTGGTGGGGGGTTTTTTTAACATGGGGATTGTATGCCTCTTGCTCCTCTTTCCAGTGAGGACAAGTTGCGCTTTCCTCAATCTTGGAGAAACTCCCCAAACTGACTTGCGTTACTTTTAGATCTACTAATTGCCATTATCAACACTCCCCTTATGCAGGCCTTCATGTCATCCCATAAAATATATTAAATGACCAGGTTATTTTCTTTAAAGAAATATGGAAGTGTGGAAGTGACCAATTTATCATCTATGATTTGGAGCCAAGAGGGGTTGACTATAGTGTAAGGCATGACATAAGTTTACGTGAGACATATAAATACACCAACAATAGCGAATGATCTTATAGGACCTTAGGCAGATCATTTTTTTTTTCACTTGTCACAATATGGGTGAATATTTCAAGTCTTTAATCGTTAACACGGGCATCTTTTTTTTTTTTTTATGAGTAACTTTATCGACTTCAACACCTTCATTTTATATGGCGGAGAGGCTCATAAACTGCGTCCAATAACAATTCCTTGGAGAAGATCGTATACTGAACCCTTACAAGTTTATGCTCTCCATCAATATTGGTGGACATGGCTTCGAATGGAATTGATGTTTGTACTTTAATACTAACTTCTCTGGAGTGGAGGTTCTTTAATGGAGGTTAAATGGAGGTTATATGAAAACGATCGCAGATCCGCGAGTGGTTTACTATTGTGGTTCTGTCTTTTTCCAGATGAGTTTCTTGCAGGCACACAATTGTGGGCGAGTGTGCCCGAATAAATTCCATGATCGCAATCTTTTTTTGTGGTCTCCCTTAACCCTCTTAACATTCCATCAAATAAACTTGATACTATTAGCCATTACACCAATCTGTAAAAAAGTATAATGAGACTATACTTTACTGGCCTACTTGTTTTCAGCACAAAAATACGTTATTTTGTCCATTTGCTTATGGAATAGTTGCAAAATTTGTAGTTTTTAGCGTGATTGAGAACATTTTGTAAAGAAAATTTAATTCCGCAAGATAAACAAATACCATAAATTAGAAATCCACATGACTACGTATGGAGGAAGACATATACAACAGAAGGAGTGCAGCATTGATGTTTGAAAAAATATGGGAGCCATGGAGGAGATAGGGGGATATGGTATAATAATACTGCTGTTTGTTCTTGATTACCTCCCTTTCATTAACCAGATAATGGAGAAGCGAGACCTGACAACAGGTTTGACAATTTCAACTGACGAACACATGCCTATCGGAAAACGCTTTCTATTTTCCTCTTATTTGCTTTGAATATGGATGATATATGGAAACTGTTCAAGGAGTGGGGGGGATGGATGGGGGTGTTGGGAGTGTTGGGAGGAGGGAGGGTATGTTCTTATGTTCCTGTTAATGGGAAGGGTGTTGTATATCACAAACAATAATCATCTCTTCATTGTCACTATGTTTTGAATATATTATTTGTAATTTTTTACTCGATGATTTAATAAAAATGTATTTGATTATAGAAATCCACATGACAACTGCAGAGAATAGGGCACCAGTCCATCCTATAACTGAGCTGAGATCAAACAAACCAACTAGTGAGTAAAACTAGTGAGTAACTAAACGTGTCTTGGGAGGCTGCCATTGCCAGATGCAACACTGGATGTGACGGTCCCCTGGGTCATGGAGTAACTAGAAAAAGAAAAAGCACCAGGAATCAATCGAAATTATACCGTTGATACTTGGCTTGAAATATAAGGATTTAACACTGCAGGCTGCATCAAATTCTTTGCTCATTTAGCTCTACCTATCTTGTGGCGTGGCCTCGCATAGTTTGTGAGTGGTTGTGTAACTACAGATTTTCTGCAGAGGTCTTATAAAAATCCTGCAAAAGTCGTCAGATAATCATCCTGACAACGTACGGTGCATCTCCCTATGTCTACACGATAAGACCCTGCATTGCAGAAGTGGCTCTTACAAGACAGATAAGTAGCACTGATAATGAAAGCAAGCAGCCCAGTGGTTCTATTCTTGAGTGATGGCATTTAACTCCAGACTATCGGGCTCACCCTATGCTCTGTGTGAGATGGGAGTCTCTTTTACAATGTAAGTCTATGGAGACTCGTTCTGACTCTCTGTAGACTTACACTGTAAAAACTTCTCCTGAGTCACACGGACCACATGTGATCCATAAAGTCTGCAGAACAGTGTTGTCACTGGGAAGAGGAGCAGAACAGTGCTGGATCCCTGAGAAGACAGCGGTAGGGGAGTATATGAGTACATTCATTCTACAGCAGACACATTTCCACAGAGTCAATGAATAAATGTCTTAGTGGGAAGGCTTCTTTAAAAGAGTTGTGTCCCTACCGAAGCTGACACTCAAGGCACTTATTGGACAATGGCCAAACATGGTTAAAAAATAAATACTATGAGCAATACAATTTTAAACAAAGACTTCTCAGGAGGGTAGACAGACTCAATTTAATGTTTATAAAGAATTTGTCATCTCTATTAATGGTCCTATCATTCATAGCATAATTAATTGAAAATTAACTGTTAAAGAAGACCTTTATTTAATTATTACACTAAATATGGACTGTGACTGTAAACTGCCGATTTGTGCTGCAGGATCTCTTCACTGTGCTTTGACAGTCTTTCTTTATATTGCAGTTCACTGAAGAGACGAGCACGGGATGTTAGAAAAGCGAACACTGCAAATAAAGTGCAGAAGATGAAGCAAAAGATGCACGATGCAGAAAGAAAAAGAAAAAGGTGGTTATTCTGGAAACCTTATCTCATTCCAGTTGGGTTTGCTTCAATCCTATTAACAGGAGCTTATGTCTGTTGGAAATGTTATGCTCTTTGACTTTCACATAATATGGTGCTCTTGAGGGTGTAGCTATGGACACCCTAAAATAAACCCTGAGTGCTGTCACTGGGAGAGATGTTACTCTGAGCCTATGGCGAGTTCTTAAAACTGGATACAATCTGTGTCTGCTCCTAATGCCATCTCTGGACACTTGGGGTTGTCTTGTTCCTAAATTGAGGCTGCTATATTTGTTTTTCCCCGTAAGGATCAAAAATGGTACATTTGTTTGTAATTCTGTTCTGTTGGTTAGATATCATTACTACAACATTTTCTGAAGATGTTTGACCAGAGTGTAACTTTTATGTGGACTACTCAGGATATCCAATCTTTCAGATTGTGGTCTGATAAATTGGTACAGTCTTCTCTACAACTGATGTGGGTGTTCTGTCAACACTTACTAACCATCCTCATTCATAATGTCACTCTGACCAGTTATGTGATTTTAGCCGGCAAGTTTTTTTTGTTTTTTTTTTTTAACTATTGTTAATCCTGTCCCCATCTACAATACGTCCAGACCACTCATGTTCTGTTGTGTTACCAGTCATGGATGAGATTGAAATTTAGAAGTTGCTTTTCCCGTGAGTTTGTTCATGAACTCAACAAGTTTGCATATTATGGTATGGCATTCGCTGCTAGGGATGTACTTGAGCCATATCCTCTAATTGAGAAGATGCCAGTAAATAGTTATGTACCAAGATTAGCAGAGCTGGTATTCTTAATTGGTCCAGACAAAGTTGACAAACCCTTGCTTTCATAGGTGGCCCACTACATTGCATAGTGGCCACATCGATTTTAAAGCTGTGAAATAACTCTTGCCAAATACCTTCTGTTTCCAATTGTGCCTGTGAGTGGTGCTATTGCTGTCCACTCCGTCCCATCACATGACCTCCCCTAGCTGCAGTGACTTCTGAAGTCCAATGATGTCACATCAACTCCTGGAACTGAAATTTGACCTGACCTCATCGAGGCATGACCCAGTCTCCCTGAGTGACTGGGCTATAGGTGGAGTTTCCTGCACGTCACAGCCCAGCTTCACATCACTCTGTTAATAAAAGTAGTGAATGAGAGAGCGTTGCGATGTGACGTGCAGGGAAACTCCAGCCAGAGCCCAGTCACTCAGGGAGACTGGGTCCTGCCTAGGTGACACCGGGTCAACTTCCAATTCCGGGAGTTGACGTGACATCACTGGTGATCAGAGGTTGCTGCAGCCGGGGGAAGAGGGGGTTAACGTGATGTGGACTGAGCGGACAGAGATTGTGTCGCTCTCAGGCACAATTGGAAACAAGGTATTTTGAAAGACTTATTTTGCAGCTTTAAATTGATATGGCCACTATACATTGTAGTGGACCACCTCTTTAATGGGATCATCCAGTAATTCTTCTGTCCATGTGAGACGTTGATATTGGTACCAAAAAGCAATTATTCATTCATAGAGTAGACATCTGTTGAATACAGTCTTGAGAGTAAACTAGGATAGATGCCTTTTTCTTACAAGCTATGGTGTGTCAACATGGAAGTGAGACTGTGTATTGAAGGCACTGTATCCGTACAATCACCACACTTCAACTTTTGATATTGTCAAATGTCATGCATGTCATAGGAAGTTAAATCAAATGATACATTGATATCTGCAATCCCATTACTATTTCAAGAGAAATCCATGTTTTTCATATTATGTACGGTGGGGAAAAAAGTATTTAGTCAGCCACCAATTGTGCATGTTCAACAACTTAAAAAAACGAGAGAGGCCTGTAATTGACATCATAGGTAGACGTCAACTATGAGAGACAAAATCTGAAAACAAATCCTGAAAATCACATTCCAAATCAAAGACATTTTTTTCAAATTTTGGTGGAAATAAGTATTTGGTCACCTATAAACAAACAAGATTTCTGGCTCTCACAGACCTGTTACTTCTTTAAGAGTCTCCTCTGTCCTCCACTTATTACCTGTAGTACTGGCACCTGTTTGAACTTATCATATAATAGATACCTCTCCAGAATCTCAAACAGTCACACTCTAAACTTAACTATGATGAAGACCAAGAAGCTTTTGAAGGACACCAGAAACAAAATTGTGTCCCTGCACCAGGCTGAGAAGACTTAATCTGCAATAGGCAAGCAACTTGGTGTGAAGAAATAAACTGCGGGAGCAATAGTTAGAGTAAGCTGGACATACAAACCACTGATAATCTCCCTCGATCTGGGGCTCCACGCAAGTTCTCACCCCATGGAGTCCAAATGATCTCAAGCTTGGTAAGCAAAAATCCCAGAACCACCCTGAGGGACCTAGTGAATGACCTGCAGAGAGCTGGGACCAGCTTTACACAGGCTACCATCAGTAATGCACTATGCCACCAGGGACCCAGATCCTGAAGTGCCAGATGTGTCCCCCTGCTTAAGCCATTAAATGTCTGGGCCCGTCTGAAGTTTGCTAGAGAGCATTTGAATGATCCAGAAGAGTATTATTAGAATGTCATATGTTCAGATGAAACCAAAGTAGAACTGTTTGGTAGAAACACAACTCGAAGTATTTGGAGGAGAAAGAATGCTGAGTTGCATCCAAACGAACACCATACCTACTGTGAAGCATGGGGGTGACAACATCATGCTTTGGGGCTGTTTCTCTGCCAAGGGACCAGAACGACTGATCCGTGTACATGAAAGAATGAATGGGGCCTTGTATCATGAGATTTTGAGTGCAAACCTCCTTCCATCAGCAAGGGTATTGAAGATGAAATATGGCTGGGTCTTTCTGCATGGCAATGATCCCAAGCACACCACCAGGGCAACAAAGGAGTGGCTTCGTAAGAAGCATTTCAAGGTCCTGGTGTGGCCTAGCCAGTCTCCAGATATAAACCCTATACAGAACCTTTGGAGGAAGTTGAAAGTTGCCCAGTGACTGCTCCAAAGCAGAATAGATCTGTATGATTGTGCCAACATATCAGCAACAGTGTGTGCCAACCTTGTGAAGACTTAAAGAAAGCGTTTGACCTCTGTCATTGCCAACAAAGGATATATAACACAGTATTGAGATGAACTTTTGTTATTGAACAAATACTATTGAGATGACCTTATAGTATTGAACAAATCAGACAATGTGATTTTCAGGATATGTTTCCTCATTTTGTCTCTCATAGTTGAGGTCTACCTATGATGTCAATTATAGGCCTCTCTTTTTCCCCCATTGTAAATGAGCCGTTAAGATCACTAGGCCGGACAAAGATCTCCATGAGAATCTGCCACCAGAGTGTAGTTTAAAATGCATTACTAATGTGAAAGGATGATAATCTAGCTACACGGTGTGTTGATAAAATAGAAATTTATTGAACGTCCATCCAAAGGTAAAATAACATCAATATCAATAGAAAAGTTTAAACAAAGAACTATGCGTTTCGGATTATGAATATCCTTAATCATGATTATGATTACTAGTGGGAGACATGTAATGAATGACAGTCTACTCACCTGATTTCACTGCATAGTATCATTACAGCGTGCATGCACTTTTAGCTTTCATCTCACATGGCTAGTGTGAGTGAAGAGGCATTAAAGCATCACTTGTCAGTTCTGTAAGAAGAGCTGTACAAGTGTTTTTGTAACAAGAATAAGTTCTGTGGCATCCGCCTGCACACAGATCACATATGGGAGTGAGTGGGTGCGCACGGTCATGCGCAGTCAAGCGCAGCACCGTGCGCTCCCATTATAAAGATAGGGGCTGGCGGTGCTGCGATCACAATGCGGCTCCCCTCCGCAGAACGCTGCGAAGGGGAACGCAAATGTGAAAGCACCCTTATATCTATGTTGCATAGAGTCAACCAACTTCTGGCGCTTGTCAGCTGTTATTCCAGCCCAAGATGCTTTGGCTACATCTCTCAATTTATTTGCATTTGTTGGCTTTGCCTCAGAAGCGACAGTTTTGATGTTGCCCTACAATTGTTTTATCAGATTAAGGTCAAGGTAATGGGCTGGTCACTCCATAACCTCAATTTTGTTGGACTGGAACCAAGATTTTGCTAATTTACTGGTGTGTTTAGGGTCATTTCGTTGAAACGCCTATTTCAAGGGCGTTCCCTCTTCAAGTAATTTCTTCTGGGTCTGCCCTCCTCTTCTGCTCCTGACGTCATACAGAGCAGGAGAAGAGGAGGCGGCGCCAGACACACAAGGAGGAGGCGGGAGGGTGACCAGTCCTCTTTAAGTTTTGATGCACATTTTGTCATGGTCAAGTGAACTGTGCACAATTATACTCCTTTTGTTGTTGAAGGGGGAGGTATCTCAAACCAAGCACTTCCTAAAATGTAATGAAATTCCCTTCCTGATATTCAGAGAAGCAACAGTCTAGATCCCATGAAGTAATTATTCCCCTCTACTCCTCTTTGGTTGGACCTCCTCTACAATACTGTGGCCAGTTCTGGGCACCACATTATAAAAAAAGATATTGAAAAATTGGACGAAGTTCAGAAAAGAGTGACCAGTCTGCAAACTATGTCCTACACAGAACAATTACAGAACTTGGGAATGTTTAGCTTGCAAAATAGGCAAAGAGACGGTTTAAATGGAATCTGTCAGCATGTTTTTGCTCTATAAACTGAGTACAGCATGCTGCAGGGGTTAAAAAGAACACTAAGCAACTGTGCCTGTATATCAGAATACGTGCTTTTGTTTACTTAAATGATTTATTACCCTGTGATTAACATTACAGGACTGCAATGTCACACCCACAGCAGTCCTACACTCCCCCCTACTGTGATTGACATCTTGTGGGGGCAGGTATCTCCGCTCTGCTGCATGGCTAAAAAGAAATGCTTTGATTGGACCAAAACAGCTGCAGCAATATTGTTGGTTTCAGAATCTCTTTGCCTACAACATTCTGCGATCAGATGAGAGAGCAAACACCTGCTAACAGATTATTTTTAATAGCTGCCTACAAATATATCTGAAGGAATGTCACTGTGTAGAGGGATCTCCTTATTCTCATGTGCACATGGAAATACGAGAAACAATGCAATGAAACTGAAAAGCAGAAGATACATTTAAGAGTAGAATAGGCTGCCAGGAGAGGTGGAGAGTTCCTATTCAATGGAAGTGTTCATACAGAGGTTGGACAGACATCTGTCCTTGGATGAATTAGGGAATCCTACATTGAGCATGGGGTTGAAAACTTGCAATCATTTCAAACTCTTAACATCGTATAATTCTATGAACGCAGGCTGTGTGTCTAACCACTGACACAGCCTGTGTCTAACTGCACATACACAGTAGCTGGGTGTATTTTCCTCCTTATGTCTTCTCTGCTTTTGTCTCTAGCTCAACATCCATATGGAAGAGGGTAGAGGTATCAGCAGAAAGGAGCCAGAAAGAATATGCAGTGTCAGTGCACACACTCCGGCTGTCTTCTTAAAGAGGACCTGTCACCTCCCATGCATGGTGATCTAATTGCAGCACTGAATGCAGCATGTCTGCTGCATTCAGGCAAGGGGTCTCCAATCCCTTGATCCCCCCCTGTACCCCGAGATAATTGAATTTGAACACTTACATACTGGAGCCGGATAGGAGGGGTCTAGTGGCTGGTGCCACTTCCCTCACAGGGCCCCTGTATCTTTTATTCCGCCCTCCGCCGCCTCCCTCATGTCACTCATTCTCTCCATCGCCTGCTGCATGCCAAGCTAAATGCAGGAGAGCGATCGCTTGTTGTGGTGCTGGCCGCATTGCCTCACCTCCTGAGGTGACATCACCGCTTATAACCATGTTAACCATGGAGCAGGGCGGGGAAAGGTGGTCACATCACGGCAGGAGGCGGGGCAATGCGGCCAGCACAACAGTGCTGCAATTAGATCACCATGCATTGGAGGGGACAGGTCCTCTTTAAGCAGCACTCTCTCTCTGGAGAAATTTCCCTATCAGTCAGCAGTGGGGGAAGTCTCCAACAGGAGGAATGAGGTGGTAACCTTGTATCCAAATCTTGGCCATGTCTAGGTTTCTTCAGAGCCGCCTCATTTGCGTACACATTTCATCAGACACTGTACTAGTAACAGGTACAGTGCTAGTATGATTTCTATATGGGCTAAGTCCCTTTATATCATGGTATAGATAATTCAAGATGCATTTTGATGATGACAAAACTCCATTTAATAAAAAATCAACCTAACACGAATTTGATTTCAACAATAGATTATTTTCTGGTCATCATAATGGGAGACCCAGACAATGGGGTTTAGGGCACTGCCCTCCGGAGGTCACACTAGGTACTACAAGTTTGTAGACACCGCCTCCTCCGCTTATAAACCCCTACCGCAGGGAACATCCTCAGTTTTAAACTTAGTGTGCTCGGAGGATCACGCTTTGCTTGCACTTCACTGCACTCTCACTACTTACGTGATGGCGTCTGAAGACAAGGTAATATGGTCCTAGTCGGGACCTGCGACAGCCTCCCCGCTCACCCTTTGTGGCACACGCTGGTGGAGGTACCGGAGGGCCTAGAGCCTGGACACTCTGTGTTCTCCCGGTACGCTGTTGCACTCCTTTCCATCCCTCTCTTGGGGGCTCTGGAGAGTGGGAGATGGGAGCCTTGCACAGCTCCGCTCCGTCCGAGGCCTCCCTAAATGGTGCTTACAGACCGGACTGGAGCCAGCCCAGTCCGAGGCCTCCCTAAATGGTGCTTACACTCCGGACTGGGCTGAACCCCCGTCCGAGGCCTCCCTAAATGGTGCTTACAGACCGGACCGGCACTGAGGCACTCTGTGTCTCCTGTGTGCCTGGGGGTAGTGTCTGTCACTTTGTGTCCTGACACTCAGACCGCGCGTTACCCTCGGGTCCGCGGATCTGGCGGTGTACCCTGCGCTGGGGTCACCCTGGCTGACCGCCCTGTGTGTCACAGGGGCTGAGGCCGTAGACTGTGCATGTTTGTATGTGCTGACAGTCTGTGTATGTGTGTGTGATGATTCCGCACTGTTTTCCCGCGCTGCGGGCTCCAGCACCTCCATTACAGAGGCTGCTTGGAGGAGGAGAAGCAGCCCTTACGATGACGTCACCGGGGGGCGTGTGCGTGTGCTCCCGCGTGTTCCCGGCGCCGCCCACTTCTGTGCTGGCGGCGGCCATCTTCTCCCTCACTTCCCGGCTGGGTTCTACGGCAGCACGTGTCTGCACTTCAGAGGGAGACCGGAACTCGCGGAGGTCACACACGCACACCGCTTCCTCCCACCGCGTTACTGCGGTCGGTAAGCCACCGGGATTCCCGGTTTGTTTGTCTATTGGCCTTGGCCTCAACAACCCCTACTGTGGCTATGTCCTCAGTAAGGAAGCATGCTGCTAAGGCGGCGGATAACACCACTACCTGTGCTACTTGCAAGGGAACTTTGGTGGAGGGGTCCTGCAATAACTGCGGACGCCCAGAAGCCCGGACTGGCTCAGCTGAGGCAGCAGCAGCTCCGGTGTTGTACCCTGAGATTCAGGTAATCCAAGGGCCATGGGAAACGCAGAACAGGATCAATGAATCCTTGCTGTCCCAGATGTCCTCCATGTCGCAGTCACTGGAGGCACTGCATAGGAGACTGGAAAGCCCAGCTACTCCTTCCAGTTACCCCCGGGTGTCTCCCTCTTCTGCTGTGAGACCCCCTAAGCGGGCTCGTCGTGAGGATTCACCCGAACTCCAGGCTCTCTCTGAAGAGGAGCGTTCCTCTGATGGGGAGGAGGATGATGGGGGTTCAAACTTCGGGTCTGTGTCTGTGTCTGAACCTCCAGACGGGGTGGAGGATCTGGTGTCCTCCATCAATGAGACCTTGCGTCTCGTGACTCCCCCTGAAGAGGTTGTCGTGCACCCGAAGGAGGTCTATCAATGGCTGCGGCCAGAGGCTAGACCAAGTGGATCCTTCATGGACCACACTAATTTTGGAAGGGTGATTAGAGCACCCAGGTTACATCCTGGGCGGCGTTATGTCCGCAAACCGAAGGACAATCGCTTCCCCTTCCCCCAGGAGGTGCTTCAGGAATGGTCGCAGTCTCCAAAGGTGGACGCTTCCATGACGAGAATTGCTGCACGCTCCCTTTTCTCTGCCTCTGATAGCTCCTCGCTGAAGGATGCTACTGATAGACAGGTCGAGCAACTCGCCAAGTCTTCCTATGAGGCTGTGGGGTCTTCATTTGCCCCTAATTTTGCCACGGTCTGGACCTTACAAGCGATTACTACCTGCTTGGATGGTATCACTGACCTGGCAAGGTCCAGTCCGGAGGTCCTGGCACTCACTGAGAGAGCAAGGGCCTATGCGGACTACGCCAGGACGGCGTCTCTGGAAACTGCCACTCGCTCAGCTGTGGCTTCGGCCAATGCGATAGCGATCCGCAGGTTGTTGTGGCTGCGTCTTTGGGACTCAGATGCCACATCTAAGAAGATTCTGCAGAATCTTCCATTCTCTGGTGACAGACTCTTTGGCACAGAGCTGGACAAGCTGATCAAGGATTCTGCTGAGTCTAAGATACCGCAGAATAAGCCTAAGCCACGGTATACCGTTAAGAGGAACCCAAAGCAGTGGTCCTTTCGGTCCAGCTCACAGTCATCAGCACCGTCCGCTCGCACGGACCGAGGGGGCAAGCCCGCTTCTCAGTGGCGCTCAAAGAGTCGTCAGAAGAAGCCGGCGGGGGCAGCTGCTGCCACCCCCAAGCCCGCCTCGACATGACTCGCTCTCTCATCCTGCCTCCCCACAGGTGGGGGGCCGCCTGTCTCAATTCAAGGACAGGTGGCTGCTTCACGTTCAAGATCAGTGGGTTCGAGACGTAGTCTCGCGAGGTTACAGGATAGAGCTGACGTCAAAACCATTATCCCGATTCCATCGGTCTGTTCCATCCCCAGAAAAGACTCAGGCTTTTCTCCGGGTGTTGGAGGGACTCCGCAGAGACGGAGTAGTGGTCCCAGTACCCACGGCAGAGAGGTTCAGGGGTTTTTACTCCAACCTCTTTATTGTCCCAAAGAAGGACGGCTCCTTTCGACCGGTCCTGGACCTAAAATTGTTCAACCGTCACGTGTTGGTGCGGAAGTTCCGCATGGAATCCCTACGTTCCGTTATCGCGGCTCTGTCGCAGGGGGACTTCCTAGCGTCCATCGATATCAGGGACGCTTACCTTCACGTGCCCATTGCACCGGCTCATCAACGCTGGTTACGATTCGCAGTGGGGGACGAACATCTCCAATTTGTGGCCCTACCCTTCGGGTTGGCCTCTGCGCCAAGGGTGTTCACGAAGGTGATGGCATCTATGATGGCTCTCCTGCATGTGCAGGGTCACGCCGTCATACCCTATCTGGACGACCTATTGGTCAGGGCGCCATCGGAAGACCTTTGTCGGGTGAGCCTGGAAGCGACCATGAGGTCTCTGGAACAGTTCGGGTGGCTTCTCAATACTCAGAAGTCGACCCTGGTTCCGACCCAGTCATTGACATATCTGGGCATGGATTTTCACACGGACTCAGCTCTGGTGTCTCTTCCTCAGGCCAAGCAGCTGGCGATCCACTCAGGAGTACAGCACGTTCTCCTGTCACCTCACTCATCCCTTCGGGAATTGATGAGACTGGTGGGACGCATGGTAGCGGCAATAGAGGCGGTGCCATTTGCACAGTTTCGTCTCCGTCCTCTCCAGCTGGAGATTCTTCGCCGGTGGGACAAGAGAGCGATCTCTCTGAATCGGTTGGTGACACTGTCGCATCCGACCAGGGACTCCCTGCAGTGGTGGCTCCAGCCACGTCACTTGTCACGGGGAAGATCCTTCCTCAAACCTTCTTGGTTAGTGGTGACCACCGACGCCAGTCTGAAGGGCTGGGGCGCGGTGTTCTTACAAGGCTCAAGGCCTCTGGACTCAGGCGGAGTCGACGTTGCAGATCAACGTCCTGGAGATCAAGGCGGTCTATCTGGCGCTCCTGGCGTTTCAGAAATTCCTGGCAGGACGACCCATTCGGGTACAGTCCGACAATGCGACGGCCGTCGCCTACATAAATCATCAGGGAGGGACCAGAAGCGCTCAGGCCCTCGCCGAAGTCCACCGCATCCTATCGTGGGTGGAGGAAAACGACTGTTTGATCTCCGCAGTTCACATCCCAGGGGTCGAGAACTGGGAGGCCGACTACCTGAGCCGGCAGGGGATGGACGCCGGAGAGTGGTCCCTGCATCCAGACGTCTTCCGGGACATCTGCAGCAGATGGGGCACTCCGGACGTGGATCTGATGGCCTCAAGGCTGAATCATCAGGTGCCCCAGTACTTGGCGAGATCTTGGGATCCTCAGTCCCTGGGGGCGGATGCTCTGATACTGAGTTGGTCCGGCTTCCAACTGCCGTATGTGTTCCCTCCTCTGGCTCTGATTCCCAGGGTTCTGTGGAAGGTCAGGTCGGAGTGCAGGATAGCCATTCTAGTGGCTCCAGATTGGCCCAGGAGGTCCTGGTACCCAGACCTGTGCCATCTGTCAGGCGGACACAGGTGGGCTCTTCCAGACCGCGCAGATTTACTCGCACAAGGCCCATTCTTCCACCTCAATTCCAGGGCCCTCAGGTTGACTGCATGGCTCTTGAGGCCTGGCTACTGACATCTAGGGGTTTCTCCCCTACAGTGGTGGCCACTATGAATCGGGCTAGGAAGCCCGTTTCCAGGAAGATGTACCACCGTACGTGGAAGATCTTTTTTACCTGGTGTGCCTCTGGTGGACGGTCTCCTTGGCCCTTGTCCATCCCGACGTTGTTGGCTTTCTTACAGTCGGGGTTGGAGTTGGGATTATCCCTTGGCTCTTTGAAATGTCAAGTATCAGCACTTTCGGTGCTGTTTGACAGGCGATTGGCGCTCCTCCCGAAGGTGCGTCAATTTCTGCAGGGGGTGTCGCGGATGGTTCCGCCCTACAAGAGGCCTCTGGACCTTGGGACCTTAACATGGTTCTGGCGGCTTTACAGAAACCGCCGTTTGAACCACTGAGAGATGTTTCTCTATCTCGTCTGTCCCAGAAAGTGGCCTTTCTGGTGGCGATTACGTCTCTAAGGAGGGTCTCAGAATTGGCTGCACTATCGTGCAAGTCACCCTTTCTGGTGGTTCACCAAGACAAGGTGGTGTTGCGCCCACGGCCAGAATTCTTGCCGAAGGTGGTTTCAACTTTTCACCTGAACCAGGAGATTGTTCTCCCATCATTTTGCCCCGCTCCCGTTCATCAGGTGGAGCGCGACCTCCATACTCTGGATCTCGTGAGAGCTGTACGCATTTATGTGTCCAGGACCGCCTCCTTCAGGAGTTCGGATTCCTTATTTGTTCTTACGACAGGTCGCTGTAAGGGGTCCGCGGCTTCGAAGTCAACCTTGGCCAGATGGATTAAGGCTTCCATTCAAGAGGCTTACCGGTCCTCTGGTTTGCCTCTCCCGGTGGGATTGAAGGCTCACTCTACCAGAGCTGTAGGTGCCTCTTGGGCCTTGCGACATCGAGCGTCTGCTCTACAGGTGTGTCAGGCGGCCACTTGGTCCAGCCTGCACACTTTCTCTAAGCACTATATGGTGCATGCCCATGCCTCTGCAGATGCAAGTCTGGGCAGGCGGGTTCTCCAGGCGGCGGTTGCCCACCTTTGAAGGGAACCATGTGTTATCCGTCTTGTTGAGGAACTCTTCCCGCCCTGGGGTATTGCTTTAGGACATCCCCATTGTCTGGGTCTCCCATTATGATGACCAGAAAAAAGAGAATTTTGTTTACGTACCGTAAATTCTTTTTTCTTTAATCATCAATGGGAGACCCAGCACCCACCCAGTTGTTCCTTTGCATGTTTTGCATTTGTTCTGCTCTCTGTTGAGACAGTGTTTGCCGGGTTGTTGACCGTCTGTGCACGGCATTCTTCCCGATGTTTCGGGTGTGGTTTATTTTCTCCTCGCAGCTTATGGACCAAACTGAGGATGTTCCCTGCGGTAGGGGTTTATAAGCGGAGGAGGCGGTGTCTACAAACTTGTAGTACCTAGTGTGACCTCCGGAGGGCAGTGCCCTAAACCCCATTGTCTGGGTCTCCCATTGATGATTAAAGAAAAAAGAATTTACGGTACGTAAACAAAATTCTCTTTTTTCTGATGATTGCTTCCCTTTAGGACCATATGCATAAAACCGACAGACATTCTTATGTGTATAGGAGCTTTGTCTTCTAAACTCTGGTGCTTTCCTCAAGCAGCTGTGAAAGGAAAGAAGGGTCAGGCATGTTGGATTTTAGTAGGCAGGAACAACAGAAACAGCCCTTGTACTTCTGTGCCATTTCTCCTTAGTGTGCTGTGATTTTCTACCTTTGTACCTATGTAGTGTCTCGGGTTAATTCCTAACTAGCAGCTGACTCCTTTTTAACATTATCATCCATGCCAAAAACAGAAACCAAGTGCACTTACAGGATGCAGTCAGAGCCCAAATGTGAAGCAAGCCCAGCTGCAGGCTGATAAATCACCTCTACCAGCAAGATGTGGGAGGCGACCTGCCATGCATACACTGGGCTTGCATCCTGTAAGTGCACTTGGTTTCTGTTTTTGGCATGGATGGTAAGGTTTTTTTATGCTGCTTTTTTTTCTAGTAGTTTTTATCATTTTTAACATTAAGGCTATGTTAAGACTGTGTTGTTGATCCAGTTTTTCTTGTGTGTTTTTTTTTCTATTTACTCAGCTGGAAATCTGGATCAGCTTTAAAAAAATTAAAAAAAATGCATCAGAAATGGATCATCCGTTTTGGCTGCATATTTTGTGGTGCATTTTTTTAGCCCATAGATAATGGTTTCAATGGGAAAAGTGGATCTGAAAAGCGCACCCACAATTGACAGCTTATAACTTTTGTGGGTCACTTTTCAAGCGAAAAAACGCACCAGGTCATGAAAGCACAGATTGAACAGTTAAAGTGGAAAATCCATTGACTTTGCCGGGATTACATTTGAAGAGAACCTGTTGGGTCGCGTATCCCCCCCCCAGCTATCACTATCTGCACCTGCAGCTTCATAATACTAATCTAATCATCCCTGTCTGAGCTCATAGTGTAATGAGAAAGGTGAAGGGAAAAAAAAAAAGCATTTAGTCTACATTCACACTATGCACATTTTGCGCAAAAACGCGCAGTAAAAAACACGGTGCATTCACACCACATTTTTATACAACCTCTCTTCTCCCCCAAAAGCGCAGGGGAGAAGTGATGTCACATAAAGGAGGAAGAATCCTCCCCTGTGTGACATGTGTGACAGCCCCTTTTGGGTTTCGTAGTGTAATATACACTGCGAAACCCAAATTAAACTAATCCAAATGTGTTAAAAATAATAAAAATTGAATACTTACCCTCCGCCGGGAGTTCGGGGAGCCGACACAACCGCAGGTACCGACCTTCCAGGACCTATCAAGATCGGTAATTGGTTGCTTGCGGTCATGTGATGTGCGCGTCATAGCATGTCACATATCACATGACCGCAAGTGGCCAATCATCGATCTTGATAGGCCCTGGAGGGTCAATACCTGCGGTTGTGTCAGCTCCCGGGACACCCAGCGGAGAGGTAAGTATTCAATTTTTATTATTATTATTATTTTTTAACACATTTGGATTAGTGGATCAGAGTTGGTACATCGGTCCCAACGAAAAACATTCTCCCCTGATTTTATGCTGACTCTGGAAAGTGAACGTAAAACTTGCATCACTTGAAATACTAAAGGAAATGATCTTATTTGCTAACAACTTATATGTATATTTCAATCCACTGTCCTTTGTTTTTCTACTATTTACGTTCTGTTCTGGTCAAATGGTGAATTAATGAACAATCTATCAATTCCACTGTAGAATAACTATTCAATAGTAATGTGAAAATTCATGATCTAGCTGCCCTACAAATTGTGTCCTCTATTGTGCTAAACAAGAGGCTTGTCGGCTAAAGGCGGCCGTCACACGGTTCGATTTCTTGAACGATATCGTTTAAGCGATCTGCTTTTTGATCGCTTAAGCGATATCGTTTGTGCATCGCTGCGTGCAATCAAGCGATTTTACAATGTAAAATCGCTTGATCGTGACATCGCAGATATCAGAGCCGGAGCTCATATCAAGCGATAATCGCTTGTTCAATCTGCTTCATCGTGGTGTGTGACACCACGATGAACGATCTCCCAGCGGCACAGCCTATGCTGGGAGATGGTATCTATGGTAAACGTCGGGTTACTAAGCGCCGCGTGGCGCCTAGTAACCCGATGTGTACCATAGTTACCAGCGATCTCGCTGGTCCACATCGCTGGTGAGTCTGTCTGTGTGACAGCTCACCAGCGATGTGAACGATATTGTTAGCGATCGCGCGTGCACGTGATCGCTTACAATATCGCTCACGATATAGTAGCGTGTGACGGCCGCCAAAGTTACTTGTGGTATGTAAGTAGAGGTATCATTACACGCTTCAATATCGTTAAGATATCACTAATGATCTCACGGGAGCGCTATCGTTAGGACAACTTTTTGATATCGTTGGTGAGATGTCACACGTCTAGATATCGTTGACGACACACCAACAATGTAGCGAGCAACTATCGTTCGCACAAGCCAGCGACCGATACTTGTTCACTGTTGTGAATAGATGAAGTCGTTAATGACATCGTTATCGCGGTGTCACACACAACGATGCAGCAGGTTGGCTGGTCATAGATCGTTTGATTTGAGAACATGTAGCGGGGCCTTAAGTATTTACTCTGATAGACGAGGACAATTATTGCTTGTCTCTTGGGTGTTTAATGCTGTGATTATGCTCACTTTGGACCAAAACTAAGCAGGCTTTTTTTTTCCTTAAATGAAGACAAGTTAGAACCTGATCTGCCCCTATGTTGTATATGTAGCACACTTTATGGCAGACTAACTGTATTATCTATATTTTGTGTTTGTGTGATGTTTCCTTTAAGCAGCATGCGCACGGTAAATCTAACAAATTACTCTTCATTTTACATGCATTAGGTGATCATATTGCAAGGTACAATAGTGCTTGAAAGCTTTTTCAACCCTTAAAATTTGTGCATTAATATGGAAAATCTTGATCTACAACTACATCAGGTTTTCATGCAAGTCCTGAAAGTAGATTAGAACTAAGAAAAATGGGTCAAAAATACTAGAACTTGACATTTTTGAAAGATAATTTTGCAATATCACATTTGTAAGCAGCAATAGTATGTGAACTTTTACTTTCCGTATCTGAAGACGGTCTAAACATTTCCAGTAATTGGTCCTGCACATCGACTTGGAAGAATTTCAGCCCATTCAAAACAGTTTAAAATGTTACATTGGTGGGTTTTCTCTCATGAACTTCTCCATTCAAGTCTTTCCATAACATTCCTAAAAGGTCAATGTAAGAACTTTGACTTTGCTGGTCCAAAATTTAAACTTTTCTTATTTAACCATTCTTTTGTAGAACTAGTTGTGTACTTTGGGTCATTGCTTACTGCTTAGCTTACATTTTCTTGAGATTCAGCTCATGGATAGATGTCCTGCCAATTTCCTTTAAAAGTTGCTGATACAATTGAGTTGTTGTTTCATCAGTGATGACAATATACCATGGTACCACCACCTGCATGCTTTTTGGATGATATGAGATTTTTGTACTGTAATTCAGTTGATTTTCTTTCTCCAAACATAATGCATTTAACACACAAACTCTAATTTGGTATCTTCCATCTACAAATCAAGCCTTCGGGCTTGTCTAGGTGTATTTTGCAATCCTGCCATGAACATCATAGTTTGAGTCATTTTGATGGAGGACTCATTACTACTAGCTAATGTGCAAGCTCTTTGGTTCCCTTGTGACTTTTAAGAATATTAGACCACACTTTGAGTATTTAGTTGAGGGTTTTTATTTTACCCACGACAGCACCATGGATAGAGAGGATCTGCCCTAAAGGGCAAGAAACCTACAAGAAAAAAAAAAGGGTGGTACGTCTCCCATGTATCAAGTTTGAATCCTGTCTTGACAGGGAAACCTTTGCTTGGGTTAACAGTACAGATGAAAATGAAGATTTACCCAGGTCTGGTCAGACAATTCAAGCAGCGTGCTGCAGGCGGTGCAGGGTTCCTGAAAGCACCACAGTAGTTTTAAGGGGACTTGAATGACATGGGGGCGCAGGTAGTAGTGCCATTTTCTGTGGCAGCCGGCTACCACGTGTCTTGGATCTGCACATACTCAGAACACACACTAAGGAGGCACAACCTTTATGGCAAGTGTGCCTGTGACATTTGACTTGAAGGTGACTTTTCACTTCTGTGGTAGGACCACAAGAGGCGTCATCAGAGTGATGGATGTTCTCTTTCCCACATTTAAATTCAGTTAGATCGTCAACAGAGTGGATTCTTTGATCTGGCAGTCCCTCCAGCATTATTGGAGCAGCAACAACAGCAGGAGCTTTGAAGCAGCAGCTACATCAGCAAACACGTGGCAGCAACAGTGGCAATAGCTACAGGGTAAAACGTACCTTCAGGAGTTATAGCAAGACCAGCCAGCAAAGCCACATCTCCAGTAAGCTGGATATTAATAGAAAGGATAGATCTACAGCCTTCAGAGGGGATCTGTTGGGTGACACTATTATTCCTCCAAATCTAGTACCCTTGATAGCCTTTGAATGGTATGTGATCTTAGTGAAAATTCACTTCCTAATAGGACTTCTCTTGTCATTTTATTGTCAGGGAAAACCTAAGAAGTGTACAGGGTGGGTCATTTATATGGATACACCTAAATAAAGTTTGACCCAAAATGGCCACCATGGTCACCACCCATCTGGAAAAGTTTTTCCCTTCCCATATACTAATGTGCCACAAACAGGAAGTTGATATCACCAACACTTCCCTTTTTATTTAGGTGTATCCATATAAATGGCCCACCCTGTATAATGAAGTATATAGGCTTTGTAAAACTTAGTTAGAAGCCATGGAGGCAGTCAATGTGGCTGGAGTGAGCTTGATTGTCTGTGGCCATTCCATCCCCCACTGCTTCTGTGTGGAGGAGTCTGGAGCTGACATCAGGACAAATGATTTGCATGCTGTGAGTGACAGAGGAGGTGGAGGGCAGAGCCAGCACAGCAGAAGTAGCAGAGAGAGGCTGGGCCAGAGATGAATCTTATTACAATATCACGCCCATTAGGGCGTGATAAAGGATCATGGAGGCTGCAAATCAACATGCCCAGGGGGACTATTGCATATAGCCTCCTCTTCATTATCATCCTAATGAGGAAGTATAAAAACGTTTTTTACAACATTGAAAGCAAGCATTTAGCAGAGCGAGGGATAGTTATAATGGTAATAGGAAGGTGCAGGGACATATATTGATAGGTTAGGTGGCTTTTAGGAGGTGACAGGTTCCCTTTAATCACAGGGAATGTGCTCCCTGTAAAATATAACACAATTCTTGGCGAAAAAGACTTTAGCAATCCTGTATTGAACACACTGTTTGTGAAAAGTCACCTAACTTCGCCATAGGCTACCTTCACATTACGATTTGTGAGGGAGCCGATGCTGTCCAATAAAATCAGACAGCATCGGCTCCCTTCTGATGCCTGGAATCGGATGCCAAATAGGCATCCGATTCCGGCTAAAAAATCGCTCCCTCCAGCCTGTTTAAAAAAAAAAAAGAAAAATGTATGCTCACCTATCCCCGATGCCCCCGCCATCTCCCGCAGGCTCCCGGTGTCTGCAGAGGTCTTCTTCTTCTGTTCAGGACCTGCCATGATGTCACAATCACGTGACTGCCTATTAACATGGTGTAACCTGCGGTCACGTGACTGTGACGTCACGGCAGGTCCTGTACAGAAGAAGACCTCTGCAGACACCGGGAGCCTGCGGGGGCCTCGGGGATAGGTGAGCATACATATTTATTTTTATTTTTTTTTTAACTCCTGCTGTCCCACCTAGCAGCAGTTTTACTGTACTGAGCATGCTCTGTACAGTAAATTCGGGTCCGAGGACACATCAGATGTATCCTCGGACCCTGCTCCATAGGGCCCCATGTTAAAAACATCAGACCGAATCGGATGTGCGCTAAATGGCATCCGATTTGGTCCGATCCAATTCTGTCCGATTTTATTTTCGGTGCAAAAATCGGAGCATGCTCCGATTTTTGCACCAATGAAAAAATCGAACAGAATCGGATTGAACCAAATCGGATGGCATTTAGTGCACATCCGATTCGGTACGATGTCCATAGGGCTGCATGGGCGCCAAAATCGTTCTGATGCTGTCCGATTTTTTTCAGACAGCATCGGAAATTAAAAATTCGTAGTGTGAAGGCAGCCTTAGAATTAAGATCCGTCAGAGCCTTTCCCCGCCCTCCTCCATGTTATACTATGTTGGAGGGCGGAGAGAACCTTTCCCCGCCCTCCTCCATGTTATGCTATGTAGGAGGGCGGAGAGAACCTTTCCCCGCCCTCCTCCATGTTATGCTATGTAGGAGGGCGAGAGAGAACCTTTCCCCGCCCTCCTCCATGTTATGCTATGTAGGAGGGCGGAGAGAACCTTTCCCCGCCCTCCTCCATGTTATGCTATGGAGGAGGGTGGGGAGAGCCTTTCCCCGCACTCCTCCATGTTATACTATGTAGGAGGGCGGAGAGAACCTTTTCCCGCCCCCCTCCTTGTTATGCTATGTAGGAGAGCGGAGAGAACCTTTCCCCGCCCTTCTCCATGTTATGCTATGGAGGAGGGTGGGGAAAGGCTCTGACATCAGAGCAGGAGGCGGGAAAGCCACCCAGGGCAGTGATGAACAATACCTCGCTCTGCTCCTTGCGTCACCAGCCTTGGGATGCGCAGAGTGAGGATTTCATGACTGGCACGAGGACATGGGTGGTACAGAGACGCAGGCTGCAGCACAAGGGCTGCCTCCATGGAAAATTACTGTAAGTTTTTATAAGCCTATATATCATGGTAGCAGCCCCACAGAGCCGTGGGGGACCCCTTTCCTGAATGCAGCAAACATGCTGCATTCAGTGCTGGGCTTAGATTCACATCCATGGGGTGGTTGACAGGTCCTCTTTAAGCAATACTTGAGGCTAGAACTGTGCGAGTCTGTAATGCAGCATATAGAGCAAAGTCAAAGCTATGTTCTATCCCGTTTTGAAGGGGAATTTCTATTTGGCCCAGTCTTGGATGACATCTTTAAGAAGGCAGAAATTTGCATTAAAAAAATCCTAATTTTGTCCCTTCCAGCTTTTAAAAAATTTTCGGAAAAAAGATATAACTGAGGACTATCCCTCAGATCCGAATAGATGGGGTGACCTGAGGAAAAAGAGTAGAGGGTGTATACTTTGGAGTCCATCCTATAAAGGAAAAGTCCACCAAGTGACTCCTGTCTCAAGATAGGGGAAAGCCTTTCCCATTTTTTTCTGGGGGAAAAATTTCCAAAGGACCTAGATTCTCAACCTAGTGAGATCCGGCCTAACACTGGAGTATCAAGCTGTTATTCTGCAGACTTTTGTCCTTACATATTCACTGGCTTCTATGAGGAAATATAGCATTGGAATCTGGAGACCTAGAGCTAGTAAAGAATTTTGTCCTCTTGGAGGTTCCTATACAAGTATAAGGTGGAGGGTTTTATTCCCTTCTCTTTTTGATAAAAACAAAAAAGCTAGATACTTTCAGAACAATAATCAACTTGAGACTTGAGAGGCCTGAAAAGATTCCTAAAAGTCCAGACATTCAAGATGGATTCTGTTAGATCAACTTTAAGGATGCTTTTTCTGAATTGTTAAATGGTGGTCCTGGATCTTAAGACTGAGTAATATCACGTGCCAATATCTCAAGGTGGCTTTAACCATAAAGGGAGAAATCGCCTTTCTTTTCGGATTCACTGTCCTCTTGTGTTTACAAAACTAGCTGAAGTGACTGCTCACCTTAGAGACAAAGATTCGCTAGTAGTCCTATATTTCAATGACTTCATAATTGTGGGCAATACAGTTAATCACTGCAACGCTCACTTAGAAGAGGTCACTGAAACCTTTAAACTTGGGTTGGCTCTTAAATCTAAAGTCAAGACTAAAGCCCCTAAAAGTTTTTAAATCTTTTTCGGTGTCTTCCTGGATTCCAGGAATCAAGAGTGTCCTCCTCCAGAGAGCAAAATTATAACAAATATACAGTTCAATATCAGAGGCAGTAAAAGTTTGCACCATGTTCTTCAGAGGCGCTATGTCTTTTGTCATTTAGTTCTTTGACCTCATGTATTCCAGCAGTATAAGGGTATGTGCACATCAGTCGTTTTGTGGGCTGTTTTTGAACGTTTTCCGTCGGCGGTTTCCGCTGAGTTTTATGTTAATTTATGTTAATCCTAGCCACCGGTTGGATTAACATGCTAGTCAATGGAGTTTAGAAAATGCTGTCTACATTAGAACGATTTTTGTCTTGACGATTTCAGTTTATTCACCGGTTTTCCACCGGTTGGGAAAGATAGAGCAAGCGACTTTTTTTTCAGCGTTTTTCCAGCGGGTCCAGCTGAACAAGTGCACCAAAGACCAGTCTGGAAATCGCTAAGAAAAACGCCGGGGAAATCGCTAAGAACACGCTGTCCAAACGCTAGTAACCCGATCGCAAATCGTTAGCAAAACGCTAACAAAACCAGGGACACTGGCGAGTTCAGAAAACTCAGTTCTGTCATTCTCCACCGGTTCCCAGTCGTTCTGCAAAGATGCAGAAACGACTGATGTGCACATACCCTTATGGGCCCATTTTAATACCATAGAGTTGCAGTGATAAGTTCAAAGGAACAAAGTCTACCTGAAAGGACATCTGAAGGGGAAGACAACATTATCTCAATTAACAAGCCATTCTTTTCTTTGGTTAGTTGAAGATAGAAAATCTAGGCAGAGGAGTAAAGGTGGTGTCACACCTGGTGACGCCGCTAGCGACATCGCCGAAAAAGTGACGTATCAGCGATGTCGCTAGCGACGTCGCGCTGTGTAAATGAGCGGCGCGACCGCGTTTTATCGCTGGTCGCAGGTTGACAGGTTTACGGGAAGAACCGTAAACCTGTCAACCGGCGACCTGCGATAGGGCTGGATCGCGCCGTGTGACATCGCCAGAGCGATGTCGGCGGCGATCCAGCCTATACCGCAGCGTTGCTGCGGATCGCTCGCTGGGTTGAGCCCAGCCCAGCGAGTGATGTCACCGTCCGCATCGCTGCGGTGTCGCCGGCCGCAGCGATGCTGTGTGACAGCTGGCCAGTGATGTCGGAAGCGAGCGGACACCCGCGCATCGCTTCCGACATCGCTGGCCAGATCGTGCTGTGTGACAGCACCTTAAGGGTATGTGCCCACGGGAAGGTTTTGCTGCGTTTGAGATCAGGTTTTGCTTTGGTTTTATGTAAATCTATGCTAATCTAATCCTGAGTTTGTTTTTGTTCTCTGGAGACAGTGTAAACACCACAGGATTTGCTGCATTTTTGTTTTCCAGCAAAACCTATGATTCTAGGATTAGCTGTCCCAATACATTGGTTTTTGTTTGGTGAAGAAAGTGGAAACACCTCAGGTTTTGCTGTGTTTTAGAAAGAATGAGCATGTCAATCCTTTGCTGCACTTTTGCTAAAGTGGAAACACCTGTGGTATTTCCATTTTCTGTAGAGACAAAAAAAGTGTGTGTGAAAGCTTTTCCCTGCACACACGGGTTTTGATGGAAACCAAAAACTCAGGATTAGATTAGCATAGATTTACATAAAACCAAGGCAAAACCTGATCTCAAACGCAGCAAAACCTTCCTGTGGGCACATACCCTAAGCTGGGTAAACCAGATTTTGAGGATAATTATCACAGATGGAACACCAAAGCATAGGGAGCCCATTTAGGAGATTGTCTAGTCCAAAGAGTATGGACAGGTGAACATGAAGAAATGACTATTGGTGGAATATGCCATAAAGAAGCTCCTCTTCTCCTTACAGGGTCACCCTGTAAGAGTCCTCTAAGGGCTCCATCACACTCTGCGACGTTTCAGCGATCTCGACAACGATACGACCTTGTAAGTATCGCTGGAACGTCGCTACTTGGTTGCTGGTGAGATGTCAAATAGTCAGATCTACTCAACGATGCAGCAATGATACGGCGATCCGTATAACGACCTCTGTGGTCGTTGGGACCCTGTCACACAGCAGCTAGTCTGAGGATTCAGACTTGCGTGGCTTAGTTCTGAATCGCCAAAGAGGTCGTTGTTAAGGCATCAAACACACCAATGCATGCTGCCCAGCGGGAACCCGACGATCAAAAAATGGTCCAGGCCATTCCGACATGATTGCCGATGTCACAGCGGGGGCCTGGTCGCTGTTATGTGTCAGACATAACGAGGTCGTTGTTGCGTCACAAAACCTGTGACGCAACAGCGATCCCGCTAACGATCTCACTATGTGTGACGAGGGCTTAAGACAATCGGGTAACTGTAGCAAATATAAATCATCAAGGAGGAACTCTGTTTAATTCTTTTGTGGTGACAAACCGGATATTTCAGATGGCACAGGGCCACCTCCTTTCCTAGCAGCTTTACATACAAAAGGAGAATAGAATTACAAAACTCAGTTTTTAATTTGCAATCTACTAAAGGAGGGATATTGGGCATTGAACCAATCAATTTCATTCAGATTGTGAACTTGTGGGGCTTGAAGGAAATAGAAGTATTTGCAAGTAGGCAAACCAGAAGGGTAGAAAAATTTTACTCTCTTAACCTAGGGAGTATCCTTTGGTAGTAGATGCCTAAAGGGGATGTCACACGCATCGATATCGCTGTCAATGTCGCTCATACGTCACGGATTTTCAGTCGCTCAAGCGACGTAAAAGTGACGCAGGAGCGACATTGAAGCGTGTGACCAAGCGATGCAACCAGCGATGTGTCGCTGATCGCCGATCGCAGGTTTCACTGCCAGATGTAAAACCTGTCGCTCATCGCTCAGTAGACCTTGTGCATCGCTGCGTGTGACACTAAACTCAGCGACGTATTTTCTATTTTGACACCGTACAAGCGACTAAATAAAATCGCTCACAAGATGGCGACATCACCGCATCGCTGGGTCATATTGACGCGTGTGACATCTTACCTGCGATAATTCCACATCGCTCAAGCGATTAATAATTTGTGACGCATGAGCGATATCGCGGGCGACATTGACACGTGTGACAGGCCCTTTACTGTTAGAATGGAATTTCAATCTAGTGATTCTAATTCTAGCAGTCCTGAGGGAGATTAATGAAGATGAGTCAAGAGTCATCCTAATAACAACACCCTTTCAATCCATGAGACCGTGGTTTTCCTAATTTGAGAAGTATGTCTATCACTGAACCATGGATGGTACAGGAAGTTCCAGATCTTCTCTGCCAGTTCGGCATCCTCAAGCAGCTGGCCTACATTTAACAGCATAGAACCTGAAAGGGCACTGTTAAGAGACTGAGGGTTATCCTAACCTAATTTATATCCTGCTCCAAAGTAGTAAAGCAGTTACCCTCGTAGATCTATGGCAGAACTTCGGAGAAAATTCGTAGCTGCTTCAGAAGCAAAGCTAGGAGGGGAGTAAAAAAAGTGTAGGCAAAATAATGCCAAATAATTGACATGTCAATTCTTGTTACGGATTGGCTTTTGAGCCCAAAAGCGGATTCGTAAAAAGTGCAGCTTGTGAATGCTAAATTGTGAAATACATTGAGTTGGCTAGGACAGCAAACGTCCCTGCACTACACTGCAATTAGCGGATCCATAAGAAACGCTACACTACAGGTCGGTTTACACGTAGCGACATCACTAACGATGTTGCTACATGTGACACCCTGCAACAAACAGCGATCAGCTCGCTGATTGTTTGTATAATGGCCAGGGCCATTTTTTGTCGGTCTCCCACTGGACGGCCACCATCGGCGTGTGTGTCAGCGGGAGACCAATGATCAACTACCTCCTAGTGCCGCACAGCACATGCTGGGACGCTGGTATCCAGGGTAAACATAGGGTAACTAAGCGCAGCGCTCTGCTTAGTTACCCGATGTTTACCCTGGATACCAGCGTTCTTGCTGGTCACTGATTGCTCGGGAGTCTGCCTGTTTGACAGCTCACCAGGGATCAGATAACTATGGGGTCGATGGGACATTATGTGTACGGGGCCTTTACAGTGCAATAGCGCACTGTGTGAATGTAGCCTAATGTAGCCTAATGGGCTGCCTGAGTTCCACAGTGAAACGCACTCAGCACCGCCTCCAGTTTGCAGTCTGAACTTGCTCAATTCAGATCAGACTGAGTTTATAGTAACTATGAGAATGAATGATGATCTCTATCGCTGATCACTTCTTTACACTCAGTCAACATCATCATTCTAACCTACAGCTGGTTGAAGCCAGTGGTCGGTCCAAATCGTAGTGTCGTTGTACCCCAATGACTGCGGACAGGCTGCGGGCATCATGGCTGTCACCCCATGACTGGCGCAGCTGCTGACTGCGACAGGACCCATGATCATCCATCCATGATTCATTAACTAGGCCTCTTTCACACGTCTGTACAAACAAAAAAACTTGCGTGTGTGAGGATGCGTTTCATCCGTATCAGTACGTCATGAATCATGATATGTGTTAAAGGGGCCGACTCTTTTGCCCGGGTCCCACAAAAACCTGGAGCCGACCCTGCGGTTATGGGTGAGAAAAAAAAGATGCAATTGCCTACTTGTAATGGTATTTTTCTTAGAACCCTTGATGGCACACTTTTAAATTCCCTCCCGTTATTAAGTATGTTTGGGTGAATACAATGTCATTTCTGGCGTAGGGTCACTTAAGGTTAAGAGTAATATTGTGCATTTGATGTTTATTGCTGTCTGTTTAGAGCAGAGGTAGGGAACCATTTTTCTCGAAGGCCATTTGGAAATTTCTACAATCCTCCGGGGGCCATTCAAAATTATCAACTTGAAAATGACCCCCTTTATTTGGTTAAACAATCGCCTCCCCCCCCCTACTGTGGTTGCTGGAGCTGCTTCTCTTTGGCGCGGATGATATTGGTTATGTTGCTTCTCAACTGCTTTTCCAGGTTTGCTAGAGCCCTATACATCACACGAGAGGCTGGGAGCATAGAGATCACTGAAGAGCTGGATTTAAAGGGTAGTCTGCAAAACTCTTCTGCCAGCCTGAGCACTGCGGTCCCCAGGAATCTGCCCGGGGGCTGCAAAAAAGTCATCGAGGGCCACATTTGGCTCTGGGGCCTGATTTTCCCCACCCCTGATTTAGAGGTTCTCTTGTGCTCTGTAATTCAACTGATGCATGGGAGAGGTACCTCCTTTTTATCTTGCAGGTTAACTCTCCTTAAAGGGCGGATCCACTCTCTCTGTGGTGCTGTCATGGGTTCTGAAAAATGCTATTATTGGTAAGTATTTACAGATTTTACCTCAGTATTTTTACGCTAAAACAGGAGAACAGTCAGAGGAAAGATATAATAGAAAAACATTCATCATTTCTGCACTCCTGGTTTTGGCTTACAGAAACATGTAAATATGTCACCAAATACTCATCATGTGTATGTAGCGTTATGCACTGTGCTCCTGTACAGATCTTTGCCGGTTAACCATTTCTGAGATGAATAAGAATAAACACATTTTTTCCGTTTATACGCAGACAGTCTGAGGACTGGTGGAATCCAAACTCTAGAAATCATTTTTGTAATTTTTCTAGTTCTAGATCTCAAATTCTTTTGAGATCTTCCGAAATGTCCTTGGTCTATGCCATGATACCCTTCCACAAATGTACGCTACGTTGTGAAGATCAGACTTTAAAACATGTTGCACACTCACACCCGATTATCATCCCATTGACTGAAAACACCTGACTCTAATTTCAGCTTTATCTGCTAATCCTAAAGATTCACATACTTTTGCACATGGATATGTAGTGTTTGATCTATTTGACTTGATTCTCTTTTTGGGTTTTAGGGTTTGTTAAAATTGGATTTAGTTTTAGGTCAAATTTATGCATAAATATGGACAAGTTTGCATGGTTTACCAACTTTTAAGAATCATAATAGTTACTTTTCAGTTTTTCATACTGTTCTGTATTGGATAGTGAACTAATAGAAATATTAAGATTCAATCACTGGATCTCTGTCAAAAAAATAAATAATTTTTTTAAAATGAATGTAGCAAGAGAACAGTACACTTAGGTACACGGAAAATTTGGCTGCGACACCTTTTGCTCTGCCAAAGTTAGCAAGGTGTCACTGCTGCATCGCAGTACAATAAAAGTGCATGGGGTCATATTGCGAACCCAAGGGTGCTGCAATAGCAGTAAATTGCAACAATCCAATGCAGGTGGGTATTTTTAGACTTGTTTGTCGTGTCAATAGTTACTTTTACTGTCACAATGCAACCCCATTCACTTTGTAATGTGCTGTGATGTAGAAATGACATCCAGTAGATTTTGGCTGTGCAACAAGTGTTGCAGCCAAAGTTAGTGTGTAGGCTTAGGGTCCTTTTACATCAACGTTTTACGCTGATCGCGGCAGTTGCGGTGAAAAAAAACGCAACTGCCGCGATTACCACATAACGGCCGCGATCGCGGCACACTTGCGGCAAGCCCCATACAATGTCTATGGGGCTTATGGTAAGTGTGCAGCAAGTGCGGTTTCGGCAGGTGCGGCCGCGAAAAAACTGCGGTATGCCGTGTTTTTTTCGATACCGCACTTGCCGCAAGCCCCCATAGACATTGTATGGGGCTTACCGCAAGTGCGGACGTTATGCGGTTATTGCGGCAGTTGGGTCTTTTTCGCCGCAATCAGCGTTGAACGCTGATGTGAAAGGGGCCTTAGGCTGCTTTCACATCAGTGTTTTTTTTAAATTGCGGCAGATGCGGTGAAAAAAACTGCATCTGCCGCAATTACCGCATAACCGCTGCACTTGCGGCACAGTTGCGGCAAGCCCCATACAATGTATATGCGGGCTTGCGGCAGGTGCGGCCGTGAAAAAAAACGCAGCTGACCGCGGGTTTTTTTTCGCAGCCGCACCTGCCGCAAGTGCCAGAACCGCACTTGCCGCACCTGCCGCAAGCCCGCATATACATTGTATGGGGCTTGCTGAAACTGTGCCGCGAGTGCAGCGGTTATGCGGTAACAAAACCGCATCTGCCGCGATTTAAAAAAAACGCTGGTGTGAAAGTACCCTTAGATAAACTATTCTGAATCATGTCACATAAAGCATTAATAGGATTTTTCAGTTTAGAAATCCCATTTTAGCTTATCTAATTAGGGAATCATTGAGTTTTTGGGAGATTTCTTACTGAAGAACCACATCTCTTGGTCAGAGTGACGAGTAGCGTTCTGCATTGTACTGACAACCCATTTAAATTTTTGGTAACTGTAATGTTTCATTTTTCTAGTGACTTTTGAGTATATTCACTTGGGATGGAAATGTTGCAATTTTTCTTTCTGATTCTCTATTTAAAAAGCTGCAGAGGGGACACATTGAACCAATTTGCCTGAATGCTGTGGAAATTTGCCACAATAAAACAGGTCAATTTCAGAATTTTAAATTGCAGCATGTTAGTTTGTATTGTAGTATCAGCAAGGATGGTGTTGTCAATGTGGACAAAAAAAATACTTAATTAAGTTTACATTTTAACTGTCAATACTCTCCTTTCCTTGATGCTTCAGTGGCTCCCCAGTCTTTGCACAATTGTCTAGCAACTACTTGTGACAACCCTTCATCACAGGAATGTTTGTCACATAGGTGCTAGTGGAGGTGAGTATAGTGGGTGCTGGGCAGTTTCCTGAAGCTTTCCCTGGATTTACTATTGTAATAGTCTGCATCAAATCTGGCATGTGTGGACATACTTTTACTATCGGAGTTCTCTACAAATTACATCTAATTGTTGAGGGTCCCAAAAGGGGGACTATCAGAAGGAGGCCCCTGAACAGAGTTGATCTTAGTGGCACAAACATATATATATCTGTCATTGAGGTATACAAAATATTATTGGCCAGTCCTCATATGTCTTCCTCTATGAATGTTTGGACCATGTTATATTTTTCCACTTTTATTTTGTATTTAGAAATAATAAATGACTTGCAAGCACATGAGGTGTCTGTGTAGTTTGTCCATTGGTTATTGGCTGTACATATCCACTGTATGTATTAAAGTACATAAAGATGTGTATCTAGGTGGTTATTACAATTCAGCATTTTGTCAGAACTATGATTTCCAGTTTATAAAAGAAAAAAAATGTAAACTCATGGTTGTGATTTTTATTTCTCTACCAGTCTGAATGCCAAAAGAGGAGCAAACACGGTCACGTGAATTTCTAAACATGTCCCGCACACTATTTTGCTTCAGTTTTGTTATTTCTGCTTTGACACTATACTTGGGAACCTGGCATAAACAATTTCCTTAACTTTCGTTCTTGCCTACTGTTGGCTTAAATTGGCACAAAAAAAAATTTCTTCCAACTGCACAATAAAAAAATCTATGCTCAGTTTAACAGAGTGTGCGTCTCCATAGGGAGGGGGAAAAGATGTTGACAGACTCATTTGTTGATGTTTTTCCCTATGGTAAACACATGGTGCACAGATGGTGCATGTTGGTATTGAACATACTGTATATACAGTTGTGATCAAAAGTTTACATACCCCAGCAGATTTTTTGCTTTCTTGGCCTTAAATATGTATAACATAAAAACTTCTTTTTCACTCATGGTTAGTGGTTGGGTGAAGCCATTTGTTGTCAAACTACTGTGTTTTCTCTTTTTAAGCTAGAATAACAACCAAAAACATCCCAATGACACTGATGTAAAGTTCTCATACCCCAGTTCTTAATACCGTGTATTGCCCCCTCTAACATCAATGACAGCTTGAAGTCTTTTGTGGTAGTTGTAGATGAGGCTCTATTTTCTCAGATGGTAAAGCTGCCCATTTTTCTTGGCAAAAAAAGCCTCCAGTTCCTGTAAATTCCTTGGCTTTCTTGCATGAACTGCACGCTTAAGTTCTCGCCAGAGTGGCTCAATAATATTGAGGTCAGGAGACTGAGTTGACTCCAGAACCTTCAGTTTGATATGCTGTAGCCAATGACAGGTCGACTTGGCTTTGTGTTTTGGATCGTTGTCATGTTGGACTTTCCAAGTACATGAGCAGCTTCTGGGCTAATGAGTGCTAATTTGCCTCCAGTATTTGCTGATAATGTGCTCATCAGTGATCCACCTTCATGCTTTACAGTAGGAATGGTGTTCCATCCATCATAGGCCTTGTTGACACCTCTCCAAATGTAACATTTATGGTTGTGGCCAAAAGTTCGATTTTGGTCTCGTCATTCCATATTAGCTTTTTCCAGAAGTTTGGAGGTTTGTCTCTGTTCTGTTTGGTGTATTGTAGGTGAGATACTTTGTGGAATTTGCGCAGTAATGGCTTTCTTCTGGTGACGACCATGTGGTCCATTTTTCTTTAAGTGCCTCCTTATTGTGCATCTTGAAACAGCCACACTGCTAGTTTTCAGTGAGTCCTGTATTTCAGCTGATGTTATTTGTGGGATTTTCTTTGCATCCGGAACAATTTTCCTGGCCGTAGTGGCCGAAATTTTTGTTGGTCTACCTGATCGTGGTCTGGTTTTTACAGAGCCCCTAATTTTCCATTTGTTAATCACCGTTTGCATAATAGCAGCGCTTTTGTGCAGTTGCACTTTTTTGCTGTGCTTTGAGCAAAGAAGCGCAATTGCATTCACAAGCTGTGCATTTTGACCTGCGCTTTTCTTGAGCCCATTTTATAATGTGGGCTATGGAGGGAAGCGCACATAAAAATGCGCAAGCAATTGATATGTTGATTCTTACTTCAGACGCACTTTGCAGTGAAAGCGCTTCCACAAAAAGACGGAACGTGTGAACACATTTCTGCAAAAGCTTTTGCTGGGATGCGTTGAAGCACTGCATTTACACAAGCGTTAAAAAGCACTGTGTAAATGGTGAATTACACAGCGTGTGAACATGGCCTTTTTTACACACTGATTACAAGCAGACAGGTCACAGATAAGGATGTTACTTTCATTAGCTATTCAAACCCATTTGTGTCAACTTCTCTTCAAACCCATTTGTGTCAACTTCTCGTTAACAGGCTAAAATCACCAGGGTATGTGAACTTTTGATCAGGGTCATTTGGATGTTTTTGGTTGTCATGCTTTTAAAAGAGAAGACACAATAGCTTGACAATAAATGGCTTCACCCAACCACTATCGTGAGTGGTGGGAAAGTTTTTGTGTTTATCATTCATATTCTCTGAAAAAGGCCAAGAAAGCAAAAAATCTTCCAGGGTGTGTTAACTTTGGAGCACAACTGTAGCCAAGACCTCAGATTTTTGGCCGAATGGTATGGCTTCTTCGGACAGGACCGAAAACCTGGCGATGGTCACCCGGTGGACACACAGCATGTGACACCAGCAGACGAGCAATCAGCCAGCTCCCAGTGCCTCTTGTCGCTAGCGATCAGATCGCTGGCGACATTGACGTGTATGACGGGGCCTTAACAGAGGTGGAAAAAACATTTTCACCTTTTTAAAATGCTGTCAAGTATTAAAAGCAAAATTGACATTTATGCTAATTTAAATTTAAGTTTCTCCATTCAATGTATCAAATTAATTTAGTTTTTAGTGCATATAAAGTAAGAAAAAAAAAAAAAAACACTTGCAAAATAAGTCTTGATTTAAAAATATATATTAGTCTGTTGTTCGCAGAGTCTATCTGTCTGTATGGTGACTGGCTGCAAACAATGTAGTCTGAGCCTACTGTTAGGCTGCCTTCAGACTTGCAGATGCATCTGCAGCGTTTTGCAGATGCATCTGCAAGCATCTGCATGCAGATCGCGGCCCCTATGTTTATAATGGAGCGCACGGCGGTCTGCAGATGCTTGCAGACCGCCGTGCGCTCTCATTGCCCGCCATTAGTGATCTGTGCGCATGCGGATGCCTGCGCACAAATCACACACTCTCGCCCGCACCCGGGACGCAACATCTCGCGTCCCGGGTGCGGGCGAGAGTGTGTGATTTGTGCGCAGGCATCCGCATGCGCACAGATCACTAATGGCGGGCAATGAGAGCGCACGGCGGTCTGCAAGCATCTGCAGACCGCCGTGCGCTCCATTATAAACATAGGGGCCGCGGTCTGCATGCAGATGCTTGCAGATGCATCTGCAAAACGCTGCAGATGCATCTGCAAGTCTGAAGGCAGCCTTAGTGCATGATAAGTACAGGGACTAGTGGAAGTCAGTATGACGGCAGGAGCAGACTATAACGAGGATGAAGGATAAAATAGCATGAAATCCCCCTACAAAACAAAACTTAATGTACAGTAAATTGTTGTAAAACAGAAAACCCTGCTGTAAAATGATTGATATCAGTCAATTTGGCAATTAATGTGCAAAATATAACATTTTTATATACCACTTGTTTTACGCTTTATCCCAGGAAGAACTTGGATTCTTGTTTTTTTACAGCTTTTTTCTTTTTTTTTTTGCTTCATTTTATTTTTCATGTGTTACTGAACTGGTCATTTTTGTTTTACATTGTCATAGGCCAAGGCTCCTCGACACCTAAATATCCATGGCTTGTGACTATTCTACAGCAATTACTCTGCGAAACCATTGACATGCAAAGCAAGATATGAAACCCTCTTCAGGAGCAAATATGAGGTTTATATAATGAGCTGACCTCATTGCGTTATCTGTTTACCGCGTAAACGACTCCATCTGGAGGGTCAAGAACATCACCAGCATGAAACTTTACAGAACCAAGTCCACTTCATTAGCTGTCAGGTGTTTTCTATTGCATGTACTTTACAAACTTATGTAAGATACATCAGATATGTACTTTGTATCACTCTGCCATTTACATTGTATTTTTATACTTTTTTGGCAGCATTAAATATTTTTTTAAAACTATAATGTGTTTTTATTGGTGGATTTTGAAATAGATTGTGGATTAATGAGCCTTCCAATGTGTTATGTCATCATTTGCATAATGCAGATTTTTTTTTTCCATTCTTATATTTTGTAGCAGATTGAGGAAAGAAAATAGAGCATTAATTACTGTGTTTCTATGCTTCTGTTTTATCTGTGTTCTTCATTTACTTTGTTTACAACCTGCTCATAGTGTGACTTTTTTCATATACTTATGTCCTTCCCAGTAATATTTATTTTATAGTACTTCTATGTTCAGAAAGCTATATATGCAAAAATATAACTATGTACAAAAGATATAACTAAACAGTAAGTGACTGAGGGTGACAGAAGACTGTGCCTGGAAGAGATTAAGAGGAATCTGTAAGCAAGAATTTATTTTGAATTGCTTATATAGTGCCATTATATACTGTAAAGGCCCTGTCACACATAACCGATCCAGCGATACCGACAGCGATAACAATCGTTACCTGGTCGCTGGGGAGCTGTCAAACAGGCAGATGTCCCCAGCGATCAGGGCCATGGGAGCCACCTCCCACATTGCTGAAGGCGATGTCAGCGTCCTTCCTGCGTAAGGCAGCGCTAAGCAGGGAGAACGTTGGTAACTATGATAAACACCGGGTATCCAGGCAGCGCGCGCTGCCTGGATACCCGCTGTTTATCATAGTTACCAGCGTCCTCCCTGCTTACAGGCAGCGCTAAACAGGGAGGACGCTGGCACCCATGGTAAACACCGGGTATCTAGGCAGCGTGCGCTGCCTGGATACCCAGTGTTTAGCATGGTTACCAGCCAGTGAGGTCACTGATCGCTGGTTTCTCGCTGTCACACACAGCGATGCGTGCTGACCAGCAGGAAACCAACGATCAAAAATTGACCCAGAGCACTTTGCAGCGATCAGCGACCTCACAGCAGGGGCCTGATCGCTGCAAAGTGTCACACATACAACGATCTCTCCGGCGATGTTGTTATCGTCACAGTTACAACGATCTCTATAACGATATCGTTATGTGTGACTGGGCCGTAACACTTTAGAGACATCCAAACATTTCCCATTGGGGCTTACAATCTAAATTCCTGATCAATATGTGCTTGGAGTGTGAAGGTAACAAGAAGAAACCTACGCAAACTCTGGAAGAACATACAAACAACTTGTGAGATGATGACCAGTGGTGGTTGGACTAAGCAGAAGGATCCTTCCGATGTTTCACTCGCACACATAGATTTGTATGAGTGTGAGAGATCAAACAATTGAAGAATGTAATGTGCTGGGGAAAAGCTTGCAGGTCTGAGCTGCCTGATTCGTCAAACATAGACACAAGTGCAATGTGAGATTTCCTCGCAGTTCACTCATGCATGCCTATGTGACTCCAGCCTAAGGCTGGGTTCACATTTGCGTTTGTGTCTGCATGCGGAGGGCATACAGACGCAAACGCAGGGCAAACGCTGCCATACTGATGTGAACACAGTGGAGAATGTCCGCATACGTTCACATTAGTATGGTGCCCGGCCAGCCAATCAGCGGGAGGCGGAGAACAGCGGCAGAGGTCTACTCCTCCTGGCCGCCGCCGAAATCGCTGATTGGCCACCGGGAGAGATTTCAATGTGATCCGCATCTTTCTCCTGCGCTGTCATGCAGAGGACACTGCGGATTCATTGAGATCAATGCATTGTTTGTGCGCTTGTGGGCGCTTTCTGATAAAACAAGCGCCCGCGAACACACAAAAAAATGCATAAGGCTGTGTTCGGAGGGCACACAAATTATGCGCATACAAACGCAACCGAACGCACCTACTATGCATTCCCATGTGAAACATAGGAACGTAGTGCGCATGCGTTGGTCTGCGTTCTGTTACGCTGCGTTCCAAACACAAATGTGAAACCGGCCTAAGACTCGTATAATTTGGGAGAATAAGGGTCCCATCCCACCCATTGTGCAGTGTAATATGACCTACAGAAGTCTTTGTGGGGTCTAGCTGTTTTATTGACTTTTTATACTATATAATTATAGATTTGGTTAATGGAAAAACTTTTGCATGATTTGGAGATATATATTACATTTTTTTTTTTTTTTTTTTTGCTATAAAGATGTTAAAGGTTAAAGGGAACCTGTCACCCCAAATCACCCTTGTAAGCTGTAAATACATGTCCCTGAAGCATTAGACTACAGTCCTACACATCCCTTTGTGGTGTTTTAGTTCAATATGAAAGTGCACTTTAGTCGTTTGCAAACTTACTAAATCCATGCCAGTGGGGCGTTCCCAAGCCTCCTTGTCTGCGAGGCGGTTCCCCTGTGTGCCGCTGTATTACGCCCTAATGGGCGTTTTTTCAAACTTTCTAGCGCGGGCACGATTCATAATCTCGTGCCCGCATCGTCACGGTCATGTGATGCCGTGACGCGTCATTTCCGGGCGGCTGGGTCGCTGCTGTCTGACGCGCACCGGCCGACTTCAGCAAGCGATCTGCGCATGCGCTGAAGTTGGCCAGTGCGCGTCAGACAGCAGCGACCCAGCCGCCCGGAAATGACGCGTCACGGCATCACATGACCGTGACGATGCGGGCACGAGATTATGAATCGTGCCCGCGCTAGAAAGTTTGAAAAAACGCCCATTAGGGCGTAATACAGCGGCACACAGGGGAACCGCCTCGCAGACAAGGAGGCTTGGGAACGCCCCACTGGCATGGATTTAGTAAGTTTGCAAACGACTAAAGTGCACTTTCATATTGAACTAAAACACCACAAAGGGATGTGTAGGACTGTAGTGTAATGCTTCAGGGACATGTATTTACAGCTTACAAGGGTGATTTGGGGTGACAGGTTCCCTTTAAAACAGTCCTTTGTTCATCTACAGTGTGATTTCTTCCACAGATTTTGCTATTCTTTTTACATTGATAGTGCTTGCACCTGTGCCCTCTTCCTCATTAATTTCTTTTTTCCCATATTATAATATGGCTCACTCACCTGCTATGATTTTCAGCATCTCGTGCAATTCTATGGGGAACGTCCAGACAGAAAATTGTGTTCTCACAAGAGAAATTGACATTTTTCGGATTTCAAGTACACACCGCAGTTCAGTTTATACTGCATAAAAAGAAAAATGCACAGTGGGCCTGAGAGGTCTATAATTCGCATCTAATTTTCTGCTACTAGCACCTACCTTTTTTTGTGCAGCGAAAAGTGTGTCAAACTCTCCAAATAACTCCTCATGAGAAAGTAACCTTAGACTTAGTGGTTTCAGAGAAGGCTCTATGATCAATGTGACGCTCGGCAGTTCTGCCAGCTATAGGAATTGTACAAACTTGAAGACTAGAAAGTTTCTTCAGCTTGCAGTTCTTGAGCAAATGAACCAAAAAAATGGGTAGTGCATGTAAACAAACCACAATGTTCATAGCTTTTCCAGATGTCCCCAAATGCATCTCCCACTGCACAGATGCTAAAAATGTAAAGTTTCTGTATATAAGCAGCACCATCCTCTTGTACAGTAGAGAATGCGGACACCATCTTGATAGTTTGGCATAACAACTTCTTTAGAACTAGATGTTCGCTCTGTTTAATGCTGAATATCATTTTGTCATGTATGCCGAATGTAATTTGTTGCCTTCTATATGAGACAACTGAAGACAAGCGCGTACTACAGGTTGCTGTGTTCAGTGTATCCTGGGAGTAACTGCTATGTAGATGAGAATCTGAACTTGTAAAAGCACAACAGTGGAGCTATAGCATCCTATAGAAAACCAAACTTATTTCACTAGAGTCCTACATTCATCCAGGTTATTAGAAAATGGGGGTTGATGGGATAGTGACATAATGGGAATTTAAATTTACATGAGGAATTTATTAGAAAAAAGGAAAATTTGTAATTTCCAATTTAATACCAAGACCTTTTATGAAATTTGAGGAGAATTTTTTTTGTGGTCTTTACATTCGTTAAAATAAAGTCTTTAACTGATATTTTCTGATGTTTTTTTACTGATTCTAGAAGGGAGTTGTTTTAGAAATATTTTTATAGCAAAATACCTCATATGTAGAATCACCTACACCACCAGGGATAGGGAAAAACAAAGTGCAATCAGTATTTGACTAAATTTTACAAGATGTAGCAAATTTGGTGCAAAAGAAAAGTAGTGCAGCCATTGATTTCCCATCCCTCATCAGAGGTCCTTTAGGGAAAAATTAAAGGTAACCTGGCAATAGGTTTTCCCAATAAAACCAGACCATGCCCTTTACTACCTCTTACAATGGTCTAGCAACCTGTATATAAGCAGCTAACCCTCTGCATATCCCATAAAAATACCTTTCATAATCCTCCCGCCCCCCCCAGGTGTCACGGTCTAGTCTCTTGGGTGAGGAAGACCAGTGAGGCCCATCGGACAGGCCATACTGTATAACGGAGTCATAAAAGGCTGAGTTATTTACTGGTAATTGTGTTTTATTGAGTCCATAACAGCACCCACTTGAGAGGGGATCTGCCCATAGGGACAGGAAACCTGCAGATAAAAAGGGGCAGTCCCCCCCGCCTCCTCAGTTTATTTTACAGAGCATGAGAGGAACCTTATAGTTTATTAATTGATGTTTATGTAAATTATCTAAACAGTTAATACAACCACTGCTAATGGTGAACCATAACAACCACACCAGAAAACTGTGTAAAGAAAGGGAGAGAAGTGAGTGGGTGCTGTTGTGGACTCCATAAAACATGATTACCAGTAAGTAATCTAGTCTTCTTGCCCTGACAGCACCCACTTGAGAGATTGTCAGAGTACGGACACCGTATTGAGGACAGATCTCCCAAAAACCAAGTCTGAGCGAGAAGACAAGTCTAGTCTATAGTGGTTGTAGAAGGTAGATGGTATAGACCATGTTGCTGCCTTACATATCAAGTCGATTAAGATGTCTGCTCTCTCCACCCAGGAAGAAGCCATGGGCCATGCTGAATAGGCCCTTACACCTTCTGGGGGACTTTCCAGTTTTGCCGAGTAGGCCAGACATATGGCATTCCTGATCCATCGAGACAAGGTGCTCTTTGTAACTGCAGACCCCTTCCTGTGGCCCTGAAAGGACACGAACAGAGCCCTTCTCTGCCTCCAGGACTGGGTTCTATCTATGTAGTGTAGGACTAATCTCCTAACGGCTAAAGTGTGAAACTCGTGTTCTTCAGGAGTGGAAGGGTCGGAAGAAATATTTCCTGACTTCTATGAAACCTGGTAGCAACTTTAGGGAGGTAGGATGGATCAGGTTTCAAGACTATCCTATCTGAAAATATTGACAGAAAAGGAGGCTCGATAGACGACAAAGCCTGAATATCACTAATGTTTCTGGCAAAAGTCAGTTCTACTAGCAGAGCTGTTTTTAAGGATAAACATTTGAAAGAAGTGGACTCACGGCTCAAATGGGGGACCTGTTAGGGCCGCAAGGATAAGATTTAAGTCCCAAGGAGGTAACCGGGCTATGTGGACAGAGTTGCTATGCTCACATGTTGTAATGAACCATGAAACCCATCTATCCCTAGCAATATTATAGCTGTATAATGCCCCTAGAACTGATACATGAACCTTCAGTGTGCTAACTGAAAGCCCCAATTCTCGACCTTTCTGAAGAAACTCTAGGATTGCTGGTATTGGCACCTCATTGGAAAAGGGGCCAGTACGGAATTTCCTCCACACTCTGCTATATATTCTGGTTGTGGAGTCTTTTCTATGTTGGAGTAGGGTGTTGGTAAGGTTATCTGAAAACCCTCCTTATTTTAAGAACTGCCTTTCAAGTTCCATGCTGTCAAGTGGAGACCTCTCACCCAAGGGTGATGGAATGGACCCTTGAGATAGCAGGCACAGATCTGATGGTAGAATCCAGGGGTCTGATATAGACATCGCACTGAGCCATGAAAACAATGGTCTTTTGGGCCAAAAGGGAGTGATGAGGATTACTCTTGCTCTCTCCTCCCTGATCTTCCTGATCACTACCGGAAGCAGGTTCATTGGTGGGACGAAAGTCCCAAGGATACTGGAGAGAGTCAACCATCTCCGGATGGTCTGATATATTAAGGGAGGCAAATTTATTGTCCTGTCTGTTGGCCCTGGTAGCAAACAGGTCTATCTTGGGAAGCCCCCATAAGTCCACTATCTTGTTGAAGATCAGGTGACAGAGGACCCATTCGCCCTAATGCAGAGTATGGCAACTTAGGAAGTCCGCTCTGGTATTGTCCATACCCCTGATGTGAAGGGCTGAGAGTGACAGGAGATGGGTTTTGGCCAATTCAATTATTTCCACTGTAGTAGACATCAGAGTCCTTGATCAAGTTCCGCCTTGTCGGTTGACGTATGTGACTGACGTGGTGTTGTCGGACAGAACTCTGACGTGAGACCCCCGCAGCTGTGGGAGAAAGCGATGCAATGCATGTTTGATGGCCTTCAACTCTCTTACGTTTCAGTAATCATCAGTTTCGTTCAAGGACCATTGGCCCTTTGCTAGCTGGTTCCCCAAGTGGGCTCCCCGTCCCTCGGGGCTAGTATCTGTGACGACTACCCTAGAAGGCCTAATTACCCATGGAACCCCCCCTGGAAAGATTATTCAGATCCAACCACCAGGACAGGGCACTCACTACTTCTAAGGATAGAGTCAGGCGGCCATTAAGCTGACCTTGCAACAGCTCTTCAACATAGAGAATCTCCTGCTGTAAACGCCTAGTATAAAATTGGGCCCATTGAACTGCTGGTATAGAAGATGATAGGGACCCTAATTGGGACATAGCATCTCTTAAGGACATTTAAGGGTGTTCTATACCTCCTCTAACTTTAGCCACAATATTCGTCTTTTTCTCTTCCGGGAGGAGACACAGCTGACTTACAGAATCTAGATGAAGACCCCAAAAAGACTGTAGAGTCAGTGGGACCAGTCTGGATTTTTCCAGTTTATTTCCAGCCCAGTGCCTGTAAGGATGATAGTGTTAGACAGGCGATTTCTGCATTGTGTGGGAGAGCTTCCTACTATCAAAAGGTCATCCAGGAACAGCAGAATGAATGTATTCTGTTGATGTAAATAGGCCATGACCTCTGAGATCATTTTGATGAAAAAACGGGGAGCCAATGGAGAGTTCAAATGGCATTGCTGTGAATTGAAAATGGTGTATTCGTCCGTCCATGATAACTTCCACTCTGAGGTACTGTTGGTAGTCTGTATGTATAGCGAGATGGTTTTAAGCATCCTTTAGGTCTAGGACAGCCATGAAGCATCTAGGACATTAAAGCTTGTAGATTCCATTTTGAAGGTTTGGAAATGAAGAAAAGAATTACATTTCTTCAAATTTATGATAGTTCTATAAGAACCATCTGGCTCAGAGACCAGAAACATAGGTGAGTAAAATCCCCTTCCTTTCTGGTCCACTAGAACTTCCAAAAGGTCATGCTTGGACAACGGACTCTGGATCTCTAACTTGAGATCCTGTTGTTGTCTGGGAGATGGTGGAGTGGTTACTACAAAGGAGTCTTGAGGGGTCTGACGAAATTCCAGTTTTAGACCTGATGAAACTATACTAAGTATCAAAGCATTACATGTAATTCTTCCACATTGTTGGGCAAAAAAAACTTCAACTTGCCACCTTCCGGGAGTTCAGGTCTAGGGGAATATTTTGCTGCCCTTTGATGAGGAGCCTCCAAACAGGGCACTTTTTTGCTTGGCTTCCTGATCTCTGTCGCTGTAGGACTTTCTTTGACCGACGGATGCCTCTTGAAGGCCCTCCTGTAGGATGGAACAGATGGATTAGGGAACGCCTTCTTTCTTTCTGCCGCTTTGGTTAGAATTTCATCCAGTACCTTGCCAAACAGATACTCACCTTGAAATGGCAGGGCACACAATTTGGATTTTGACTGTGCGTCCCCCTTCCAAGCCTTTAGCCAAAGGGCACGTCAAGCAATGTTTGTAAGGCCTGCTTATCTGGCCGCCAGCCGCAGGGAATCTGCCGAGGCATCTGCTAGGTAAGCTGAACCACCTCATATTAATGGGATAGATGACAATTACTTCTCCCTGGGAACACCCTTCTTAATTTGGTCTTCCAGCTGCTTTACCCAGACCAACATTGATCTTGCTGTACATGTGGCAGATATGGCTGGTGTAAAAGCCCCCATGCAAGATTCCCATGAGCGTTTAAGCAGCATCTTTGCTTTACTATCTAATGGATCCGACAGCAGTCCGGAGTCTTCCACAGACAGGGTAGAATGCTTGGACATAGAAGCCACAGCAGAGTCAACCTTCGGAACCTTGGACCAGGTTAACAAATCCTCATCGTCGAAGGGGTATTTCCTCTTAGAGGATGAAGGAAGGGAACCACGTCTTTCCTGTTTGTCCCATTCCCTACGGACCAGATCTTTAATGGCTGCAATCACTGGAAAAGACCATCTCTATTTCTCAGAGTCTTGCAAACATAATATCTTGTGTGGATTTGGACTCTTGTGTCTGCAATCCCCATTGTATTTCTTACAGACTTCACTAGGTTATCCATGCTTTCAATTGGAAAGCAGGACTTTCCCTCCCCATAAGAAAATGATGAGGACAATGACTTCGAGGGGCTAGGAGATCTAGCCTGGTTGCTATCTGAAGAGGAGGCACAAAGGGAAATGGCCTTTTTTTTTAACTTATATTTATGCTTCCTAGGGTGAATCACTTCCCTGAAGGAATGGAGTTCCTCCCTAATCATGGCACATACATCCGTGGATTTAACTGAGGACTCTTCCTGCAGTTTCTGGTCTATACAAAGCTGACACAGTTGCTTAACATGAGTATCAGGAAGGGGCTGCAAGCACACAGCACATTCCTTGTGTTTAAGTTTTTGGGTTCTTATAGCCTAAAGAGGGGTACATAGAAAGAAGGGGATCAGCTTAATAGGAGAGACCAATAACACTCACCTAGTGATGCTTGTCAATGTGGTACCGCTTCTGGAGGTGGAGGTACGGCATGAGATGAGGACGGACCAGCGTTACTCCGCTCACTCCTGGCAGGGGAGCCGACCACTCTGGAGCACCTGCTGCTGGTCTTATGCTGCTTTTTACACTGCAGTTTTTTCCTGATCAGGATTCATTAGGTTTTGTGTGCCAAAACCTTAAGTGTCTCCAAAACCTAGAATAGGTGTCAATCTTTCAATTTATAGTTTTTCTCTGCAAGTTTCACTCCTGGTTTTGGCTCACAAAATCTGATGATTCCTGATCAGGAAAAAACTGCAGTCTGAAAGCAGCCTTAGATTTGCTGAGTATCTGCACATCCACCTCAGGTGGGTGCACCTCTGAAGCCATTGGAGAGGACTTCGTTGTGGGCATATCAACTTACAGCCAGATGCTAGTTATACCAGGCAGCCCGCCTGTCCACCTCTCAACACCGGGGCACACCTCCCCGGCCCACCTGCCAAATGTGCTACTGACAGGGTCGGAACTCAAAGGGCCAATGTGCACATGCTGGAGCAAAACCCGGAAGTATGACACCACGGTGGCGCCGAAACCCAGAAATACCAGCCCCCTGGAGGCGCAGGGTGGCAGACACTGGCGGCTGATATCCGCACCCCGCACCTTCTGTATGAGCCTCTTACCGCATCACATAGCTCCTGCTGTGGATGTCTGGAGGTGCAGGGTGGCTGATGGTGGCAGCAGATGCTTACACCCTGCGCCTCCTGGATGAGTGCAGCCTGTTCCTTCTTCTGCACCTCGTTGCCACGAGTCAGGGTGGCCCATCCGAACACTGACCTTGTGACATCCATCTACCAGACGAGGGAAGAGTCTGTCAGGCAGGGGTCTCCCGACACTGCCTCTGGAGTCCCAGACCCTGCCGTTCCCACAGAGACCGACACAGAGGCTGATTGGACCCAGGTAAGCCGCCTTGCTGCAGGTTCCCATAAGGATAGGAAACCAAAGTGAGGAGGTGAAGGGGACCACCCCTTTTTATCTGTAGGTTTCTAGTCCCAATGGGCAGATCCCTTCTCAAGTGGGTGCTGTCATGGCGAGAAGAAACGTTCATTTTTGAGTTATGCAGAGGGTGTTGGGTGTCCATATACAGGTTACTATACTGTCAAGTTGATGGCCTCATTTTATATTGGGAAAACTTGGTGCCATGTTTCTCTAGGCAGTCACTCCACTTTTCCTGTGCAACAATTTAGATATAGTTCAACTGGGTTTATTTTCTGGTTGGTTAATGTTCTAAATTATATGTTGAATGCCCCAAAAAAAAATCTTGATCTGTCTTTCATCAGGATATTAGATCTTTGGATATTTGACATCAGTACATTTCATAGCGATACAATAAAAAATTGGATTTTTGAAGAAAAAAAAAGCCAATGTTATTTGCACAAAACAAACACACTGTTTGCACAGAATCATTCTGTGGGGGGGAGGGGGGATACTGTTAAAGCCTCCATCCCTCTGGTTTTCCCTGCAAGTGCACAAACTGATGATAATACCAGTGCGGGAGCAGACAGTTGCTTCCGGTTGCTTACATTTTTTTCGCTAGATCTGGGGAGAAATGACACACCCTCTAGGGGCCGTGTCATTTAGAACTGCGTTCTGAGCACCAGCAAGATCTGGAGTTTGCCAGATCCAGGTTACATGGTTACATTGAGACCCATTGTGATCCCTGAGGAAGGTGCCAGGAGGGCACCGAAACGCGTAGGATGCAATAAAGGATTTTGGATTTACTTCACCTACCCATGTGTTTCCTTGGAATAAGTGGACCTTGGCAGCGCGGACTGTAGAACACAGTTTTTTCCCGTACAGCATAGGAGGTTGCCTCTCTACGCCATAATTTGGACAGGAAGCACAAGAGAGGTTAAAAGAACCCTCCCACTAGCCAGTGTCTTACAAAGAACTATAGCATAAGAGAAACAATAACAGTAACACATTCCAGGAATAATCGAGGAATATAGGGAGGAACTTAAGTGCTGTCGTGGAAGGTTTGTAGAAACCGAATTAACGGTAAGAATAATTCTATTTTCTCTAGTCACCTTCCATGACAGCATAGGAGGGGGATACCAACGAATTAATACCTAGGGTGGGACTACAGCCTGCAGGACTATCTTGCCAAAAGCCAAATCCCCATTGGAAGCCAGGGCCAGACGGTAGTGCTTCGTGAAGCATGCAATGAGCTTCGTGTAGCATGCATGTAGCAACCTAGCAAATCTGTTCCAGAGAAGCCCCTGCCTGTTCCTCCCAGGAGACAGAGGTAGAACTGGTGGAATGAGCAGGAACTGCTGAGAAAGGAAGGATTCCGTAATGGCATTCCGACTCCAGGAGGCAAAAGTACTTGTAGCCACTTCCTCGCCCGTATGTTGACCAAAGGACTGGACAAAGAAAGTGATCCACACGTCAGGGCGCCCTCACTTCCAGAGCACTGCACCACGGACATCCAATGAATGAAAGTCCTTCTCTATTACAGTCTGCGGATGTTGACAAAAGGAAGGAAGAAATATCCACTGGGCGCGAAGGAAGCCCGAGACTACCTAGGGAAGAAACGAAGGGTCCAAGTGAAGGACAAAGCCTTCATCCCGGACTGGTAGGGACTGTTCCCGGATGGATAAAGCCTGAAGCTCCCCAACTCGTCGGGCAGAAGCAATCGCCATCAGAAACGCCGTCTTGTGAGACAACAACTGGATACCACAGGATGACAGTGGTCCATAGGGAGTGCGAAAAAGCCCAGTCAGGACAACCCCAGGAGGGTGGAAGAACCTTAGTCTGTGGACAAATATGTCTAGCAGACACCAAGAATCACCGAATCCAGTGAAAATTCTCAAATCTGTGGCAAACACGGAACCGAGAGCCGAAACCAGCACAGTCAATGTGCTGGGTTGAAGACCCCGGCCCAAACCATGCCGAAGAAAATCCAATTGCATGAGATAGTGGGTTGGAGTGGGTCAGGTGAAATGGAACCACACCAAGAGGAAAATCTCGTCCAACTGTCATTACAAATTACATTAGTGACCGGGTTGCGGATCTTCAGCAAGGAGGCCACCACCTCTTCCGAAAGGCCCCAAGCCCTCAGTACCCGGGCCTCAGAAACCCTGCAGCTAAGTTGAGCTTCTGTGGATCCGGATGGAACAGATGACCCCGAGACAACAAGCTGGGGTCCGGACGCAAAACGACTGGTCCATCGACTTGGTACAACCTGCTAGTGGCGTTCTAACACTTCCTCGGCCATAGAGAGGCCACCAGGATAGCGGGGACTCCTTCCTTGACCTTCCCCAGTGTTCTCACGAGAAGGGGGATAGACAGGAAGCCATAAGGTATATGAAGATCCCAGGTCTGGGAGAAGGCGTCTCCTGTCCCCCAGCCTCAGCCCGAGGGTTCAGGGAGAAAGAGGTTGCTACTTTACAATTTTCACGGGAGGCATACAGGTCAATCTCTGGGGTACCCCATCTTGCAACCAGGGAGCAGAGCACCGCTTGGTCACAACTCCCCCTTCCCAGGTTGACGTCCCGGCGGCCGAGAAAATCTGCCTGAAGGGTTAAGGACCCTTTCAGGAGGACTGCAGAAGGAAGAGGAATGAGGTCGGCCCAGAGGAAGGTCCGAGAGGACACTGACGTCAGGGAGCCGAACCTCGTACTACCCAGGTGACGAAGGGGCGCCACCGTGGTGACATCGGCCAAATACACGAACGTGAGATCCCCGCGAGCGGCAAGAAGGGCCTCTACTACTGCTCTCAGTTCCCGGCCAATGGAGGACTGGGAACTGACGGCGCGACTCCTTGGAGAGGGGTGTGGGCCACCACAGCCCCCCTCCTCCTTTGGCTGGCATCTGTAGGGAAAGTTACCAGGGGAGTCTAAACCCAGGTAACTCCTTTGAGCAGGTTGTTGGGATTCAACCACCAGAGGAGGGATGAGGAGGCAATCCCCGGGAGACAAACACGGTGATTCAGAGATGAAGGCAGTCTGCCCCAACAGGACAAGATATGGACCTGAAGTACCCGAGAGGAAGCCTGAGCCCACCTGACAGACTGGATGTAGGACGTCATCGATCCCAGAGCCGACAGTCACCCGAAGGGTGGGAGACACTCAACGTCGCAGAGCCGAAATCACAGCAGAGACTCCGCCACCCCGCTCCTGAGGGACTGAGGCGGAGGAGCAATGAGAAGGAAATTGTCCAGATATGGCACCTAGACAGATGCCACAATCCCATAGGAAGGCAACGACCTCCACCATAATGTTCGAGAAAACCCTGGGAGCCGAGGAGATCCCGAAGGGAAGGACATTGAAAAGAAGGTGGAGGACTGCCCCTCTGTACAGGATTGTGAACCTGAGGAACTTCCGGTGCCGAGGGTGAATGGGCACCTGAAAGTACGCGTCAAGTCTATTGGTGCCATCCGGTGGTGTAGCCCTGTCAACTCAATCGCTGATCCGATCAATTCCATTTTGAAACGACGATCAGATATGTTTGGTGAGGCGTTGCAAGTTGATGATGACACGAGCGCCTGCAGATGGCTTTTTTGACCAAGAAGAGCCGGGAATATACCTAACCCCTCCTCACAGCCTGGAACAGATGAGATGACATTCGGTCAAAGGAGCTCCTGCACCTCTGTGTACAAGTGATCCTAAGTACCCTGAGAGGTTAGGGTAGGGACCCGGAGATCAGGCGGAGGAGGCGACTTGAACTCGATGAGGAGACCTTCGGAAATGACCCTCATCCCACTGGCAAGTGGCGATAGCCACTGGGGGAGAAAGGCAGAGAGTCGCCCTTTTTCCCCCCCCGGACCGAGTCATTGATTGGCAGAGTGCAGCAGCTGCTGCTGACAAGGCACGAGGACATTTGTTCCACTACATATTAGGGAACTCCACCGGCCCAGGTTTCCCTTTGGGCTGGGAGTTCTGAGGCACTGAGTGCAAAAAGGCCCACCGTCTGGGAGGCTGCAGTTCCGGAAGAGCCTTGCGGTCAGTCACCTGGTAAGGAAGGTCAGCAAGGGCAGGCCCAAACACCAAGTCCCCTTTGAAGGGTAGATAGCAGAGCCTCATCATGGAAGTGGAATCAGCACTCCACAATTTCAGCCACAAAGCTCGTCAGGCGGAGTGGGACAAGACCGAGATACTGGCTGCCAGACGGACCTACTCAGGGAAGGCATCTGCAAGAAAACAGGTCAGTGGAGCAAGGGAAGGAAGACAAGGAGCTCCTCCCTAGGAGTGCCCCGTGAAAGGTGCCCTGGAGACATGTGGAGGCCGTGTACGCCCGAATGGGAGATGAGGAAGCCTCCCACGATGTTTTCATAAGGCCCTCAATCATGCAGTCCATCTGGTCCCTAAGTTGGGAGGTAGCCTCAAAGGGGAGCGCAGTCTTATTAGCTACACTGGCTACCTGCACCTCCACCTGTGGGACGTCCCAGTGAATCAGAGTTGCCTCAAGAGAAAACCAACAACTGGGATCACCCCTGAAGTATTTCTCAGAAAAGCTCCATTCCTGAAAGATTAGAATAAGGATGGTGGAATGGACTGGAAAGCCGATTGGTTTGGCAGATCCAAAGCCAGCAACATCCTGTCGTGAACTAACGGAAGGACCTGCTCCACATCCAATCCTATAGAGCTCTGACCGGCCCTAGTCAACTCCCAAGGTCCTCCGAGGAGAAGAGGAACCATCTCAGTTCAGTCTCTCTAGAGCAGAGGTCCCAATGTCAGTCCTCGAGGGCCGAACCAGTGCAGGTTTTCAGATTTCTACTATTGCACAGGATTGGAATCATTGCCTGCTGTGAAATACTAGGAGATCCTGAAAACCTGCACTGGTTCGCCTCGAGGACGACATTGGGACTCTGCTCTAGAGGATGGGGCTTCATCAGTGATCCAAAACCTGAGCCCTGGAGGTCCTCAGTCTGAAAGAGCTGCCTGGAGCTTTCTCTCTGTAGGAGCTGCCAGCGAGAACGAGGAAAGGGAAGCATGAATCTCCAGGTTAACCCTGGATCTCAAGTCATCTACCAGGCTAGGGTGGTCAGCCCTAACCAGGACAAACAGGCATTAATGGACTTCCCAGAGGCATTCCTGGGGGCAGACTTGTCCCCTGAAACAAAGCATAGTCGAGGGGACTATGAAAAAAAACTGCCCTATAGGCAGAAATGGGACCCCCCCGCCTCTCTCCAGCAGACATACACTGTGGCAGGGGGAACACTGGCTCTACAGATGCAGGAGAAGACCCAAACAGCACACACAGTACATCACCTTACCGTTGCTCAGAAGTCTTCAGGTCAGCCTTCCTAAAGAAAGGCCTGCCCACCAGTGTCTGCAATGAGTTCCCCACCCCCGCACCGGGTCCTGGGCAGGCCACATGCAGCGGTGGCGTGGCCGCATGCTGTCCGCCGGGTCCTGCCATCGGAACCCAGAAGCGCTACACTTCCGGTCTCCGGAACAGGGGAGCCCACGGCCCACATCACCCCAGAAGAGATCCGGAGGGCCAGGGCAGCGGTCCCACATACGTGGGAGCAGCAGGGGGTGGAGCAGAAGCCGACCAACACTGCCCAGCTGGAGACCAAAAAACAGGAACAAAAAGGTATGCTGCAGCTCGCCGGCCACCACAGCATAGGAGAAAGAGAAAACCTCTCCATGCCCCATGGGGACAGGAAAGACACTGGCTAGTGGGAGGGTCCTTTTAACCTCTCTTGTGCTTCCTGTCCCAATTAGGGCGTGGAGAAGCAACCTCCTATAATGTCGTGCAAGGTGACTAGAGAAACCAGCCATATTTTTTTTCTGGCCACAAAACTGTTAAAACCCGGCCATAATCATGCTATACTAGATGGGGGTGCCCGATGTGTCGCATTGGGAGGGTGGTGATGTAACGATGAGGGCAGGCTCATGCTGCAGTGGCTTTGTAGTGTGTGAGGGTGGTGATAACCCAATGGGGACCAGCGCTGTGGTGAGTTCATCTAGCGGTGGCGTAATTTATTTTGAGGATGGGGGTGGGCTCATGACTGATGCCACCATGTTTGTTCACCCTTTCATGCGCAGTAGTGGACCACATGCTCAGGTAGAAGGGCTCTGAGGCTGCGGCGCAGCAACACTGGCGGCAGAGGACAGCAGCAGCATGTGCTGCCGCTGTGGTACTGCATCCCATCCACTGCGCAGTCCCATGGGGATGTCAACATGGTGGCCACAAGGTTTTTTGGTTTCCCCCCCCCATTTCACGTGGCCAATCAAGTGCCGTTTTATTGGGGACATCTGGAGCCAAGACAATTATGTAAGTATAAGTTTAGCAGTAACTGACAAGGCATTAACTAAGCGGTTCTGCAGCATCTCTGGCCTGTATATAAATAACAGTTTTATGTCAGAGTCTCCGGCCTGTCCATGACTGCCACCATAACTTAATAGGTTGGCCAGTAGCTGCAGTGTGTCTGACAGTGTTTATTTCACAGCTGGGGCCTATAAGTGGATGGACAGCGGCGCCGAAGTGTTTATAACTCACAGCTTGCTTGTCAGCTGACCACAGCTGGCCAATGATGTGGCGTTTATCGAAGACTTACACTACAATGATGTAAGTAGATGCGGTTAGCTGCAGCCCTTCTGATTACGCACACCATGTAAGCAGTGTTTGGTGACACTGCCTTAATATATATAATAAATATAAAACTATTATGTTCAATACAGAAACGTACAACACCAAGTTAAAAACTTCAGAAAAAAATTAATACATTGAAACAAATGCCTGGACGTAATTAGCACCACTGTCTAGTTAACCCCTTTGTTCCTACTTTGTCATATGACTGTGGTGGCTTTGATGTTTAAAAGGGCCATTTTCATTCCCTGTTGGGCTCTATTTACATGTGTAACCCGTTTTGGGATTATAAAAACTGAAAGACCCATTGCTACATCAACGTCCTAAAATGTATTGCATTTGCCTCCTGTCCAGCTGCCACAAATTTTTAGCTGGATAGAAATATGTAATCGTCACAACTTTTGGGGGTGGCCCAAAAAACAAGAAAATGAGTGGTAATTAAGCCCCTTTCATATCAGCGAGTTTTGCTGATTGCAGCAGATCCAGTAGCTTTACCGCACTTGCTGTGCCAATCCGGCAAGCCCCATGCATTGTCTATGGGGCTTGCGCCAAATGTGGTATATCCGCGATCCGGCACTTGTGGCCACGCAAAATAACCGCAGCTGACCACGGTTTTATTCCATGGCCACAAGTGCTGGATCGCGGCAATACCGCTCTTGCCGCAAGCCCCATAGACAATGCATGGGGCTTGCCAGATGCGGTAAATCTGCCGGATTTGCTGCAATCAGTGAAAAATGCTGATGTGAAAGGAGCCTATGATGTTTTTTTTTTCTTCATTGAAGCCTATGGGAAACTGATCAGAATGGATTGTTATCCATTAAAGGGATTAATATTTTAGCATTGTGCATGGGTAGAATACCATGTGATCAAAAACATCTAGGAGTAAAATCGGGAAATAAAAAGGATGCAAACATAGATTCCCTTTAAGATGGATACTTTGGTTTCTACCACAAAGTTTTTTTGCTATCACCTATAAGAGCAGCATGATGTAGGGGCAAAGATCCTGTGTCCAGTGAATTTTCACTGGGTTGTGTTTTTTTTATTTTTTTATAAAAATCGCTGTTTAAATTGATGGAAATCTACCAGTTCTATGACTGCTGAGGTCTGTATAACCACAGTCCAACCACTGATGGGCAGCAAACCGCCAAGCAGTGGCGAGTAGAGGTTATAAATATTGAGGACTTCAGCAGCAGGTTTACTAGTACTCTAGTGAATGTCCTGCTGATAAAATAGTAATTTTATCAATACTGCAGCTACAGCCCAGTAAGTGACGCATCGCTAGAATTGGATTATCTCTTAATTATCCTGCTCTGAAATTAGGTTGCAATAAGTAGAATTAAAAGATATGGAAAAAATGCACTTCTATCTAAGATAAGATAACTGAATTAGTCCTTACCGGTAATTCCTTTTCTTGGAGCCTTCCACGACAGCATTGGAGGATGTCGTCCACGCCCTATTGGGGGACAGGAACACAGAGAGGTTAAAAGCCCCTCCCCTTCCTCCTCACTCCAGTGTATTATCAAGATCACCTGAAGACATGGATTACCTTATACACCTGAATCCAAAATTGACAATAAGGGGGGGGAACTGATGCTGTCGTGGAAGGCTCCAAGAAAAGGAATTACCGGTAAGGACTAATTCAGTTTTCTCCCATCGCCTTCCACGACAGCATTGGAGGAATACCACCGATACTCCTCAGGGTGGGACAACTGCCTGTAGGACTTTCCTACCAAAGGACAGATCCCGACTAGAGGACAGATCTAACCTATAGTGGCGAGAAAAGGTGTGGAGGGACGACCACGTAGCCGCTCTGCATATCTGCTCAGATGAAGCTCCAGCCCAGGATGTAGCAGCAGCCCGAGTGGAATGAGCCTTCAACCCCACCGGAGGAGCAAGGTCTTGAGTGACGTAGGTCGAACAGATCGCCTTCATGATCCAGGAAGCGATGGTAGCCTTGGAAGCCTTCTTCCCTTTGTTTTTCTCAAAATGCTGAACAAACAGGTTCTGATCTAATCTCCAGGAAGCGGTTGCAGATAGTGGAGGACGGACCGACGGACATCCAAGGTGTGAAACACGGCCTCAGCTGCATTAGCAGGAGAATGACAAAAGGACGGGAGCACCACTTCCTGGGACCGATGAAAATCCGACACAACTTTAGGAAGGAAGGACGTATCCAACCGAAGCGTAATGCGATCATCGGAAACCACGAGGTAAGGCGCCTGGATCGAGAGCGCCTGCAGTTCCCCAACTCGCCTGGCCGAAGTAATGGCTACCAAAAACGCCGTCTTGTGAGAGAGAGATGGAAGGGAAGCAGCAGACAAGGGCTCAAAGGGATCCCGAGAAAGCCCATGAAGAACAATGTTCAAATCCCAAGTAGGGACGGAAGGCCGAAGCCTGGGACGCAGTCTACAAGCAGAGGTAAAAAATCGTTTGATCCATCGATGGCCAGCAAGATCCTGATCAAACACGGCACCGAGAGCTGAAACCTGGACCTTAAGGGTGCTCGGCTGAAGGCCCAAATCCAAGCCTCGCTGCAAAAAATCCAAATTGAGAGCCACATTAGGATGATGGATATCCGGAATGGAAGGAGCACACCAGGACAGAAAGCGTTTCCAAACCTTCCCGTAAATGGCGTTCGTCACGGGCTTCCTGCTCTGCTGAAGCGTGCGGATTACAGCTTGGGAGAGGCCCTTGGCCGTCAGGATCTCGGCCTCAACAGCCAGGCCGCCAGATTGAGCCACTGCGGGTCCGGGTGAAACAGAGGACCCTGGGATAGCAGGTCGAGGTTGTGGGGCAACCGAATCGGACCCTCCAGGCATAGGTCGTGGATAGCGCCGTACCATGCCCTTTTGGGCCACAGGGGAGCCACCAGGATAGCCGTCACCCCCTCCGCCCGAATCTTCTGCAACGTCTTGGGGAGCAGCGGGATCGGAGGAAACGCATACACCAACCGGAAGTCCCAGCGATGGGCGAAGGCGTCCAGCCCCAGAGGATGGCCCGACCGACTCAGGGAAAAATACGTCGGCACCTTGGCATTGGCTCCCGATGCAAACAGGTCGATTGAAGGGACTCCCCACCTGTCCGTGAGAGAGCGAAACACGTCCGGATGGAGGCTCCATTCGCCAGGGTGGTCCTCCGTGCGGCTCAAGAAATCTGCCTGTACATTGGCCATTCCCTTCCGAAGTACTGCCGAGGAGGAGAGAAGATGGCGTACTGCCCACAAAAAGAACAGTCTTGCCAGCCCCTGCAAGTGTAAGCCACGAGTACCGCCTTGGTACCGCAAGAAAGCAACCGTAGTCACACTGTCTGACAGGACCTTGACATGATGACCCCGGAGAACGTGAGCTGCAGCAAGAAGCGCTTCCTCCACTGCCAGAAGTTTGAAGACTGGCGACTGACCGAGCGACTCCAAATCCCCTGGAACGGTGTGCGAACTACCATCGTGCCCCAACCGAAACCGCTGGCATCAGTGGGAATGGAGGTCACAGGAAGGTGTCTGGGATTCATCCCCAGGAAAGCGAGATTACCACCCGCCCCGGGGTCCGGACCTGCGAGTTTAAGGAATCCTGACGTCTGTTCCAGGAACTCAGTATGTGTTCCTGGAGCAGTCGGGAAGGAGCCTGAGCCCATGTTACTGACTGAATGCAGGCCATCATGGCCCCTAACAGGGACATTGCTTCCCGCAAGGAGGACGACCCCCCTGCCCGGAGGCGGGTCAGATTCACGCGGCGCAAAAGCTGATATTCCGCAGGAAGGAACGAGGTCTGTCTGGAGGAGGCCAGCAAGACTCCCAAAAATTGACGTCGGGTTGCAGGCACCCGTTCCAATTCCCAAAGATTGGGTACCCATCCCAGGGACTGAAGAATCTCCAATGTGTTGGAGACCTTTGTGCGCATTAGCGCTGCCGAAGGAGCCACCACCAACATGTCGTCTAAATAGGGAAGCATACATATCCCCTGGGTCTGGATGAATGTGATCACTTCCCCCATGAGTTTGGTAACCTCTGGGCTGACGAAATCACAAAGGGCAGCACATTAAGCCGAGAATGGACCGTCCCGCCTGCCCCGGAGATCGTGAATCGCAGAAAGCGCTTGTGGGACGGGTGAATGGGGACATGAGAATAAGTGTTCTGGAGGTCCACAACAACCTGGAGTAGCGCCCCTGGCCCTCCTCTCCAGGAGGAACCGGGGACCCCACACCCGAATCCAACATGTGTCGCAGACCCGACAAGAAAACCCGTGCGAGAGTCCCCCTGAGGAAGGGAGAGGACTCGAAGACACGGAGGGGCTGGCTCTCGAATTCCAAGCGTAGACCCTCCCAAATGGTCGAGAGGATCCAAGGGCACAAGGAGATCGCTTGCCACTGTGGCAGAAACCGCAGGAGCCGCCCCGCAATGGGGAAGGCGACCTTGTTTAGGAGCGGCTGGTGATGCCGCTGCTGGGGGAGCAAGATATTACGGGTCTTGTTCCCATACTGGAATGCCCAGCGACCAGACTTACCCTTCCCTTTAGACTGGGAGGGTTGGCTGCGCTCAGGCCAACAGGACTGCCTCCGAAAGGGCTCCTGTTCCGGGAGACACCTTTTCCAGGATGTCATCCAATGCCCTTTGCAAGGGGAGGCCACACAGCTGGAGCTTAGACGTGAACTCCTCATTCCACCTTGTAAGCCACACTGCCCTGCGAGCTGTGTTAGCCAACACTGCGCACCTGGCGCCAACACGGAACGACTCAGCAGAGGCATCGGCCAGGAAGCCCATAGCACGTCTCAGAAGTGGAATGGAGTCCAAAGCTCCTTCCTGGGAGTACCCTGCAGGATGAATTCTCCCAGCTGGGTGAGCCACTTAAAGAGAGACCTGCTCACATGTAGAGGAAATGTACACCGTTAAAGACATAGCTGCCGCCTCCCAGGATCTTTTGAGGAAACTCTCCATTTTACGAACGAGGGGGTCCTTCAACCGGGAGGAATATTCAAAAGGCAACGTGGTCTTATATGCTAAGCTTCCCAAATGGAATACTGCCATAGACCTTCATGTTAGAAGTCCCATTGACTTTATAGAGACTTCCATAGAGATTCCCATTGGGTCTCTCATGAGGTCTCCCATCCAGCCCGTGACTGAGGCTCCTGCTGCTTAGCCTCAACAGTGTGTCAAGGGCATGCACAATGGGTTTACAATAGCAGCTGATTGCTACCCTGGCCACCTGGATGTCCACCTTCGGGACCTCCCAGACAAAGTCATCACCCTCCAATCCACTCGGATGGGGTGAGCCGCTTAGCCTTCAGGCCTCTGAACATTTAGTCCTGCACAGAAGAAGGGGATTCCACCACCTCTACTCCCATGGTACAATGGACAGTGTCCACCAATGCACCCATGGACTCTGTGGAAAAATATCTAGTGTCCAGATTCTCGTGTCTGGACAGAGGCAACAGCGGCAATATCCTCGCCGTCCTCTAACGCTGAGCTCTGGCCAGCCTCCATGAGATCCACAGAGTCACAATCCTGGAGCTTCCTCTCTTACGGAGGGGAAGGCCCGGAAGCTGCAGCAAAACCCCGCAGTGCCGAGATAGAAGCCTGCACCTCTTCCCTAATGGATTGGAGCTCCTCAAGCAAGGATGGGGAGTCCATCCTGACAACCCTGTCAGTCATGGCCGACACCTTGTTGTAGGAAGAGGGACATTTTGTGCCGCAGCCACATTATTGCTCCCTTTCACAGACGGCCCTCGTCTCCCTATAGACAAAAAGGGAAGAGAAGGGGGTCCCAGTTTGAGTGCAGGGCTTAAATAACTCTACCCCTTGTGACCACCCCCAGAAACACTTACATGAGCTGGGGGAACGCTGGGCTCTGCAGAAGCAGAGGTGGAAGCCTATCACCTTCCATGTTTTAGGGATCAGCCTTACCTGGGTGTAGCTTCCGGCGGGTACTTATCCAGAAGTACCGTGCCCCCAACGAGGAACACCTGTTCCCTCCCTCCTCCTGGTCACCGGCCGCGGGCAGTAGCGCGCGAAAGTCCTGCTGGGTTCCCTGGAGCCGCGCCCAGCCTGCCACAGCCCTTACAGGAGCCGCCGCCCAAAACCGGAAGTGCCATCCCGGAACCGGAAGTGCCATCCCCGAAACCGGAAGTGCCTCCGCGGCACCTCTGATGCATGCCCCAGGGACCGCAGCTGGAGGAGGGAGACGCCGGAGAGCTGAACAGGCCTCCGGCGTTGCAATACACGGCCTGCTTTGCCCCGTAGGACGCAGGAAGGCCGGATGGTCCCACCACGGGAGCCCCGAGAAGGAGGAGGAGGCCGCCCCCGACGTCCATCCCTGGCCCGGCTGTAAGTACACCCCAATGCTGCCTCTGCCGGCCTGACAGCACTGGAACCTCTCCATGCCCCAAGGGGGACAGGAAGACACTGGAGTGAGGAGGAAGGGGAGGGGCTTTTAACCTCTCTGTGTTCCTGTCCCCCAATAGGGCGTGGACGACATCCTCCAATGCTGTCGTGGAAGGCGATGGGAGAAAAAAGAATCTTTAGTAGAATATACTTTAAGACCAATAAACAGATGGATTAATCGCAGACCAGTTAAAATTGTGGCATTCTTACTATTACTATACTTACACAACTACTGGCCTATATAAAAAGAGTCATTACAAGGTGCCACGTCTCATGATGGATAAAACCAGTCAGATGTCTGAAGGTCTTCACAAACTTATGCCATGTCCAGATGTTTGTTTTGGTGCGAACAGATCTGCAGAAAATCCTAGGGGTTGCTTTTTTTTCTTCATTTCTTGGCAGGAACAATCTTTGAAATTGTTCCATAAAACTAAGTATTTCTCCCAGATAATTATTGCAATTACATCTTTTATTATACACATGTATATCCTTTGTGTGTATTGGAACACCACAAAAAAAGAAGGCAAATTGGACACAATTTCACATAAAACTGCAAAAAAAAAAAAAAAAAAAAAAAAAGCCGGAAAAAATTGTTGCCACCTTTCCCAAATTGTTGGTAAACAACTTTAGTTCAAGCATGAGATGCTCATTCATACTCACCCGAAGCAAGTAACAGGTGTGAGCAGTTGATTTTATCTTTGCAGTGTGTGTCTGTGTGTGCCACAAGGAGCAATAACAACAGGAGGAAAACTGTCTGAGGACTTGAGAACCAAAATAGTTGAAATCTCCAGCGATCTTGACATTCCCTTGTCCACGGTGTACAATATAATCAAGATTACAAGACAGTACTGTAGTTAATCTCCCTGGACTGTAGAGAAAAATGTATGAACGACTGAAACACAGCATAATCCATATGATGGATAAGCAGCCTCAATCAAGTTCCAAAAAAATGCAAGCTGTCCTGCAGGCTCAGGGTGCATCCGTGTCAGTACGAACTACCCGTCGACATTTGAAAGTAATGAAACGCTACTGAGGAGACCCAGGAGGAACCCACTGCTGACAGACACACATGAAAAAGCTGGACTGCAGTTTGCCAAAGTGTACGCCAGTAGACAAAATCTTTCGGGAAAAGTGTCTAGTAGACAGATCTGAAGATTCCCAAATGATTTTGGATTGCAATATCATGACCAGTGTTAGAAAGTTGGGTTTGGGTCCTAGGTCACGGGTCTTCTAGCAGGACAATGACCACTAGAGTGACCGGTTCTCATAGGTAAGGGGGAAAAATGTCAATCTTGTTAGTCTGGACCCCACAAAATGATTCCCCTTTCCAGATATTGAGATAGCCAAAATTTGAGCTCGATCAAACGATGATAACCCGTGCCGCTCGTCGCTCAAAGTTTGAAAAAAAATCAAAATTTTTGGCCAAAAAGCTGACATATGGAGCCATAACTCCAGAACGGTAAATAATAAAAACACGCTTAATATCTCAAAAGAAAGCTAATGTTCTTCAAAATTTATATGTTATACATAATTGTTGTTATTTTAAGTCAAACTGAGTTACAACAGCTTTTAGCCCCAAGAACGTGACCTGGTACCACTAGAAGCATACTTCATATATTTTGTTATTAAGTGATATAAATTTTGGGGTTTTTTTGGTATATTTTTGAGTTTAAAGTAGAAATATAATAAAAACTAGTAATACTGATAAGTCTAATGACATTTTATTTTAAAATATAAAAATGAGGTATATAATACATACAAAACAGACACAGAAAAGATACAGACGTAGTACCTACATGAGTTGATAATTTTACATAGTTATCTAATCTATTCTAGAGCTTTTGTTAGTTTTTGAAATGTCAGAATATAATGCTCGGCATTTGCTTACAACTTGCAGGACATATTGCTTTTGTTCTTCATCTTTTGTCAGAAGGTCGTTAAAGTCAGTTATTAATTTAACTAGCTCAGCCATATCATTAACTACTTTTAATGTTTTGACAATTTTCAATCCTTCTTGGAAGTCATTATTTTGAGGCCAGGTGTTTGGATTTTGTCTTAGGAAATCTGTTTTTATATTAAATCGGTCAAAGAATGTAAACGTTTCTTTGGTAAGTAATTTTACTTACTTTGAGCGACGAGCGGCACGGGTTAACGTCGTTTGATTGAGCTCAAATTTTGGCTATCTCACTATCTGGAAAGGGGAATCGTTTTGTGGGGTCCAGATGGACAAAATTCCGACATCGATTTTTTGTGGTCACCCTAATATAAAACATAATACAAACATAATTTTCTCTCTCTGTTGTCAAATAATTTTTGTGTCAATTACAATAGTATACTGGTTTTTGTTCTCTTCAGTAATTACTTATTTGGAGAAGTAGTCAAAGTACAGGTTTGCATAATATTTTTGTGTAACTGGTTTGGCAATGAATTTAACAAAAGTTACAAACTCCCCCAAGCTCGTACCAGAAGGGAAGTCTGCTGAACAGACACCACAAGTCAAATACTGCTGATAGGATTGTGCTGCTTCAATAAGATTTCCCTGCTAGATAATTTACAGGCAGCTGTTGAACGCTGTCTAGATACATTATGATTCACCCGTTGTTACATGTCCAAGAACAGAGGATACAGGGCAGACTGTTTCTGGAACATCCTGCCTGACATCCTCCCCTCAGCCTGAAATGGCTGCATACAAAGAACATAAGATTACTGGTAACATCACAGCAAAGTCAGAGCAGAGGAGATGGCTCCAATGGGGGGGGGGGGTAAAAAAAAGTGTTTTTTTTTTACTTTTGCTATATAATTGCAAAATTGTTCAGGTCGAAAGTGTCAGGCTGCGCTACTGCTATTCAAAACATATGAAATGAGCATTAAACTTTTGCTAGGTCTGACCCGTCTACATTTTGGTAAGGGTAATTTCACGCTTGCATTTTTTTGGCTTGCGTTTTAATCAGTCTAAGGCTCCTTTTACATCAGCGCTTTACGCTGATGTGCGGCAGATCCGGCAGTTGGCACCGCATCTGCCACCTAACAGCCAACTTGCGGCCCAGATCTGGCAAGGCTCTTGAATTGTCTATGGGACTTGTGGTCCGGTGTGGCAAGTGCAGTTCTGCTGGAAGCGGCAGATCCGGCACTTGTGGCCGCGAAAAAAAAAAACGTTGTTTGCAGCATCCGGCAGAACACAATACATTTTCTCCCACTGTCTTTAAGGACAAATCAGGCATCCGGCACAACATTCAGTTCACCCGTCACACAGCTTTCCCCCTAATGCGATTTTGGGTGTTAACACGTTGGTATGCCTGTGAAGTTCAGTAATAAGCTAGCCTTCACTGGAGACAGTGATAATGTGGTATTGCAGTACATAGAACAAGACATCAGACAATAGCAAGGTCAAGTCCCCTAAGGAGGCTAGCAAAATAATAAAAAAAATATATACTGTAATTATATATTACTTCTATATATTATGTATAATACTTCTTATTGCAATTTTTGCTCAGGTGAAGCAAATGAAGTTTGGTTTTTAATTTTCAAAATAAAATATATTTATTTTTAATTTGAATTATTATTTTTTTTAAATTTAAAACGAACTTTAAATTTGCTTCACCTTAGCAAAAATTGGAATAAGAAGTATTCATAATATTGTTTCAATACACTACTTAGCTTATCCCACAAAAAACAATGCCTCACATAGCTCTAAAAAAAAAAAAAAAAAAAAAGTTATGGATCTCACAAAAAAGTAACACTAATTTTTTTTCACTACCGATAATAATAAAAAAAAATAGTATTTGTCTCTAACTTGTATGATACAAAGAATCATGTTGCCAGGTCATTTTTACCACAAGGAACACTATAAAGCCAAAACTCCCTAAGAGTACTTTCACACTGGCGGCTTTGAAAAAAATGCGGCAGATCCAGTCAAAAAAACGCATCTGCCGCATTTTCCGCCTAACGGCCGCACTTGCGTAGAGTCCCATGCATTGTCTATGGAGCTTGCAATAAGTGTGGTTCCAGCAGATGCGGCCGCGAAAAAAACGCGGTCAGTGGCTGAATCTGCCGAAACCGCACTTGCCGTAAGCCCAATAGACAATGCATGGGGCCTGCCGCAAGTGTGGCCGTCAGGCGGCACATACAGTTTTTGTCCGGATCCGGGCAAAACCACCCTAAGACGACGACTGATTTACAGTTTCTTTCCAATTACCACACATTCAGACTTATTTCACCGTTTTCCATTGTTTGGGGAATTAAATGGTGTCATTAAAAACTACAACTTGTCCTGCAGGAAACAAGTTGTCATATGGCTATATCAACTGAATAATAAAAAGGGTTATGGGTTTTAGAAGAGGAGGAATAAAATTAAATAGCGAAAAATGAAACTTATGAGATGGGACGGGCAATTTCTGCTACTCTATAACAAAACAGGGGAGAAGAGCAAAAATACAAACCAATAAACTAACCAAGCCAAGAACAGCTTAGAAACTATTCATTCTTTATATGATACAGGATATAAAACAATAATTCAACAATGGCTGATCTTCTAGTAAACTAGGACCAGTGGAAAAGTGCTTCTTTATTCCGCTGTCATCACCACTACGGTTAGAAGAGAGTAGATGGAAGACCGCTGCCAAACAGTAATCTCCAGGAGCTTGGTATCTTCCAGTGAGTTGTGCCAGCGTTGTCATCCTGTAACAGGTAATGATGTTAGGTCACAGCTGCACAGACCTGCTAGAAAGTGTATGAATGAACAGGAAAGGTACATGATGCCTGCTATTTGTGCTGGCTCAACCTCATCAACACTATGATCCTCCCCAAGCAGACGTGGTAAGTGGTGGACAACCCCTTTAGACTAGCTATGCTTTCAGCAAATTCATATTTTTCCAGTGAAAACACCTATGCTTTGGATAGCTGATAATCCTATAATGGAGAAAATATGTTGTGGAGCCGACCAACAGGTTGAGAGGTAGGTCAGACGACCCGACCTCTGCTCCATTCATTTTCTATGGGGCGGCTGAAAAGGGCTGAGCACATCACTTGGCAGCTCTGTGAGAGTGGTTCACTGCTATATGGAGCAGGGAATAATTGCCTTATATCATAACACTAAACTACCAGGGAGTAAAGACATAACTGTTCTTTTCACAGGAGGAGTCACCATTTAGTTACTTTGGGCAGTAATAAGGCATTTACAGTCTCTTTACATTTTTATCCCCTAATTGACTTTGATACAGATAATCCAGCAATTCTCCTGTGATGAGCAGGAGCCCTGCTTTTGATGATTGTTACTTACCGGATGAATACTGAAATGAAGCCATTTATTAACATGATCAAGAAGAGCAAAAGCGTCAGGGACGTTGTCACCCTCAGAGCAGAACTTGAGAACAGCAGCCATGTGAATACCCTCCGAACAGCTGTGGGGAAAGAAGGAAAATGCTAGCTGCACATATAAATACAAATTAACGGGCGACTATGTAATACAGGTTTGGCTTGGTGTCCAGACTCCAGTAGTGACCACTTCTAGGCAGCAGCTGATGAATTTAACTGACGGGAGTGGTCCTTACGGGCACATATCCAGAATGGAGAACAAATTTAGAGTATCCCAGCAAGAAAAAAAAAATGGCACTTCTGCTTCTTCTCAAGAAGAAAGTGCACATTCCTCCCCCAAACTTATACTTCGTTTATAGTTTCTGAAAATCAGCTGGGGCATCTATCCAGCAGAAAACCACAGCTTAGGGGGATGTAATCGGCACCATCCCTTGTGTCATTGTGATCAAAAATCCAAACATTAGTGACCCTAACACAATGCATGGTTGTGGCTCAACATGCACCAAATAATGCTCAGGCTTAAAGACCAAACGTTTGTCCTACCACTGATCTTCACATGCCCTCCCCAACTCTGCACCGGTGGAAAAAACTCATGGCAAAGTGCTCAGCTGGGGTTTTAGATGATGGGACAAACATTTTGGTTTTGGTGGATGAGATGACACAAACGGGTTGATATTACGTGAGCTGACAACCTGGGGTGTCACTGACATATTACATGACATATTTCCTGTGTGGTCACATATTTTGGAATACAATGAGATATTAACAATCAGATCTGAGTATACTTTCATGCATCTTTTAGGTCTCAATTTTAGGCACTTGGACTTGTAGTTTAAAGTTTGTACTATCATCTTTCAGGAACATTAGCTCATGTAGATGTTCACAATATTAGGGACTGTGTATTATGAAGACTCAATCCATAATAAAAGTCATTATTGGCAGAGACACAGAACACAAAGGACACGTACCAGTCATCATACAACCGCTTTGTAAAGCCTCCTCCAGGGATGGAGATCTTTTTCTCTTCATCATTTAAGCCTGGATATAAAGACAACTTCTCCATTTCCTTCCACTCTAGTGCAGTCATTGTGTCTGCCACCATTGTCTGCATAGGTGGGGTGACTAAGTAACGGAATGGAGACCTGTGTAAGACAATATTATATTATTACCCAGATTACTGAGGGTGCAAATTAGAAGTGACCTTGAAACATACCCAAAAAGCTGTCTGTCATCCCGCTGGTATGCATGGCTGCTGGATAGGAGAACGACTCTGGTAAATGCACACGTCTTAATCCAGCAGGTTAGAGCTTGGCAGAAGGCTCTAGATTTTTTCTTCAGACAGAGAAGGAAGTGAGTCACATGAAGAAGCAGTGATCCATCTCACATCGGCCTGCGATTAACATCCCCTCTACCTTTATTAATGGAGATCGGATCTGCAGGACAGCAAGCTTCTTGTCAGATGACGCATATACTGTGGAGAATGGTGCAGATAGGAAAAATGTCAATGTAGAGCTAAAGTAAATATAACTTCACCATATGGTACAATGTCCGGTGTAATACAGCGTTTGGTACATGCACCCCTAAATAAGGGATTTTTAAACCAGGTTTCATAGACTCTCAAAAGAAATTGGTTGGATTATAGGGTCCATAAATCAGAGGGGAGGAATTATACTATTATTTTCACAAACAAACAGAAACAGAAACTTTGACAACTCAGGCCGGCTTCACACCATGGCGATATCTGATCCGGGGCTGTCAGGGATGAACCTGACAGCCCCGGACCGGATCAGCAGACAACCGGAGGGCTAATATGCCCTCCGGTCCGGTGTGCAGCCAGACGCAGCTGCAGCTGCTGATGAATCAGGACCGTGGTTCACGGGGAGCTAGCCGCGGTCCAGAAATAACAGTGGCGTGCAGCCACAGGTGTCCGATTCCCAGATCGGAGGATCCGGGAGATTTTTCTCCCCAGACACAAAAACGTTGCAAGCAATATTTTTTTGTCCGGGAGAAAAATCTGAATTCTCCCGGATTCTTCCGGAGAGATGGAAACTGGATGGCAGATAGCTGCCATCCGGCTCCATAGGATACTATAGGGCAAAGATATGGTCCGGGGCTGTCTGGTTTACACCGGACAGCCCCGTATAGGACGCTGCCGTGGTGTGAAGCCATCCTAAAGGGGTCGTTACACACGTTAATATTGCTTGCAACATCGCTGAAAAGTCACTTGTTTGACAGCACGATGCAACTGCAATAAATCGCTGGTTGCAGGTTGCCAGGTTTATGAACATGTTCATAAACCTGGCAATTTGGCCCCAGCGATTAGGCTGTATCGCACCGTCTGACACCGCAATAGCGATGTTGGCGGCGATACAGCCTATTCAACACAATTACTGCGGATCACTCGCTGGGTTGTTCCCAGCCTAGCGAGCGATGGCTGCGCCCACATCGCAGCGGTGTCACCGCCAACATCTTGCCGTGTGACAGCCAGGCTGCGATGTCGGACGCGACCGCGCTCCCGCTGCATCGCTTCCGACATCGCAGCCTAAGTTGCTGCGTGTGATGGCCCTTTAAGGGATACAACAAACCACAGTAGACATAGCTGAACCCGTCAGCAACAGAGGGCAGGTATGTTCTCTTTACTGGACGTATCTGTTGAAAAACAAAAAATACACAGAATGCCCTCCTAGACCTGTAGAATATCAAAGGAAGATAAATAGAACACAAACAAAAACAAATAGATCTCTTATAGATAGATCTGTTTAACCCTTTATTAGCACAGCCTTTTTTGATTCTCCACATTTGAGAAGCTACAATTTAATTGTTTCAATGGTCTAACTTGGTAAGGCAAGGCTTTTAGGTGGAAAAACTAGTATTGTTAGGCACCTTTAACATCAGCATTTATTTAGAATCGCGGCAGATATCGCCACATCTGCTGCGTAACAGCCGACTTGAGGCACAAATCTGGCAAGCCCCATTCATTCTCTATGAGACTTGCGGTCAGGTGCAGCAAGTGCGGTTTTGCCGCATCTGGCCCTTGCAGCAAGTAAAAAAACTGACAGCTAGCAGCGGTTTTTTTTTGCGCCGCCACAAGTGCCGGATCCGCCAGAACAGCACTTGCTGCACCTGACCGCAAGTCCCATAGGATATCAATGGGGATTGTCCCATTCTTGCTACAAGTCGGCCATTACTCGGCAGATGTGTCGAAATCTGCCGCGATCTTGAAAAGAACGCTGATGTGAAAGCAGCCTTAGGCATCATTTGACACTACATATTGCTTTTAATTTTATATCATTTACAGTTTATACTATAAAACATGTCAGATTTATTTTTCCAAGTTACTTTGCAGAAAGTAAACACTTGTATATATTATATAAAAGCTGAAAACAGACAATTAAGGTCCTTAGCGTATGTGCACATGGCAATAATTTCTATGGATTGTGACCAGAATCAGCGTAAAAAGCGCCCCATAAAATGAACAAAATGATATCGCTGAGCACATGTACTCTCTTTTGTTACTTCTTTTAACTACTTGAAGATTTGAAAACCCTGAATCGGATATAAGAAGTCACATGCTCATTTTTGAGGCAGCTTATGCTGGGACATGGCTCACGATACTTAACAGTTTAGAGTAAAAATCAGAGGAAGAATAAGGGTGAAGCAGACAATGGAAATCGACTGCTGGATGAGATTCCCTGGGATAACTTCTAAATTACACCATGTGCTCATGCACCTAGGACAGGGGTGGGGAACTCCAGGCCTTGAGGACCGCCAACATTTCCTGTTTTCAGGATTTCCTTAGCATTGCACAGGGGTTAGAATCATCACCAGTGCAGGTGATTATATTATCACCTGTTTAAAACAAAGGAAATCCTTAAAACATGACCTGTTGGCGACCCTTGAGACCTGGAGTTACCCACACTTGGCTTGGGGAGAAGCAGATTTAAAGGAGTACTCTGGGGCGATAATACAACTCTACTGTCACTGCTCTCATACACTATGAAGCTAGCTATCTACTACCATTCTAGAATGTTTAGATCTCTTATAAATCAATGAAATCATATCTGCTCCTCAGCCCTCACCTCTCCGGTATGGGACAATACATCGTAGAGCAGACTCCGCTTCGTGCATCTATGGGCTGCTGCTGAGAGCAGGGGTGTGTGGCAGGAGCGTGACCGTTGGCTTCAGTCAGCCCCTACTCTATGCCTGCTGTATCATTATTCCTCCTAATCCTGCCCACTGCTCTGTGTCCCTTCAAGTGGTACCCTGCAGCCTGAAGCTTTCTCTGCTTTGTGACCTATTGTCCCCTGAGGGAGAGGTGAGGGCTGTGGAGCAGATACTATTTTACTGATTTATAAGCAATCTACATGTTCTGGAACTGCAGTGGACAGCTCAGCTTCATCATGTAGGTGGGCAGGGACAGTACATTGTTTTTTAATTCCTAAGATTTCCCTTTTAAGGCTCTGACTCCTTTAAGCAAATATTAATTCATCAGCACAGTTTTGGAGCCATTTTGTTTTTTTTCGATAACATATTCTCACCTTCTGCATTTACACACAGCTCCTTTGCATGCTCTTCATTGGTAGAATATGGATTTCCTCCTACCATAGGTACAAGACAGTCTGTATAAAAATACCCAACTTTTGGTATATCCAGAGAAGAAATGATCAGGTCCACGGCAAGTTGTCCAACATTTCCTACAGACACTGCGGGCTGAAAGAAATGCGAGAAATCAGATAAGATCAAAAGTTATTTACCAGAATGGTTCACTTCAATAAATATTTCACAGTACGGACGTGGATAATGGCGGCTGCTAGAACTATCAGCATGAATGAAATTATTTCCAATATTATCAAAATAGACAACCACTGCATGAACCCATCAATACCCACAGCATTTTGGGATTTAAGAATCAGCTAATTTGGGGGGGGGGGGGGTCTCTGTATTTCAACAGATATAACTTAGTTTTTCATGGATGATGCTTTGCTGTATTGTCAGACTGTATTATTTTTGTATTTTTCCATCACTGTTAGGGTACCATTACACGTCGCAACATCGATAAAAAGTCGCGCTGTGCCGTGTAACAGGGCAATTCGACAGGGGGGGGGGGGGGGGGAACAAAAAAAAAATCGCAGGTACGATATTGCAAGAAGATTGCGCAAGCCCTTCAACCGTACAATGTTGCATATGCGATGTGGCAGGATCGTGCTGTGTGACAGCGCAACTACAATGTGGAATGCAACATCCCCTATTCACTCCAATGTTAATGCTCGGTCCCTGGGTTGCTCATACCCGGCGCACAAAAGTTGCAAACAGCAGCCTGGTTGCATTGCCTGCCTTTATCTCCCTGTGTGACATCTACTATGCGATCTTGGACAAGTGCCAAAAACATGCACGCTCCCGTGAAATTGTATGTGATATCGGAATAATATTGCGACGTGTAACGGTACCCTAAGGCACATACTACTTAAAATTTATTTATTACAACACATGCAGATTTTTTTTTATAGTTCACATGAAAACCAGAATGTTATATATTCATTTTTAGTTTACCGTATTATGGTCATGTTACATTGTTTTTTATGTAACAAAAGTTATTTTATATTAAAAGACTAGGAACAGTAAAAAACAGCAGCACTCACTTTTCATACAGAAAAATACGTTTCAAAAACACTGTAAAAACATGCCTGTTTGGAGTAGTGCGAGGTGCAACTAGACGGCAGACACTGCACGCGGTAACAAGTGTTTCTGAAGTAAAAGTTTTTTTGGGACGAAAAGTAAGGCTGGCTTCACACCACGGCGCAGTCCGGTCTGAGGCTGTCAGGTGTAAACCAGACAGCCCCGGACCGGTTTTTGGCCCCATAGTAGCCTATGGGGCCGGATGGCAGCTCTCTGCCATCCGGTTTCATCTCTGTGGTGGAATCCAGGAGAAATTGGATTATTCTCACCGGACACAAAAATGTTGCTTGCAACGTTTGTGTCCGGGGAGAAAAATCACCCCAAAAAGCCGGCTCCCGGATTGTCCCGAATCCGGGGCAATCCAGTTCTCCCTAACATGGGAGCCCATGGGGCCGGATTGCCCTGGTCCAGGAGAATCCGGGAACCGGCGGCTGCACGCCGCTGTTTCAGGACCGCGGCTAGCTTCATGCTAGCTGCGATCTTGAAAAATCAGCAGCTGTGGCTGCAATTACAGCCATCCAGCTGCATACAGGACCGGAGGGCAGATTTGGCCCTCCGGTTCTGTGTGCTGATCCGGCCCGGGGCTGTCAGGTTCATGCCTGACAGCCCCGGACGGACCTTGCCGTGGTGTGAAGCCAGCCTAAGTGCTGCTGTTTTCTAACTTGTGTGCATTCTCCTATCAGCAGAGCACCATGGAGCTGAAGGGCGAGTATGCGGCATATAAAAGGTTTTCTGGCTTCTTTTGGACTTATATCAAAACACTTTTTACCGATGTATTTTGTGTTTTTTTTTCTTTATTCCATTAAAGGGATACAGTATTTTTCGGTTTATAAGATGCACCCCAAATTTGGTGAAGGAAAAAGAGGAAAAAAAAAAAAAGATAATTTTTAATGTTAAATGGGGTCCAACTTATAATGCCAGTGTGTCTTACAATCAGTATATATTTCCCCATCCTGGCATACATCGCTCATATGGCTGCCACATAGCCCCCCAGGGCAAATTTGTACTATCCTTGCCCTCCTACATGATGAAGCAGAACTGTACACTACAGTTCTAGGATGTTGACATTGCTTATAAATCAATAAAATCTTATCTGCTCCTCAGCACTCACTCCTCCCTTATAAGATGTCACATCACAGAGCAGAGAAAGCTTTGGGCTGCTGCAGAGAAGAATGGGTGTGGCTGCAGACTCCAATGCCCATAATACATGCCACCCACATTCTGTAAGCCTGCTGTATGTATTGTTGTACTCTCCTGAGTCGACAGTGAAGGCCCCGTTACACAGCACGACATCGTTAACAACATCGCTGATACATCACGGGTTTGGTGGCGTTCCAGCGACATCGTTGTTGTGTGTTAACACCAAGATTCAACAACGATAAGTTGTTGGATTGGTGATCGCAGGTTTGAGAACATGTTCTCAAACCACACGATCAACGATCTGACAACCTGGTATATCGTTGTGTGTGACACTGCAATAACGATGTCGTTTACGACTTCGCCCATTCACAGCAATGAGCATGGTATGGTTCGCTGGGTTGTGTGAACGATAACTGCTCACAACATCGTTGGTGATTTGCCCACGATATTTAGATGTGTGACATCTCACCAACTATGACTGCAACGACTGCGCGCCAACGAGATTGTTGTGGACATCGTTCCAACGTCGTGCCGTGTAACGATACCTTAACAGCTGCACACACACACACTGTCACTCAGCTCAGGTGAGTCATCTTGTGATGGAATCCTTGTGCTGGCAGGCATACAGTGCAGGATCCAGAGCGGTGGGGCAGGATGAGGCAGAATATTCATGCACTTAATGAGCGGTTTCTCACTGCAATAATCAGATGCGACACTATGAGCTGAGTATGACAGCGTGTATGTATGTGCAGCTGTTACTGTCAGATCAGGAGACAACAAGGATTGCGATGTGATCCTTGGTCAGTGATACATACAGCAGGCAAAGAGTGGGGCTGGCATGTAGGATGAGCATTGGAGCTACACCCTCACTACACCCACTTTCTGCTGTTCTCCCCTCAGTCTTCACACCCCACTTGTTCTTTGATTGACGGCTCTGCCTTCACAGAGCTAATAATGGGCAGAGATAGATTGAAAACAAGTAGGTGGGAAAGTGAATTGAAATGTTTCACCTCATCATGATGCAGGAGCGCCTGTACTGTGGGATCAGTCATTCTGTGCTAATATAGGGGAGGTCCAGGGTATACAGCACAAGGCTGGGCTCATAAAACCAATAGTTCAAAATGCATCGAAGAGAGAAGATGATAGAAAACGAGGGGAGCAAAGGGAATAGAGGAAAAGCTGGAAACAGCTCTACTCTACCTGACATTGTGATGGCAGTCACTGAGGGGTTAAATCACTGTGCTCAGCAGAAAACAGAGCTGGAAATAGCCCCACCAGACTGACGTCACACAACCACCAGGATACACTCAGCAGATCCCTATATATATATATATATATATATATATATATATATATATATATATATAATATTATATATATATATGGAACATGCTCCCAAACACATACAAGGAATCCAGAGTTCCTCCCCGCTACAACCACTACATATACAATGCCTTGTGGCTCTGACCAGTATGAGCGTGCAGTCCGCAGGGGGACGCCATTCTCCAGCTGCCGGCACGAACATGACTGTGCTGTACACAGCGCACACGTGACGTCACCAGAGCGCGTCTACAAGGACCCCGCTGTCATGGGTCACAGCTGTCCTCACACATGCCTGTATAACGATACATTTGAGAGCCTGGTCTGTGGTTATGGATATTCAGTGTAGCGTCCTCACAGGCTCCGCTGTCAGGGGACACAGCTGTAAGAACAGATATCTGTAGAAAGATGCAGTCAGGCAATAATCAGGACAGCCTCCCGCCGGGCTGCCCGCTACTAGGTGAACGGTGATTATTGACTACAAGAGCCGCAGCCGGGGTCCGGTCCTCGTACGGTAAGAGGGTCTGTATGTAAGGTACATGGGGGTATGTATGTGTGGGGTCTATATGTAAGGTACATGGGTCTGTATGTGGGGTCTATATGTAAGGTACATGGGGTCTGTATGTGGGGTCTATATGTAAGGTACATGGGGTCTGTATGTGGGGTCTATATGTAAGGTACATGGGGTCTGTATGTGTGGGGTCTATATGTAGTACATGGCTGTATGTGGCTATGAAGGTATGGGTCTGTATGTGGGGTCTATATGTAAGGTACATGGGGGTCTGTATGTGGGGTCTATATGTAAGGTACATGGGGGTCTGTATGTGGGGTCTATATGTAGGGTACATGGGGTCTGTATGTGGGGTCTATATGTAAGGTACATGGGGTCTGTATGTGCTATATGTAAGGTACAGGGTTTTATTGGTCAATGTAAGGTACATGGGGTCTGTATGTGTGGGGTCTATATGTAAGGTACATGGGGTCTGTATGTGGGGTCTATATGTAAGGTACATGGGGTCTGTATGTGGGGTCTATATGTAAGTACATGGGTCTGTATGTGGTCTATAGTAGGTACATGGGGTCTGTATGTGGGGTCTATATGTAAGGTACATGGGGTCTGTATTGTGGGTCTATATGTAAGGTACATGGGGTCTGTATGTGGGGTCTATATGTAAGGTACATGGGGTCTGTATGTGGGGTCTATATGAAAGGTACATGGGTTGTATGTGGGTCTATATGTAAGGTACATGGGGTCTGTATGTGGGGTCTATATGTAAGGTACATGGGGTCTGTATGTGGGGTCTATATGTAAGGTACATGGGGTCTGTATGTGGGGTCTATATGTAAGGTACATGGGGTCTGTAGTGGGGTCTATATGTAAGGTACATGGGTCTGTATGTGGGTCTATATGTAAGGTACATGGGGTCTGTATGTGGGGTCATATGTAAGTACATGGGTCTGTATTGGTCTATATGAAGGTACATGGGGTCTGTATGTGGGGTCTATATGTAAGGTACATGGGGTCTGTATGTGGGGTCTATATGTAGGGTACATGGGGTCTGTATGTGGGGTCTATATGTAGGGTACATGGGGTCTGTATGTGGGGTCTATATGTAGGGTACATGGGGTCTGTATGTGGGGTCTATATGTAAGGTACATGGGGTCTGTATGTAGGGTACATGGGGTCTGTATGTGGGGTCTATGTAAGGTACATGGGGTCTGTATGTGTGGGGTCTATATGTAAGGTACATGGGGTCTGTATGTAAGGTATATGGGGTCTGTATGTGGGATCTGTATGTAGGGTACATGGGGTCTGTATGTGTGGGATCTGTATGTAGGGTACATGGGGTCTGTATGTGTGGGGTCTGTATGTAGGGTACATGGGGTCTGTATGTGTGGGGTCTATATGTAAGGTACATGGGGTCTGTATGTGGGGTCTATATGTAAGGTACATGGGGTCTGTATGTGTGGGGTCTATATGTAAGGTACATGGGGTCTGTGTGTGGGGTCTATATGTAAGGTACATGGGGTCTGTATGTGGGGTCTATATGTAAGGTACCTGGGGTCTGTATGTGGGGTCTATATGTAAGGTACATGGGGTCTGTATGTGTGGGGTCTATATGTAAGGTACATGGGGTCTGTATGTAAGGTATATGGGGTCTGTTTGTGGGGTCTGTATGTAGGGTACACGGGGTCTGTATGTGTGGGGTCTATATGTAAGGTACATGGGTCTGTATGTGGGGTCTATATGTAAGGTACATGGGGTCTGTATGTGGGGTCTATATGTAAGGTACATGGGGTCTGTATGTGGGGTCTATATGTAAGGTACATGGGGTCTGTATGTGGGGTCTGTATGTAAGGTACATGGGGTCTGTATGTGGGGTCTATATGTAGTATCTGTATGTGGGGTCTATATGTGTAGGATACATGGGGTCTATATGTAGTGTCTGTATGTGGGGACTATAAGGTACATGGAGTCTGTATGTGGGGTCTGTATGTAGGGTAAATGGAGTCTGTATGTAGAATCTGTATGTGGACTATATGTTGGGTACATGGGGTCTCTATGTCTACATAGCGGTGTGTATGAGGGGTCTATATGTAGGGTACATGCTGGTCTGTATGTGGGGCCTATATGTAGGATGCATGAGGTCCATATGTGGGATCTATATGTAGGGTGCATGAGATCTGTATGTAGGGTACATGGGATCTATATGTAGGGTGCATGAGATCTGTATGTAGGGTACATGGGATCTATATGTAGGGTATGTGGGGTCTATAGGTACATGGGGTCTGTGTGTGGGTCATTCCATGTCAAGTGAACCAATGATTATTACCTCTTTTCTGGTCATCATAATGGGAGACCCAGACAATGGGGTTAAGGGCACTGCCCTCCGGAGGCCACACTAGGTACTACAAGTTTGTAGACACCGCCCCCTCCGCTTATAAACCCCCACCGCAGGGAATATCCTCAGTTTTTAACTTAGTGTGCTCGGAGGTATCACACGCATTGCTTGCACTTCACTGCATCCTCACAACTTTCGTGATGGCGTCTGAAGACAAGGTAATATGGTCCCGGTCGGGGACCTTCGGCAGTCTCCCTGCTCACCCTTAGGGAACACGCAGGTCGAGGTACCGGAGGGCCTAGAGCCTGGACACTGCGTGTCCTCCCGGTACGCTGTCGCGCTCCTTCCCATCCCTGTTTGGGGGCTCTGGGTAGTGGGAGTATGGAGCCTTGCACAGCTCCGCTCCGTCCGAGGCCTCCCTAAATGGTGCTTACAGACCGGACTGGAGCCAGCCCAGTCTGAGGCCTCCCTAAATGGTGCTTACAGACCGGACTGGTGCTGCACCCCCGTCCGAGGCCTCCCTAAATGGTGCTTACAGACCGGACCGGCACTGAGGCACCTTGTGTGTCTCCGGTGTGCCTGGGGGTAGTGTCGGCACTATATGTGCTGGGACACTCAGACCGCGCGTACCCTCGGGTCTGCGGTTCTGGCAGTGGACCCCGTGCTGGGGCCACTCTGGCTGACCGCCCTGTGTCTCACAGGGGCTGCGGCTGTCGGCTACAGACTTTTGTCTGCAGCCATTAGTATTGTGTTTTGTGTCACGGTACTTCCCGCGCTGCGGGACTCGGCGCCTTCATTACTGAGGCTGCCTGAGGAGATGGAAGCAGCCCAGGCGGTGACGTCAGTAATGGGCGTGCGTGTGCGCTCCCGCGTGTTTTCGGCTCCGCCCACAGTTAGTCTGTCGGCGGCCATTTTTCCCTTCACTTCCCGGCTGGGATCTGCTTGGAGTGCACGGCTGCACTCAATTCAGGGGAGACCGGAAAACCTCGCGGGGGCCACACTCGCACACACCGCTTCCTCCACCGCTTTACTGCGGTTGGTAAGCCGCCGGTTGTACCGTTTTTTTTCTTTAAAGATCGGCTTCTTTCCCCCTGCTGTAGGGATGTCCTCAGCTGGGAGGAGCGCTGCTAAGGTGGCAAGTAACACCACTGCCTGTGCTACGTGCAACGGGACACTGGTTGAGGGGTCCTGCAATAACTGCGGACGCCCAGAGGCACGGACTGAGACTGCAAAGGAGACAGCAGCTCCGGTGCTATATCCTGTGGTCCAGGTGGGCCCAGGGCCATGGGAGACACAGAACAAGATAAATGAATCTATGTTATCCCAGCTGTCCTCCATGTCGCAATCCCTGGAGGTACTAACTAGGAGGCTGGAAAACCCAGCTGCTCCTTCATATTATCCCCGGGTGTCCCCTGCCTCAACTGTGAGACCCCTTAAGCGGACTCGACGTGAGGATTCACCCGAGCCCCAGACACTCTCTGAGGAGGAAGGTCTCTCTGAGGGGGACGAGGATGATGGGGGTTCATTACTCGGGTCCGTGTCAGAACCACCAGAGGGGGTGGAGGATCTGGTGTCCTCCATCAACGAGACTTTACGTCTCGTGACACCCCCTGAGGAGGTGACCGTTCACCCGAAGGAGGCCTACCAATGGCTACGGCCGGAGGCTAGACCAAGTGGCTCCTTTCTGGATCACACTAACTTCGGAAGGGTGATTAGAGCTCCCAGGATTCATCCTGGCCGGCGTTATGTCCGTAAATCTAAGGACAATCGCTTCCCCTTCCCTGAGGAGGTGCTTCAGGAGTGGTCGCAGTCCCCTAAGGTGGATGCTTCCATGACCAGGATTGCGGCACGCTCCCTCTTCTCTGCCTCTGATAGCTCCTCATTGAAGGACGCTACTGATAGACAGGTCGAGCAACTCGCCAAGTCTTCTTATGAGGCTGTGGGGTCTTCATTTGCCCCTAATTTTGCCGCGGTCTGGACTCTGCAGGCGATCACCTCCTGCTTGGACGGTATCGCTGACCTGGCAGGGTCCAGCTCAGAAGTCCTGGCACTCACTGATAGAGCAAGGGCCTATGCGGACTACGCCAGAACGGCAACACTGGAAACTGCGAATCGCTCTGCTGTGGCTTCGGCCAATGCGATAGCGATCCGCAGATTGTTGTGGCTGCGTCTATGGGACTCAGATGCCACGTCCAAGAAGATTTTGCAAAATCTTCCGTTCTCGGGCGACAGGCTTTTTGGTACCGAACTGGACAAGTTGATAAAGGATTCTGCGGAGTCAAAGATCCCACAGAATAAACCTAAGCCACGGTATACCGTAAAGAGGAACCCTAAACAGTGGTCCTTTCGGTCCAGTTCACAACCTTCAGCATCGTCTGCCCGAGCGGACAGAGGGAGCAAGCCCTCTACTCAGTGGCGCCCCAAGGGTCGCCAGAAGAAGCCGGCGGGGGCAGCGACTGCCACCCCCAAACCCGCTTCCGCATGACTCGCTCTCTCATCCTACCTCCCCACAGGTGGGGGGCCGTCTGTCTCTTTTTCGGGACAGATGGCTGCTCCAAGTCCAAGATCAGTGGGTACGAGACATAGTCTCCAGAGGTTACAGGATAGAGCTGACGTCACAGCCGGCACACCGATTCCATCGGTCGGTCCCGTCCCCAGAAAAGGCTCAGGCTTTTCATCTGGTGTTGGAGAATCTCCGCAAGGACGGAGTTGTGGTCCCAGTACCTTCGGGGGAGAGGTTCAGGGGTTTTTACTCCAACCTCTTTATCGTCCCAAAGAAGGATGGATCTTTTCGCCCGGTTCTGGACCTAAAGTTGTTCAACCGCCACGTGTTGGTTCGGAAGTTCCGCATGGAATCCCTGCGCTCCGTAATCGCGGCTGTGTCACAGGGGGACTTCCTAGCGTCCATAGATATTCGGGACGCTTACCTTCACGTGCCCATTGCGCCGGCTCATCAACGCTGGTTAAGATTCGCAGTGGGGGACGAACACTACCAGTTCGTGGCGCTGCCTTTCGGCCTGGCCTCGGCTCCACGGGTGTTCACGAAAGTGATGGCCTCTATGATGGCTCTCCTGCATGTGCAGGGACATACCGTCATTCCCTATCTCGACGACCTGCTGGTCAGGGCGCCATCGGAACCCTTTGTCAAGAGAGCCTGAATGTGACCATGAGGTCTCTGGAACAATTCGGTTGGCTCCTCAATATTCAGAAGTCAACTCTGGTTCCGACCCAGTCATTGACATATCTGGGCATGGACTTCAACACGGCCTCAGCCCTGGTGTCTCTTCCACGGACCAAACAACTGGCCATCCATTCAGGAGTGCAACAGATCCTCCTGTCCCCACAATCATCCCTGCGGGTGTTGATGAAGCTGGTGGGACGCATGGTGGCAGCAATAGAGGCGGTGCCTTTCGCACAATTTCGCCTCCGTCCTCTACAGCTGGAGATCCTCCACAGTTGGGACAAGAGGACGACATCTCTGAATCGGCTGGTGACCCTTTCCCAACCGACCAGGGATTCCCTGCAGTGGTGGCTACAACCACGTCACCTATCTCGGGGCCGGTCCTTCATCAAACCGTCATGGTTAGTGGTGACCACCGACGCCAGTCTGAAGGGCTGGGGGGCGGTGTTCCTACACCACAGGGCCCAAGGCCTCTGGACTCAGTCGGAGTCGGCGTTGCAGATCAACGTGCTGGAGATCAGGGCGGTCTATCTGGCACTCCTGGCTTTTCAGAAATTCCTCTCCGGACGACCCATTCGGGTTCAGTCCGACAATGCGACGGCCGTCGCTTATATAAATCATCAAGGAGGAACCAGGAGTGCACAGGCTCTGGCCGAAGTCCACCGCATCCTATCCTGGGTGGAGGACAACAACTGCCTGATCTCTGCAGTTCACATCCCAGGGGTCGAAAACTGGGAGGCCGACTATCTGAGCCGGCAGGGGATGGACGCCGGAGAGTGGTCTCTTCATCCAGACGTCTTCCGGGACATCTGCAGCAGATGGGGCACTCCGGACGTGGATCTGATGGCCTCGCGGCTGAATCATCAGGTGCCGCAATACATGGCGAGGTCGTGGGATTCCCAGTCTCTGGGAGCAGACGCCCTGGTCCTGAGTTGGTCCAGATTCCATCTGCCGTATGTGTTCCCGCCTCTAGCTCTGATTCCCAAGGTGCTGTGGAAGATCAGGACGGAGTGCAGGGTAGCCATTCTAGTGGCTCCAGATTGGCCCAGGAGGTCCTGGTATCCGGACCTGTGGCAACTGTCAGGCGGACACAGGTGGGCTCTTCCAGAACGCGCAGATCTACTCGCGCAAGGCCCATTCTTCCACCTCAATTCCAGGGCCCTCAGATTGACTGCATGGCTCTTGAGGCCTGGCTGCTGACATCCAGGGGTTTTTCCCCTACAGTGGTTGCCACTATGAATCGGGCTAGGAAGCCTGTTTCGCGAAAGATATACCACAGGACGTGGAAAATCTTTTTCTCCTGGTGTGCCTCTGGTGGACGGTCTCCTTGGCCCTTGTCGGTTCCGACCCTGTTGGCTTTCTTACAGTCGGGCTTGGAGTTGGGGCTATTCCTCAGCTCCCTGAAGGGTCAAGTGTCAGCGCTGTCTGTGCTGTTTGACAGACTTTTAGCGCTCCTACCGAAGGTCCGACAATTCCTGCAGGGGGTGTCTCGGGTGGTTCCGCCATACAGACGACCACTGGACCCTTGGGACCTTAACATGGTCCTGGCGGCACTGCAGAAACCGCCGTTTGAGCCGCTGAGAGACATTTCCCTCTCTCGTCTGTCCCAGAAAGTGGTATTTTTGGTGGCGATTACGTCTCTGAGAAGGGTCTCAGAATTGGCTGCACTTTCGTGCAAGTCACCCTTCCTGGTGGTTCACCAAGACAAGGTGGTGTTACGCCCACGGCCAGAATTCTTGCCTAAGGTGGTGTCCACTTTTCACCTGAACCAAGAGATTGTGCTTCCATCATTTTGTCCCGCTCCCGTTCATCAGGTTGAGCGCGACCTCCACACTCTGGATCTGGTGAGGGCTGTGCGCATTTATGTGTCCAGAACTGCCTCATTCCGGACGTCGGACTCCTTGTTCATCCTTACGGCGGGTCGCTGTAAGGGGTCCGCGGCATCAAAATCAACCTTGGCCAGATGGATCAAGGTGCCCATTCAGGAGGCCTACCGTTCTTCCGGTCTGCCTCTCCCGGTGGGATTGAAGGCGCACTCGACCAGAGCTGTCGGTGCCTCCTGGGCTTTGCGACATCGAGCTTCTGCTCTACAGGTGTGTCAGGCAGCCACATGGTCAAGCCTGCATACTTTTTCTAAGCACTATATGGTGCATGCCCATGCCTCTGCGGATGCAAGTTTGGGCAGGCGGGTCCTCCAGGCGGCGGTTGCCCACCTTTGAGGGGGACCATGTGTTATCCGTCTTTTGAGGAACTCTTCCCGCCCTGGGGTATTGCTTTAGGACATCCCCATTGTCTGGGTCTCCCATTATGATGACCAGAAAAAAGAGAATTTTGTTTACGTACCGTAAATTCTTTTTTCTTTAATCATCAATGGGAGACCCAGCACCCACCCAGTTGTTCCGTTGGATGTTGTCACATTTGACTTGTTCCCAGTTGGAACAGTTTATTCCGGGTTGTTGGACCGTTTTGTTCACGGTTTTTTATCCGAGGTTTCGGTGTGTGTTATTTTGTCTCCTCGCAGCTTATGGACCAAACTGAGGATATTCCCTGCGGTGGGGGTTTATAAGCGGAGGGGGCGGTGTCTACAAACTTGTAGTACCTAGTGTGGCCTCCGGAGGGCAGTGCCCTTAACCCCATTGTCTGGGTCTCCCATTGATGATTAAAGAAAAAAGAATTTACGGTACGTAAACAAAATTCTCTTTTTTGAGATTTTGTTATTTGATAATAGCATGTCAGACAATGCAAAATGTGAAGAGAAAAAATTCTAAACATTTTTTTGTTAATAATTTTCAAGTTAGTAGATATGTCACAAGAGGATCTTTGGTAATATTTTACCCATGTGAATGCAAACGCAATATTTTAAAACACATTTCCGAAAAATCAGTTTAATTTAAAAATGTCCAAAAATGCACATGTTTTTGCTATGCTCCTAGCCACATCTGTACCAAAATTAAAGTTGGGATCGAGATGGGATCATGTTTTAAAATATTTAACTATTCTATCATCAATGGGTCATTCCATATCAAGTGATCTAAATATGAATATTTTTTTTACCTGACATCTTTAGATATTTTTTTTCTATATGAAGTACAACTTTAGTTACGTACAAATTAAATGTTTTGAAATTTTTTTTCTTCATCAGTTAATTTTTTACAGATTTTTAATGTTTAAAAAAAAAGCCCAAAATTTGGCCTGGTATGGTTTTACATTTTTTATCATATCATATTTTACATGCTGCATGGATTGATGGATTTATATGATACATCCAATCTTGTACCAGCCTAAGGTTTTTTTTTTTTTTTTCTTCTTGTTGTGTGTGCAGTTTTTTCAAAAGGATTGTAATAGCATATATAATAAAATATTGTTCCTTGAGAAGTAGCAGCTATTGCTGTGTGAGAAAAATACAGTTAATATTAAGTAAGGAAGATGGGTAATAAAAATTAAGATTTACAGTACACTTGAGATAGAACTGTGTTATTATAAAGTGAGTATTACGGCTAGCACATACGCAGCTTTTTCTGTCTGCGGATAAACACTGCGGTTTGGCAGCTTTTTTTCTACTGAGTTTTTACCACATCTGCATTAGTTTTTTTAATCCCTATTGAAAACTATGGCGGCTTTTTTTTTATATATATATAAATAGTGATAAATGCTGTGTTTATTGCAGCGATCAAAAAGTAGTGCAAGCAATTATTTACTCATTCTCTGAGTGTTTCAATAAACACTGCATTTGTTTAACCCCATTGAAATCAATGTGAGGCGGTTTTCTGAACGATGATCACTCAGAATAGCGCTGTGTGTTTTATTAGCATTTAATAAGAAAAGCATTCAACTATTAATATAAATGTACTCAATCTTTAAACGCACTCAACAATATTGTAGTACACCGAGTTCCTAGATGCCTTTGTACAAGAGTGAACATGTCCAGGTATGTCAGGACATGAAAGCTCTGAAGCTCTGTCTTAAGGCCGCTTCACACGCTAGGATATCGTTAACGATATCCTTAGAACGATCACGTGACAGTGATCGTTCCAACGTCGTTAGTGCGTTGTCACACTCCCATTCGGCAACGCACCAGTTAAATAGGAGAGCAAGGACTGAACGATCTTCTAAAGCGGCAGGAATAGGTGATTTTTGAACGACATCGTTCACAAAGTGTCACACTGAACGATGTGGCTTCTTCAAGCAGCGTTAATTGGACGACGAACGATAGATTTGAGGTCAGGATCTAATTTTTTGAATGAACGTTCCAACGATTTTTTCATCCTAAATCGTTCGTTTACACGCAAGGACGTCCAAACGATATAGTTAGAACGTTCACAAATCCGTGACGTTTCAACGATATCGTTAACGATATCCTAGCGTGTGAAGCGGCCTTTACTTCCTGACTCTGCAGTTTGCAGATACTTAACATCATTGACAGAGCTGCTGGCCTGTCATCTGCTCTGCATTCAATGTCTATTCCTGTTCATTCTCAGGTTGAGACCTAACAAAGCTTTCTCCTATGTCCTCTCCTGCTTCTAAGCTGTAAAATAATACAGTAATATCTAAAAATCTAGGATTATTTGGTAAATATAGACCCCACACTTTTAGACCACAGGCTGAACAGATCGGAATTCAAGATTTTCGAATTGACGCTATAATAGTTAAATATTTTAAAATACGATCCCATCGCGATCCCAACTTGAATTTTGGTACAGATGTGGCTTGGAGCAGAGCAGACACATGGGCATTTTTGGAAATTTTTAAATAAAACCGATTTTTCGGAAATGCGGTTTAAAGTTTATTATTTGCATGGGTAAAATATTACCAAAGATACTCTTGTGACATATCTGGTGAAAGTCTGTACAGTTCTGAGTAGAATGGTGTTTTTTTTTAATCTTATTTCTAGCCCGAGATATGATAGAAAATGTAAAGCCATACCAGGCCAAAATTCACGCTTTTTTAAAACTTTACAAATCTGTAAAACATTAACTGATGAAGAAAAAAATTAAAAACTTTTAATTTATAATTAACTAAGGTAGTACTTGATCACTTGACATGGAGTGACCCATGTACAGTATGTGTGGTGTATATATGGTAATGAGATAGCATGGGAATCTGATTTTGGGATCTATATGTAAGATACATGGGGTCTGTATATCGGGTACATGGGGTCTGTATGTGGGGTCTATATATAGGGTACTTGGGGTCTGTACATGGGTAATGTGACATTTTCAGCTGTGGCAGCTCAGACTTCTTGCGTATAGACGGGATTCTTTATCCTTGCAGATGTCTGTGCTCCCGGAAAGCGCTGCGGAGCTGAGGCAGATGATCCGTCAGCAGCTGAGTGGGGTAAGTGGCGGCCGATCGTCAGAACACGACTCCAACAGGGAGAAGTGGCCATTATTCTTACTTGGATATTAACATAAGAAGTAAAATTAAGGATGCAAGTAAATGTATTTGAAGCCTGTCTGTCTGCAGCTCTCCTTCTGGCCCGTGGGTCTGTCTGCAGCTCTCCCTCAGGCCAACGTGTCTGTCTGCAGCTCTCTTTCCGGCCGGCGTGTCTGTCTGCAGCTCTCTTTCCAGCCGGCGTGTCTGTCTGCAGCTCTCTTTCCGGCCGGCGTGTCTGTCTGCAGCTCTCTTTCCGGCCGGCGTGTCTGTCTGCAGCTCTCTTTCCGGCCGGCGTGTCTGTCTGCAGCTCTCTTTCCGGCCGGCGTGTCTGTCTGCAGCCCTCGTTCTGGCCGGCGTGTCTGTCTGCAGCCCTCGTTCTGGCCGGCGTGTCTGTCTGCAGCCCTCGTTCTGGCCGGCGTGTCTGTCTGCAGCCCTCGTTCTGGCCGGCGTGTCTGTCTGCAGCCCTCGTTCTGGCCGGCGTGTCTGTCTGCAGCCCTCGTTCTGGCCGGCGTGTCTGTCTGCAGCCCTCGTTCTGGCCGGCGTGTCTGTCTGCAGCCCTCCTTCTGGCCCGTGTGTCTGTCTGCAGCCCTCCTTCTGGCCCGTGTGTCTGTCTGCAGCCCTCCTTCTGGCCCGTGTGTCTGTCTGCAGCCCTCCTTCTGGCCCGTGTGTCTGTCTGCAGCTCTCCTTCTGGCCCATGTATTGCTATGGTTACAGCCTATAAACATGGTGATCAGATATGGCAGCCATACTCCTCTCCGCCTGCCCCTTTTACATTTGGTAGGATCAGTGGATTATTTTCCACCCAGCTGTATACACAAAACAGTGGACAATTGTGATGACTAGTTCATGTTTACTAAGCATACACCCTTTAATGACCGGACAGTTTTATTTATTTTTCTAGCTCTACTATTCCTCAACCATAAATTTGTTTTTTAGTTTTTCACTGAAGCGGCTGTTTGAGGTTTTGTTTTATACAGAACAAATTATAGTATTTCTTTAGCCCTGCTTAGGGTTACATAATAATGTGTAATTAACATAATATTTTTTGACAAAAATATAGTAAAAAGTAATTACTGGTTGATTTTTTTTTTTTTAATATATTCTAGCTGTTAACATTTCACACTAAATAAACTATTGAATAAATTCTCCAGATGAGTCTGGATGTGGACACTTAATAAGGGAAGCTTATTTGTTACAGGTATTTAACAAATGTATGAAAAAAAATTATATATACTGTATATATATTTAGATACAAAATGTTCTAACACAATATATAATTTATTTTTTTTTTACAGGTGTCTTAGGCCACAATCCACAGGCCACAGGCGGTTTTGCATCTGCCGCACTTGCGGCAAGCCCCATGCATTGTCTATGGGGCTTGCGGTAAGGTGCGGCACGTGCGGTTGCGGCCGCGAAAAAAAAAATGGTCAGCAGCGTTTTTTTGTCGCTGCCGCAACTGCACTTTCCACACCCGCTGCACCTTACCGCAAGCCCCATAAACAATGCATGGGGCTTGCCGCAAGTGCGACCGTTAGGCGGCAGATGCGGTATATCTGCCACATCTGCCGCATTATGGCAAAAACACCAGTGTGAAAGCAGCCTGCTATGTATATTTTTAAATCAGATTTATAAAGAATATATATCTTTCATTTTATATAATTTTGTTTTTCTCTCTCACTGTAACTTGAAAATCTATAGAATCCAAATGTATCCTAGTTAATAGGAAAGCAGCTCCTTGCTGTTCCAGACATCAACCGCACAGTTGATCTGGGTCAGCTGGGACCCAGTATCTCTTTCTTTCCTTGTCAGACCCCAGTGATTATGTTATCACCAGGTCCAACAGAATCATCGGTAATAGCGCTCCGTAGTAATAAACCAGTTATGTCTTCTCCCTGGGGCTCCCCACCTGTGTCTGACAGTCAGGGACCAGACCTGCCCTTGCTAACTTGCAGGAGCTGTAACCTACTGCCATAAACTTACAATATCTTTGGGTTAACGCTCAGGACCAAGTGCTGAAGATAGATAGCAGACATTTCTACAACTTTACGTTCATTTTATTGGGCCTTGATGAAACCTGTGCAGCGGCTGCAGAAAAGAGGCTGTTCACGTGTATGAAGTGAATTACTGCCTTCAAACTGCTTTTCTATATGAGAAGGATCTCCATAGATCTCCATGGATGAGTGCATATAATCAGACCTTCACTAACACTGATCATGGAGATCACCACTAGAGATGAGCGGACAGGGTGGAAGTTCAGATTCTGGTGGTTCAATGGGACTCTTTTTGCATTTTGTTTGGGACCAAAACATGACTCAAACCTCATTTGAAGGTACTGATTGGGCAGATCTGCTCTCCACCAGTATACAACAACCAGCAGCAAACCACTGCCAAGGGATTTTTAACGTATTTATTTTATTTTTACATCACTGTACACCCAATAACGCTGATTTTACCCCCATTGTGAGCCCTTCAAACACTGCAAGTGACTCACACTGGGTCGAGCACTGAGTGTACCCGAGCACAGCAATGCTCACTCCATTGCTTTGGATACATAAAGCACGTGAACTAGGGACACAAACAGGTTCTCTCTTTTCTAATCAGCACCTGCAGAGATGGGATGTATTGCATTAAATGGTCACTTATAATTTCACCGTTTATTATCAGGTTCATTAGATTAAATAAACCCCAATGTAATAAAGTCTTGTTATTGTGGAGTAATTCACAATAGATAGAACACAATCATAATTAATAACCATTATTGTGGCCGCTGAGCAGAGGAGGTAAATCAGCCCTTGTACCATCTGTACTTTTCCTATACCCCGCGATAATGTCTATAGCTCCTATGTCAGAACTGCACAGAACATTCACATTGTGCATATTTTATGTTTTAGATGAACGTTAATAACAAAATCCGTGAGGCGCTTACAGAGACATTAAAGGATGAATTAAGGGACGAAAGCCATAACTTGTCAGAAGATGATCTGATGAAAGCCTTAAGGAGGAGAGGAGTTATTGATGATGTCATGAAAGACATGCAATTCCCAGAGGTAACGGGGAGGTTACGCCTGTATGCACATTGTTTATTGTATAATAAAAAGTTACAACTTTTAATATAACTTGCACTTCCATTAATAAAGGGCTTTTGTAGAGTAATAGTATGATTGTCCCAGATTTGGGATTGGCATTATTATTTGATCCTTCTAATGATGTGCCAGTGATATTTATGTCAAGGAGTTTTACTCTAAATACCAGATACTTGTTAATTGTTTGGGACACTCACCATCGATAAAACAAAGTCCTCAATGTACATGAGGTTGTAGTGCACAATACTTCACTCACGTCTATGGCATTAATGGAGAAAAACACTCTGTCCCATAGAATAGAGTGTTTGGGAATTATCGCTCTATTCAGACAGGAGTATTAAGATCCTTGTTCTTGGTACTGTTGGGGATCTCTGCTGTCAAATCTTCAATACACATATACTATGTCAGAAGTTTTGACAAACCAGTACATTCATTCATTCAATGGGTTTTTCTTGTTCTTATTACCATGTGCACATTGTAAATTCAAACTAAAGACCGCAAAACCACAAAGAGAACAAAATAGGAAAACAAGGCTATAGATGCCAGATTATAATGCAAGGTTACCATATAATGCAAGTCAACCAGGTAATGCAAGGCCACCCGGTAATGCAAGGCCACCCGGTAATGCAAGGCCAGGCTATTGTGGTGCCCCACTGGTCAGTGCGCCACAGTAGGGGTACTGCACCCAAAACAGAGTGTGCGGTATCCCAGTCATTGGAGGGTATAATGTTGAACTGAGGATCTCATCCCAGCATCCCTACACCTAGACTAGGGACCAATCAGCTAACCCGATACCAGGGTAACCGGTCTTGGTGGGAGGAATGTTAGGGTAGAAGGAGCGGGAAACACATATCGAGTCTCGTCTGAGGAAAGAAGCAAGGAGTAAGTCCTAGAGCAGTGTTTCTCAACTCCAGTCCTCAGGACCCACCAACAGAGGTGGCTATTGACAATGTACTAAAGGTGGTCATCGCGAGACTATTATTTGTGGCAAGGAAATTATTGGCGAGACATTGGATACGGGAAGACCCCCCCCCCCCTGAGCAGAAGAGAGTATATGAGAATGGTGGATGAATTAATCCGGTTGGAAAGGGGAGTATATGAGAGACGAGGGAAACCGGAAATGTTTGAAAAAATGTGGTCGCCATGGATACAATATGCGTGAGTTGGGAAGATATTCCTGATAGATATACTAGGGATATGGTAGGAGGCAGGATGATTGTACATGATTTAAATGTTTGAACAAATGTTTGATTCTTTGCGATCAGCCGCTGTTGACCAGACTTGTTGTCAGGGGGGTGGGAGGGAAGGGGGGATTGATGGGTTGTACCCTTGTACTATTGTAACTTGTCAAAATGTTTAATAATAACTTATCTGATTTAAAATTATATTTATAAAATTTCCAGGAGGAATAACAGAAGAATAACACTGATCATGATTGTTGTTATTTCATAGGGAAAACAAGCATTTTGTCAGTACAGCTGACAGGTACTCTCTGAACATAATGCTGTTGTATTTTACTTAATAAAAATATTTGCAACATACATTATATTTAACATTTTATGAAGACTTAAACCCCCAAATTTCATGTTCTTTGACACTAGTATTGTAACTGATCAAAACTTCAATGGTGAATAATTTAATAGACACTTGTAATTGTTATTGCATTTGCACATTATGGTCGGCCAGACAAGCAGTGCTTTTTTTGAGGCGGTACATACCGGTATGCCGTACCGGAAAATCTGAAGACTGGCGGTACATACCGGTACGGCGTACCGGAAAATCTAAAGAGCAGCACTTACCTGCGTCACAGGCTGTGTGTAATACTAGTAGCACTGCAGTAAGTGAGTTTCCCTCAGCGCCGGAGGACCTGCGATGATGTCACATACATGTGACTCGGGTGGGCGGAGTTTTGCCCAGAGGGAAAGAAGCTGGAGAAGATGGAGGAGGACGACTAATGCTGTGCAAGCTGCAGTGCAGGGTCTGTGACAGCACTGACAGTGACTGTGATGAGTGCAGAGGGCGGCAGGCTATGCAGGGGGAGAGGATGCAGGGGGGATAGAGATCAGGACAGGCAGGGTATGGAGAAATTGAGACAAAGGGGATGGAGGATGGAGAGATCAGGGGGATCGAGGATGGAAGGAGCAGGCGGATGGAGAGACCAGGGGGATGGAGAATGGAGGGAGCAGGAGGATGGAGGGAACAGGGGGATGAAGGATGAAAGGAGCAGGGGAATAGAGGATGGAAGGAGCAGGGGGATGGAGGGAGCAGGGGGATGAAGGATGAAAGGAGCAGGGGGATGGAGGATGAAAGGAGCAGGGGGATGGAGGATGGAAGGAGCAGGGGGATGGAGAGATCAGAGGGGTTGAGGATGGAGGGCACAGAGGGATGGAGAGATCAGGTGGATGGAGGATGGAGAGACCTGGAGGATGGAGGGATCAGGTGGATGAGAGAGCAGGGGGATGGAGGATGGAGAGACCAGGGGGATGAGGATAGAGACCAAGGGATGGAGGATGGAGAGACCAGGGGGATAGAGAATGGAGGGAGCGGAGGATGGAGGGCACACAGGGATGGAGAGATCAGGTGGATGGAGGATGGAGAGCCCTGGAGGATGAAGGGATCAGGTGGATGGAGAGACCAGGGGGATGGAGAATGGAGGGAGCATGGGGACAAAGGATGAAAGGAGCAGGGGAATGGTGGATGGAAAGAAGCAGTGGGATGGAGGATGAAAGGAGCAGGGGTACGGAGGATGGAGAGACCAGGGGGATGGAGAAAGGGGGATGCAGGAGGATGATGGAGGGAACAAGGGGGATGGATGGAGAGATCAGAAGTGAATGACGAGGCGTAGCGCTGCACGCCTCCCCCACTCCCCAAACTCGGCCGGCGCCTGACAGCACACAACCCCAACCCCCCCCCCCCCCTTCCTCCGCTCTCGCCTCAAGAATGCATACCAGGAAATACTTTTTAAAAAAAAAAGTACTGCAGACAAGTATTAATTCGATGCTAGAGGCGAGAATGTTTATAGTGCCAGTTAATAGTTGACTTATGTCATTTATTTGGGGGTATAAATTCTTATGTTTTTATTTTATTGTACTGTTAGAAGTACTTATAGTTTTTACCAAATGTGCAACTTTATGTTTGCTAGCACAGTTACAATCACAAGATTCTGTAAATCAGCCCTTCCTTGCATTTAAAAGAAACCTGACAGTAGATTCACACTCCCCAAACCATGGGCATAGGTAATTCAATTCCGCATTGACATATCATGCACAAGATTTATTGCATTAGTTTGCTGATTAGTTGTCAAAGGTTCATTGTGCATGATGTAATGTGCTTACAACCGTTTTTTCATGTAATATTCTTGTTTATCCTGAGTTGTAAAGATCGAGTTGATTTCATATTTTCTGTTATGTAATGTATCTGTTAGTTGGATCAATATGCACTGATCCTAATTTATATTTGTCTTTTGTAGATAATTTTTTTTTCTTTTCTTTTTGATAAAGGCTCATGAAATTTAAGAGCCGAAACGTCAAGATTTTTGTCTATGCAAAAAATTGACCAATAAGCAGATTGAACGCAAATGATTGAGATTTCCTTTCTCTTATTCGTGTGCCGACGTTATCTTTAATAAGACTGTTGAATATTACTTCAGAGCACCGAACAGCGGTGGGCCCAGCTTCCCAAATCCTGTTTGTGTGAATATGCACAATACTAGCTTTGAAAGCGTTTATGAATAATCATGACACATAAGAAATTATGTTGCGTAATTTATGGGATTTTAAACTGCTGTTGCTGTTTCTTGAGGCGATCGACTGTGGTCTTCATTATTCTGCGGCATGGGCGTTGATCTTGAATTACTAGACTTAAATTATTTGACGACTAGTTGCGGCTCCTTAATAGCCATGTTAGAATTCGGAGGCCAAAACCATAAATTTGTCTCCAAGTGAAAGGTGGCCTGGAGGACTGCACAGATGGGGGATTGATTGTCAGAATAATGAAGTAAACATGATCTACACCATATTCCAAATTATTATGCAAATTGGTTTTAAGTGTCATATGGCTTTTGTTTTGTTTATTTGTCAATGAAACCCATTGATGGTATTGTGTCTCGGGGTTCTTTGGATCACTTAAATCAATCTCAGATACTTGTGATAATTAGTTTGGCAGGTGAGCCCAATAAAGGGAAAACTGGGTGTTCCACAATATTACTCAGGCCACAGTTTTCAAGTAACATGGGAAAGAAAAAGGATCTCTGCTGCCGAAAAGCAACAAATAGTGCAATGCCTTGGACAAGTGATAAAACAATTAGATATTGCACGAAAACATAAGCGTGATCATCATACTGTGAAGAGATTTGTGGCTGATTCTGAGAACAAACGTGTCATACAGATAAAGGCAGAAGGAGGAAGGTTTCTGCCAGGCAAGCTCTTCGGATTAAGAGAGCAGCTGCTAAAAAGGCCTTACAAACCAGCAAACGGATATTTGAAGCTGCTGGTGCCTCTGGAGTCCCTCGAACCTCAAGGTGTAGGATCCTTCAAAGTCTTGCTGTGGTGCATAAACCTACTATTCGGCCACCCCTAAACAGTGCTCTCAAGCAGAGACGGTTGCAGTGGGCCCAGACATACATGAAGACTAATTTTCAAACAATCTTGTTTACTGATGAGTGCCGAGCACCCTGGATGGTCCAGATTGATGGAGTAGTGGATGGTTGCTGGATGGCCACCATGTCCCAACAAGTTTGCGACGTCAGCAAGGAGGTGGAGGAGTCCTGTTTTGGGCTGGAATCATTGGGAAACAGCTGGTAGGCCCCTTTAAGGTTCCTGAAGGTGTGAAAATGACCTCTGCAAAGTATGTAGAGTTTCTGACTGAGAACTTTCTTCCATGATACAAAAAGGAAAAACATGCCTTTAGGAGCAAAATCATCTTCATGCATGTCAATGCACCATCTCATGCTGCAAAGAATACATCTGGGTCATTGGCTGCTATGGGCATAAAAGGAGAGAAACTCATGGTGTGGCCACCATCTTCCCCTGGCCTCAACCCTATAGAGAACCTTTGGAGTGTAATCAAGCAAAAGATCTATGAGGGTGGGAGGCAGTTCACATCAGAACAGCAGCTCTGGGAGGCTATTCTGACATCATGCAAAGAAAAACAAGCAGTAACTCTCCGGAAACTCACAAGTTCAATGGATGCAAGAATTGTTAAGGTGAATACAAAGAAGGGTTCCTATGTTAACATGTAACTTGGCCTGTCAGGATGTTTTGGAGTTAAATTAGCTTTTTTTCAGTGAATGTGACCTCCTAATGCTGCAAATTCAACAAATGAGCATTTTTAGTTCTTTCAAACGTATCAAATGTTTAGAAACTCTACTGTGCCTAATAATTTGTAACTGTTTAATTACATGTTTTTTTTCCATTTTGAAGATTATACTGTTATCATTGGGAGGTTTCTACAATAAAATTCGATTGTATACTTCAATGGGTGATGACTTTTATCACACTGACTGTCATTTGCACCGACCATTTATGAAAATCAAAGAAAAAGAACATTTGCGTAATAATTTGGAACATGGTGTAGAGAGAGGGAAAAATAGTTTAGTACCATGTTGGCCAGTGGAAAAAAGATTGATTGCTCTGAGTGGGAGAAAAAAAAAATATGGTAATCAAGCGCAGTAAGAGGTAATAGGAGGGCGGCATAGGTTACCTCTTTTTTTGAACTCGCCTTCTAGTCCTCCTATTCAGGAGCTGTCATCTTCTACATCTATGGGCCAATCGCCTACCGGTTGAGACAAAAAAAGAAAAGAGCGGAACGGGCGCTCCTGGTGTGTTACCCAGTAGTCAAGTGGAGGAGTTATTGCGGGTAGTCACACTAACCTGTTGCGGTTATGCTGCCTGCATAACCACAGGGAAGAGCCTGCGGTGCTTCACGCACACCAAACGCTACTCCTGGCTTCCAGGTTCAGATGTGAGACCGGTCATGTGGGTCGTCACACTGGGCTGACATCACCGGAGGTCCTAGGTCTCTTCTCCCTCACAGATCCTGCTGCACATGGAGCTACCAGATCCCGGCTGCACTGCTCCGCTCACCCAGGAAGGGTGAATTGACAATAAAATTAGAAAAGGATTAGCGGCTGCTGCGGGTGCTTATGAATTGACAGACCAGTGATAAGGATTAAATTAACCTTTACTTGGTCAGACTCCTCACAACGCGTTTTGGTGGAAGATCAGCCTTCATAAGGTGATGACCAATGAATTAAACAAGTGGTACTAAAAGGGAAGTTAACTAGTGCCCTCACAAAACAATGAACCCCTTCCCAGCCACATAATTCAGGAAAAGAGTACAATAGCTGGTTCTTCAATTAAGCATGGTTTCAAATTAACCCAAATGAAGAATTCTCCTCTTCTCTTACGGAATACAGCCGACCAAAGACATCAGGTAGTAGTATTAGAAAGCAGCAAAACATGACATCAGGACCATGACCATCATCTCTGTCCCGTCAATGTCCTCAAGGATGTCAGCTGACTGGCTGCAGCAGGAGACTCTCCCCACTGCCCTGTCTGAGCTGATCTTCTATACATCAAGAGGTTCATTTAGGTATTCATGGAGTTCACCTGAATGTTCATCTCTGGGAAGCTTCAGGAGTGTGTAAGGGCCTGAATGGCGGCGGCTTTTCCTGTGCATGAGCTTGTCAGATGACTAGCTGCAGCAGGAGCCTCTCCCCCAGAGGCTTCTGTAATTCATTGGTTTACACCTGATGAAGGCGGAATCTTCCTCCGAAATGCGTTGTCAGGAGTCTGACCAAGTAAAGAATAGGTTCATTTGACCCTTATCACTGGTCTGTCAATTCATGTGCACACACAGCAGCCCCTAATCCCTTTCTAATTTTTAATTGCCTTCTGGTGACATAACACCATCATAGCCACCTGTAAGAGATGCTATCAGTGAGCAGTTAGCTAATTGAAGAATTTGCACTGGAATAAACAATGATAATAATAATTTGTATTTATTTAATTTTATATAGTGCCAACATATTCCGCAGCACTTTACAATTCCGAGGAGACCCATACAGACAATTTGAGACTATACATAGTAACAAAAAATTCATAAACAATGAGGAGTGAGTTTCCTGCTCGCAAGCTTACAATCTATGAGGAAATAGGGACGGTACAGAAGGAAAATGGTAAAAAGTGCTGTCATATATGGTCCAACCATCAATACAATAAATAGGGTATTCACATAATGCTGCATGAACCGGTCACCAGCCGGGATCTGTAAAGTACAGATAAAGTGCTATATTGTGCATGGGGGGTGCAGACAGATGACACAAGAGGCCAGATTTGGAAAAGGGAAGATAGGAATAGTTACACAAGTGAGGTGAGGTGATAGGCCAGTCTAAACAGATGCGTTTTTAAGGCTCGCTTAAAACTATAGGTATTGGAAATTAATTGAATTGTTTTTGGTAATCTATTCCACAGAATTGGTGCAGCTCGTGAGAAGGCTTGGAGATGGAAGTGGGAGGTTCGGATTGTGTAGATGTTATCAGTCTTGGGTCACTTACGGAACGGAAGGCACATGTAGGCGATAGACAGAGATGAGGGAGGAGATATAGGGTGGTGCAGAACTTTGGAGGGCTTTGTGAGTGAGAGTGATAATTTTATATTGTATTCTGTAGCGGATTGGTGACCAGTGCAATGACTGGCAAAAGATAGAGGCATCAGTGAAGCAGTTGGAGAGGAATATGACCCTGGCTGCTGCATTCAGGATGGATTGGAGAGGAGAGAGTTTAGTAAGAGGGAGACCGATTAGTAGAGAATTGCAGTAATCTAGGTGAGAATGAATAAGGGCGACAGAGTTTTTGCAGAATCAACAGTAAGAAAAGGTCAAATTCTAGAGGGGCTTTTGAGGTGTAGGTGACACGAGCGAGCGAATGATCGGATGTGGGGAGTGAAGGAGAGATCCGGATCAAATATAACCCCAAGACAACGGGCGTGCTGCTGAGGAGTAAAGGTAGAACCACATACAGAAATGGCGATATTGGGTTCGGAAGATTAGTAGATGGAGGAAACTTTCAGTTTTTGACAGATTCAGTTTTTTTTTTTAAATCAGATATTTTTATTAACCAGAATAAAATCTTAATACAAAACATTGCATGAAGTTTTCTCATATTTACATTTTTCAAATGTTAATTCCCCCTCCCATCACACCAGCCTTCCCTTGTAGACAGCAAATACATCATCTTCTTATATTAGGAGCAGACAATAACATATCCAGACGTATTACAGTCCAATACCACATATCATATAGCTGGAATAGGAGTCCCATCTTTAAACCATCACCCGGGTATTGACTCCCCTTGCCACTCATCACCTCCTCCATGCATTCCATAAGTTATCAAATACTGAAATAGTGACATAGAGTTCCTCTTGTAATAGATACTTTCCTCAAGCCATATTGTATAGTCTACTTAATTAAGTGGGGAGCTCAGTCCTGATCCAGTTCTTGACAATCAGTTTCCTAGCCATGAATAATATTCTGGCAACTGCCACCTTCTGTGCATTATTAATTTCAATTCCTTCAACTTAACCCAATATACACACCAACGGAGTCCGCGGCACAACACATCCATACCTTGCTTCAATCAGACTAAGGGTGCTTTCACACTACGATTTTTAGGGAGCCGATGCTGTCCGATATAAATCGGACAGCATCGGCTCCCTTCTGATGCCTGGAATCGGATGCCAAATAGGCATCCGATTCCGGCATTAAATCGTAGCCTCCGGGCTGAAAAAAAGGGAAAAAAAAAAAAAGTTCATGCTCACCTCCCCCCGAGCCCCCACCGTCTCCCGCCGTCTTCCTGGAGGTTCCCGTTGGCTCCCGCAGGCTCCCTATGTCTGCAGAGGTCGTCTTCTGCTGTACACAGGACCTGCGGTGATGTCACAGTCATGTGACCGCGGGTTACCATGGTGAACCCGCGGTCACGTGACTGTGACATCACCGCAGGTCCTGAACTGCAGAAGAAGACCCCTGCAGACATCGGGAGCCACTGGAAACCTCCAGGAAGATGGCGGGAGACGGTGGGGGCTCGGGGGGAGGTGAGCATGAACTTTTTTTTTTTTTTTTTTTTTTTTTTTTTTTTTTAACCCCTGCGCTCCTAGTTGAGCATTTTTACTGTACTGAGCATGCTCAGTACAGTAAAATCGGGTCCGAGGAGACATCAGATGTTTCCTCGGACCCTTCTCCATAGGGCCCCATGGTATAGGGATCGGGTCAGATCGGATGTGCACTAAATGCCATCCGATTTGGTCCGGTCTGATTCTGTCCGATTTTATTTTCGGTGCAAAAATCGGAGCAGGCTCCGATTTTTGCACCGAAAATAAAATCGGACAGAATCGGATCGGACCAAATCGGATGGCATTTAGTGCACAGCCGATTCGGTCCGATCCCCATAGGGCTGCATGGGGCCCAAAATCGGTCCGATGATGTCCGATTTTTATCGGGCAGCATCGGAGAAGCAAAAATTGTAGTGTGAAAGCACCCTAAGTACTACTACCCAAAACACCTGTAATCTTGGACACTCCCACAACATATGCATAATACCTGCTCCCTCAGTCATACATCTCGGACATTCAGAAGTCGTTCTCACACCAACCCAATGTAAGAAACTCAGTGATCTATAAGCTCTGTGAATAGTATAGCGTTGCGACATTCTTCCTTGTTCACTTAGTGACAATTTGGGAATATATTCCAAGACAGACTCCCACACTGCATCATCAAATACACCTATTTCTTCCTCCCATTTATCTCGTACCCGAATCGAATGCCTCAGCAGAAAATTGACAGATTCAGTTTAAGGTTGAGAGAAAACATGATGTTAGAGACAGCAGACAGACAATCATTGGTATTTTGTAGTAATGTGGATGTGATGTCAGGAGAAAACGTGTATAACTGCGTGTCGTCAGTAAAGAGCTGGTACTGAAAACCAAACCTGCATTCTGGGGGCTTATGACATGCACGGCTCGGCTCCAGTATGCGCACTGCACATGCGCCGGAGCCGGGCCGAGCACGTGATCATCCCCACAATGCTCCGGCCCGGATATGACGTTCCGGCCCGGTGTATCAGCGCAGCAAAGGGGGCGGGAAGTTCAATGAACTGAATGCCGGCGAGGAGGGAAGAATGGAGCCCCGGAGTCCACCTCTCCAGATTCAGCCTTACTTTTCACAGTCTTTATAGGGCACTTTTAGGAGAGACAGGGATGGTTAGGGATCGGCTAGCAAGGTTCAGGGACAGGTAGTGGTAGGCTAGGGGGTAGAACGACCTGACAGGTTTCCTTTAATCCACTATTCCATTGTGATCTGGAGAAATTCTGGGTGTAAAACATCCCATAAAGCCTGGCAGGTTTCTTTCACAATTCCAGACATTGTAGATTATCCAAGACGGAATTGAAAATGTAGAGAAGAAAGACTTTTACCTGTAGCGAGGAACCTACAAAACAATGAAATGAAACATCACTAGTGTATCATAATTGTCCTAGCATTTCTTTATCAAGATGTAAAAATATTGACAAATCGGCCTTTTACATTAAAGAGGACTTGTCACCCCCCTGGTGCGGGGCAAACTAAATGCACCACTGAATGCTGCATTCAGGGAAGGGGTCCCCCATGTTTAGCCCCCATGTGCGCTGAGAAATAGACTTTAGAATTCTTACATATAGTGTATGTAGTGTAGATATTTTGGGAAAATGTTTAATAATTTTTTTTTTATAGGATGGCTTTTCACGAGAGTTTACTTCTACACCAAAACCACCCATGCATATTGTTGATAAAGAATCAAGGACACTAAAGAAAGGTAGGTATATGTTAGTTACAGATTGTAATACAAGTGGTAAAGTGAATCTGTCAGCAGGTTTTGCTATGTAATCTGATGGCAGCGTAACATAGGGATAGAGATCCTAGTTCCAGCAATGTATCACTTAGCATACTGGGTGCAGCAGTTGTGATACAATCATAGCTTTCTCTGATGCAGATCTAGTAGAGCTCAGAATGACCCCAAACACTCAGCAGATCAGCAGTTTTCTGTGTGTATTGACAGAAGCTGCTAATTAATGTTAGGTGTGTGGTTGGACTAGGAGTCACAATGGTAGGTTGTACTGAAGTAATAATCTCCTTCTGATAAAACAGATTGTACTGGAACAGCAAAACTCTGCAGAGTTAAGGCCCAGTTACACACAGATAATTGTGCAGAGATTGTTCGCAGATCTCTGGTTGCAGTGAAATCATGGACACATTGATACATTTGTACACAGCAACAAAATGTAACAATGTGTCCATGATTTCACTGCAACCAGAGATCTGTGAACAATCTCTGCACAATTATCTGTGTGTAACTGGGCCTTTGGTGACACATTGGTGGAATCAGTCTCTATTCCCCTACATTATGGTGCTCTCAGATTTCAAAGCAAAAACCTGTTACCAAATACTCTTTAATGCTGTTTTGTAGTTGATATTTACGGTGTAAGACGTTTTGCTCCTTGCAATTCACAGTTTGAGTTTCTGTATTTATATTGGTGCTGACACAATGAGGCAGGTTGTAATGTAACTTAAAGTGGTTTTCTGGTTTTAGACAACCTGTGTTCACGGCTGCAGTTTATTAAAAACAAACCTGTGCTTACTCACCTCCTCGGATGCCACAAAGTATCTACTCCTGTCTGCAGCTCTGACATTATGTCGGCAGGTTGCAGCCAGACGTGACCTCAGCGCTGCAGACAATGACGGACACAGTGAGCGGTGGAGGCTGCGCTGCCCCGGGTAATGGACTATTTCTTTATTTTTTTTAACTAAATAACCTACAACGGGGAACAAAGCTTTCTGAACCTGGAAAACCCCTTTCATTGTTAGATATGGGCAGGATTGAAGTGGCTAGCCAGTTCTTTTCTGCTGCTTGTTATGGCATCAGATAGACATGCTAGTGAATGCTGGACAGAACAGCGGCTGAAAAAATGTGCTCTACCTGCAGAGCAGCAATCACGGATCAGTTTTTTTAGTGAATGACATCCTATAGTTAACTCACCAGTTCTATCAGTTGTTATTACACAGAACACATAGTGCCATCATCTTACATGGTATGTTGCATTTGTTGTAGAATTCAGATGTTTTATCCCTGGCTTTTATTATAATTAATCTTTCCCCTAATACATATCTCTCCACAGTCAATATAGACCCATCACGGAGATATCTTCATCTTCATATCTTGGGTGGTAGAGCGTTTCTGGAGCATCTTCAGGAGTCGGACCCCCTCCCTGGCCAGGTGTGCTCTACATTTACCCTCAGTCTGCACTTTAGGAAGCAACGTTTTCGTTCCAAACCCGTCCCTTGTGCCTGTGAACCGGACTTCCAGGATGGCTTCTTGCTGGAACTTCATAAGGACAGCTTAGGTTAGTTCAGTATTACCTGTATTATAACCACACAGTTCTGCATATATGTGTATGATACATACAGATAGTTTCATGGATTCCTGTAAACCGTGGTTTACAATGTATTATTCTGTCTATTGCTTCTCACGTTCCCCTAATAACAGTCTACTTTATATGAAGACCTGACACCGCTCCTGGCAAGTCTGTTGTAGAAAATTCTAGCATTTCACATTAACTGAATGATTTGATTGATTGGCTTAGGGTTTGTTTGTTTTTTAGTAGTAGTTTGGAACAAATCAACTCTTCTGAAATAATTCTTCAAAAAGCAGGTTTTCCTGAAAAAATGGTGTTTGACAGAAGCCTAAATCTTTCCTCCTAACTCTCTGCATTTTGCTGATTCTCAATAAATTTATATCTGAATGTTATCGATCCTCTTGTCCTAGGACTGTGTCCCTCCACATTCAGATACTTTCATCACTGGTGACATGCAGTCTTCAGTTCAGATATACTAGTAGGAGAAATGAGAAAAGAGAGGGGGGGGGACAAGAGGCGCAATAGTGCCCTTATCACTAGACACTAAAAACAAGTAGGTGAGAAAAAGTTCACTCACCTAGTCCAGTTGTGCCACCCACAACTGGTTAAAAGGCCTGATAGAATAAGTGTCCTGATGGCTGCTGCTGGACTTCCACCGGTCTCCACTCGGGTAGACGAAATTGAAGCTCTGGGAAAGGAAGGTGTGTCACAGTCCGCGCTGCCAAGAAATCCGCTCGTAAATAACGCTAGTAATCGGTATCCAAATCAATCCTTTTTATTCATCCAACGCGTTTCAACGCCCTCCTGGCGTCTTCCTCAGGAAGACGCCAGGAGGGCGTTGAAACGCGTTGGATGAATAAAAAGGATTGATTTGGATACCGATTACTAGCGTTATTTACGAGCGGATTTCTTGGCAGCGCGGACTGTGACACACCTTCCTTTCCCAGAGTAGGAGAAATGGGTACACTACAATCTAGAGAACAGGTCTCCAACCTGTAGCTCGTTGCCCCGTGATGTGTGGCTCGTTGCCCCGTGATGTGTGGCTCGGGGCTGTCTTGACAGCTTGTTGCATTTGACCAGGTCTAACACACAGCTGTTAAGAGCAGGTGTCCAGATGGTGGCTTTTGTGAGTTGCCCCACATAGAATAGCAGATCTGAACGGGGAAAATGTAGAAACCCATGGATCTTGGTGTACTGCCTAAGTGTGATTTCTTTGGAAAGGCTTTGGCTTTGTGAGGAGGACGGGAGCTAAATGTGGCTCGCAACCCTCTGGTCTAGAGTTATAGGATGGACACTCCAGAATCATTTCATGGTGAATGCATGTGTCTGCTATAGCTGTCAGACCTCTCAGGAGTCGGAACGACAGACAAGGTGCAGGTAGCACAACTCTCAGTGAAGTGTGCCCAGTCCTGTGCAGCTACCTAATTCTTCAAATCAGAGAACATACCAAGAAATGAAGGACCGCACTTCAGAAGACATCAGCTTCTAGCCGTTAGTCTCTGAATTTCCAGACGCAAAATTGCCCACCTTACAGTAGATGATAGTAGACTCCGGCCTTGTTTTTGTTATAACTTTCATCAGACATGTGACTGTAGGTAATTGAGTCAAAAAGGCTTATGGTCTGGTGTTGTAATCTTTATGTAGACCACCTTAGACTTTAAGCTTTTTTACTCATTCAGCGTGTTATCACAATTTTGGATCTGGAAATAAAATCTCTTGAAACAGAAAACATGGCCTCTGCAGCGCTGTCCTTCACTTGCTGATATGTCTGGTCTACCATTATTACCGTTATTTATAAGATATCGTTGTTATTATCAGTACTATTGTGAGTCCACATCAGCAGTCTTGGCTTACTTTATTTTAATCAGCTGTGTTTTACAATACCTTCATATATGTAGATCTACTAAGCCCTTTCCTTTATCTAGGTGATGGCAGCAGAATGGCAGATGCCACCACCCTTTTGTCAGTGTGTGATCCTATACAGCTGGTGCTCATCAAGACAGACACATCTGGAGAAACCCAACATTAGTGGCGTCCCACATTCTTGAGTGGCGCTCTGTGTTGGGGGTGGAGAGAGGAGCGACAAGTCTTGCTGTGGAGCTTCAAGGTGTAGGTGAGGCCTTTGTCATTTTCCATAAATCTCATTATAATCAAACATGATAAATTAGCCCTGCATTTCCATATATTCCTTTTGTATTGATTAAAACACCAGAAATCTGGACAGGTCATTCATAGGTTAAAGACTATGGCAGCTGTATGACAATTTATTTTTATTTGCTTCCTAAATGCAACGCTAAATAACTTTCTAAATAGTCATTTATGTGTCCTACTGTGTTGTAGCTGCAGATTGTCAGTAGTCCTTTATCTAGCTGAGTGCTGAAATCTGTCTGTGCTGCTTGTGATGGCCCTGTGCTCTCCGCTCCTCTTTCCCAATGTTCTCCTACATTCACATCTGTGTGACACGTCCTAGCACTGCCCATTTCTCCAAGAGCACATTAAATTCGTAAACGACATCGTTATCGCAGTGTCAGACACCACGATATACCAGGTTGGCTGATCGTTGATCATCTGGTTTGAGAAAATGTTCTCAAATCTGCGATCAGCGCCCCAACAATTTATCGTTACAACTTGGCACAGTCACATGCATTGATGTCCTAACGATGTCGCTGGAACGCTTCCGAACCCGTGATGTATCAGCGACATCGTTAACGATGTTGTGCCGTATAACAGTACCTTTAGAATAACTTGCTTTAAAACTTAGGACTTAGTTGTGTAAGCTGCAATGTGGAGTTTTCTACCTGTGGTTAATTTATTGTACTATTTTCATTTCAGGTGCGGAGTGTAAAATTCCTGTGGGGGTTTTAAATGTCAAACTTGAGCTTTATCCACCACTAACTCGAACATTATCTCCTGAGATTGTCAACACTCAGGTGAGATCTCTGGTATAAAGCACCACTCAAGTGACCTCTTGGTCACAAAGTGCCACTTGTGACATACCTGGGGCTCACAGTGACACTTAGGTGACCTACTGGACAACATGGCACCATTCAGGAGATCTACTGGGCAACAAATCGACACTCGGGTGACGTACTGGACAACTTAGCGACACTTAGGTGACCTACTGGGTAGCATGGGAACATAAGATTAAATTCAGACACTGCATTTGCATTGTGGTTGTAACATAGGCTTGAAATGTAGTGGGCTAGGTGCCACTTTGGTTTTCAAGTTGCCAATAAACCTTAAGACCCCATCACACACATCAATGTCGTCAGCGATCTGATCGCTGGCGACATTGACGGCTGATCGTTGGTGAGCTGTCACACAGGCAGACTCACCAGCGATCATTGGACCAGCAACATCATGGAAATGATTTAAATATCGTTTCCACGATGTCTTGCTCCCGCTGCCAGGCTGCGGTTAGTGGGAGCAGGCTGGTATCCATGGTAAACTGCAGGTAACTAGGCAGCGTGCGCTGCCTAGATACCCGATGTATACCTTGGTTACCAGCCTTCTCTGCTCACCTGCTGATATCCAAGGTACACAGCGGGTAACTAGGGTCCCTAGTTACCCGCTGTGTACCGTGGATACCAGCCGGTGAGCGGAGAAGGCTGGTGACCAAGGTATACATCAGGTATCTAGGCAGTGCGTGCTGCCTAGATACCCGCAGTTTACCATAGATACCAGCTCCCAGCGTTTGCTGAGAGGCGCTGGGAGCTGGCTGATCGCGCATCTCCCGGTGGCACACGCAGCGGTGCTGCGTGTCCACCGGGCGACCATTGCCGGGTTTTCCTTCCAGTCCGAAAACCTGGCGACCATCAACCAGCGATTTATCGCTGGTTGATGCGCACTTTCACACGCGTCAATATCGCTGCAACGTCAAGTGCAGCAGCGATATTGCACGCGATGTTGACGCATGTGACGGCCCCTTTAGACTTTGCAGGGGAACACCTGTTCCTCACACAAAACCACACAACTGGTTTATTTTGGCTGCATAGTTTTGCAAGTGAAATGGTTAGTGACTCTAAGAAATCAAATAATTGATTAATCTCTAATTTGGAAACCTCTCCGGCACTTGGACACCATGGGTCACAGCCACATCTGGCTTTTCTATAACGCTGCAGTAATTCAGGTCATTATTTCTGTTCTATTCTGTTCATAACTACTGACCGCATTCTTTGGCTTCAATATCCGGTTCATTCTTAAGACTTGTCGGTTCTTGAAGAACTTCTGTGTATATGAAGGAATCTGTTCTGTATACAGTAACATTTCTTTTATTTCAGCTGACAATGGAGCGACAGAAGATAGCAGAGAAGGAACGATTGTTTTTGGTGTATGCAAAACAGTGGTGGAGGGAATATCTGCAAATACGTCCATCCCACAATTCCAGACTTGTGAAGATCTTTGCCCAGGTTTAGCAGCTGCTTATTATTACAATTGTAAATGTAGTGTATTGTGGATCTCTTTTTCGCATCTATCAATTGCTGAAGTCAGGGAGTGTTTCTATAGATAGTTATACACCGCGGTTATCTGCCCTCTTGTGCCAGCACACAGTGGTATTACCCTTTTGCTGGCTTTTTACAGGCAGAAGTTCTGACTTAATTAATTGAATTGTTCTTTTCTGTAGAGACTTCTACTTTGGTCACTAGCTCTAATGATTTGTGTAGGTCATTGTGAAATCACAGTACTGAAGTGTTCTCAATTCTCTAGGTCTGAGATTTGTAGCTTTTTTATATGTCCTGAATTTGAAGGTAAAGCATTCCAAATAGACTATTCTAATGTTAATCTGAGTAATAAAGGGGTTGTCGACTTTCAGGAAATTAGATCCCAAAGCTGTAAAATGCCTAAAATAACAAACAAAGTAGGTACTCGCCATCCCTGGCTCCAGCCTCCCCACCACTGTTCCAGTCTCTGTTTTGGCTACAACTATGATGTGTCACCGGCAATGCAACGTGCTGCTGGAGCCAATCACTGCTCTCACTGGCTCGTGCCATCTGCCCCATCACAGCCGCGGAGGTCCGTGATTTAGGTACAGTGGTGATGCACACTGTCGATATGACTAAAGTATTGCAGCCAGAACATAGGCAGAGACCCAGCGCTGGACCAGAGGATGGTGAGTACCTGTTGTTTTAGGCATTTGACAGTGTTTGTAAACTTTCCTCACAGGGGACAACCGCATTAAGGTTGTTTGATAAAGTATGTACATTAGTTTTATTTTTGTCTCCCAGGATGAAAATGGACTGAACCGTCCCGTATGCTGTTATGTATGTCCTCTTCGAGCAGGACGTCTGCTGGACACACCCCGACAAGCGGCTCGTTTTGTAAATGTCCTGGGCTATGAAAAGGTTCCAGTTGTTGGTGGAGGTGGAAAACAAGAACAGTGGTGCTCTATGCTGGCATTCCTCTGTAGAAATAAGGTATTCTTTAATTCTGTGTTCACATTTGTACAATATCGAATTGTATATATAAATTTACTTTGAAGCTGGTCATACATATTAAATAAAAATCATCTGAACCTGCCGATTTCTGCAGGATCACATGTTTTATTCAAAAGTTTTATCTGCCTTTTAAAAGTGCTGGCTCACCCTTAGTCACCCCCACACAGATTTTCCTATCGACACCCCCATTTATATTATTTATTTATATAGCACCATTAATTCCATGGTGCTGTACATGAAAAAGGCTTCATACAAAATACAGATGTTGGGTAAAGTGAACAAATTAACAATAACAGAATGGTACAAGAGGAGAGTGGACCCTGCCCTTGCGAACTTACATTCTATAGAGGATGATGGGGAGGAGACAGTAGGTTGGTGGTTGCAGCAGCTCTGGTGGTGCAGAGGCAGCTGTGCATGGGAATGGTGGTGGTGGTGAGGTGGCCTCTGCAGTGGCGGCGGTGAGCGCCAGCTCCAGTAGCAGTAAGGTCATTGCAGGCTGTAAGCTTTCCTGAAGAGATGGGTTTTCAGGTCCCGTCTAAAGGATCCGAGGATGTTGGATAATCAGACATGTTGGGGCACAGAATTCCAGAGAATGGGGGATATTTGGGAGAATTCTTGGAGGCGATTGGGTGAGGAACGAATGTGTGGAGGAGAGCAGGAGGTCTTGGGAGGACTGGAGATTACATCAGGGAAGATAGTGTGAGATTAGTTTGGAGATATAAGGGGGAGGACAGGTTATGGACTGCTTTGTAGGTCAGTGTTAGTAGTTTGAACTGGAATCCTTGGGGAATTGGGAGTCAGTGAAGAGATTTGCACAGGGGAGAAACTGGAATAACAAGGAGAGACAGCAGAGTTGAGGACCAATGGGAGAGGTGCAAGAGTGTTAGCAGGGAGGCCACAATGGAGTATATTGCAGTAATCAATGCAGGAGATGATGAGGGCATGTACATCGATCAGGTGTTTACCGTGGCTTTATTTGCAGGCTGGTCATTATTTGTCTGCTCTGTATTTATTTTAGTTTCCTTTCATGATATTGCATTGTCTTTCATTCTCTGACATTTATATAATGGGCACTATAAAAACTACAACACAGGTGAGTAAATGTTTTTATGTGCCTTTCTATGCAAACAGTTCTTTAAAGGGGCTGCTGATATTTTGACCCTCACTGATCCAAAATTAATCCTAAGAATAAAAGTGGCAAGATTTAAAGAATATAGCCTTGAGTCATCAGGATGCTCATCATAAAGAACGCAATTGGTGGCGACATGCCCCCATCTTGCCCAAGCTCCTCTCATTTTGGCAAAACTGGTATGAAAACTCAAAGATGAAACAATTTTGGGCAGCTCGATGTAGTGCAAAAAAATGTAGCGGAATTTAAGAGCTTTTCACAATAGTTTTGTAGCGTAAAAGCTTTGATGAATCGGAGCTCTTGTAACCCATTAAAGGGAACCAACCACCCCAAATAACCCCCCCGGACTATTAATATGGTTCCCTACACCCAGCACATACATGTGCTGCAAGTTTTTTTGCTAAAAAAACAGTTTTTTATAAGTGAAGATAATGCTTTAGAAAGTTTATAAAAGAGGGACGGGTGGGCGCTACTTAGCTGGTTATACAGCCGAGATTCTGCTGCCAGTCATCCTCGTGTCCTCGTCACATCAGTAACGGCCAGCCCTTTTTTCAGCGTCCCAGGCTGGTGCACGGGATGTCATGCCCGTGCACACGTCATCAGCTACAGCCGGGTCGCGAGCACTCGCTCTGACTTCCATAGCTGAGCGCAGGAAGTCGGAGCGCGCGCTCGCGACCCGGCTGTAGCTGATGACATGTGCACGGGCATGACATCCCGTGCACCAGCCTGGGACGCTGAAAAAAGGGCTGGCCGTTACTGATGTGACGAGGACACGAGGATGACTGGCAGCAGAATCTCGGCTTTAGAACAAGCTAAGTAACGCCCACCCGTCCCTCTTTTATAAACTTTCTAAAGCATTATCTTCACTTATAAAAAAACAGTTTTTTTTAGCAAAAAACCTTGCAGCACATGTATGTGCTGGGTGTAGGGAACCATATTAATAGTCCGGGGGGGTTATTTGGGGTGGTTGGTTCCCTTTAAGGCCAATTACATCAGCTTTACGCATTCAATTACAGAAAAACTGATGCTCCGCATAAATTCTGTCACATGACGTTTACACACTGTAGATGGACATTATTGACTGTAGTTACATGCTGCACTATTTTATTTTGTCCAGTACAAACAATCTGACAGACTATAAAGGTACCGTTACACGGCACAATGTTGGAACGATGTCTGCAACGATCTCGTGGGAGCGCGGTCGTTAGGACATCGTTTTGACATCGTTGGTGAGATTTTACACGTCTAAATATCGTGGACGACGCACCAACGATCTTGCGAGCAGGTATCGTTCGCACAACCCAGCGAACAATACCTGCTCATTGCTGTGAATGGGCGTAGTCGTAAACGACATCGTTATTGCGGTGTCACACACAACAATATACCAGTTTGGATGATCATTTATCGTGGAATTTGAGAACGTTCTCAAACCTGTGATCAGCAATCCAACGACTTATCGTAGTTGAATCTCGGTGTTACACGCAATGACGTCCTAACAATGTCGCTTGAACGACTCCAAACCCGTGATGTTTAGTTATATCGTTAACCATGTCGTGCCGAGTAACGGGGCCTTTAAGGTACCGTTACACGGCACAACGTTGGAACGATGTCGGCAATGATCTCGTGGGCGCACAGTCGTTTCAGACAGCGTTTTGAAATTGTTGGTGAGATGTCACACATCTAGATATCGTGGACGACTCGCCAACGATGTTGTGAGCAGTTATCGCTTGCACAACCTGCGAACGATACCTGCTCATTGCTGTGAATGGGCGAAGTTGTAAACGACACAGTTATTGCGATGTCACACTAAACGATATAGCAGGTTGGCTGATCGTTGATCATGTGATTTGAGAACATGTTCTCAAACCTGCGATCAGTGATCCAACGACTTATCGTAGTTGAATCTCGGTGTTACAGGCAACAACGTACTAACGATGCTGCGTTCCCCTGTGCGTGGTGCAAATCGCACTCCCCGCAGGCTGCTGTGTAGCTGGTATCCAGGGAACACAACGGGTTGCTAGGGGCCGTGTTCGCCGCTATGCAGCCTGCGTGAAGGCTACATGCAGGTTGTGTAGTGAGGAAAAAATACTACGTTTTCTGCAAACAATGCAGGGGACTTAGAATCGTGCAAGTGTGACCCTAGCCTTTGACAGACTTTCATGCATTTTTTTTCCCCACTGAATTAAAGACAAATCCCATGATAAAGTGATTAGTAATGTTTCATAGCTTTTTATGCTGAACAAAATTATTAGGAAAACTCTACTCTGTAACCAGCGTGTTTCTCCTGGATGCCTGGAACATAATACCCTTCAGTTTAACTTTTTTATGGAAGTATTGTAGATGTTCTTTTTTAAGATCTCTCCATCAAATAATGTGAAATATAGGTGATGTATCATAGCTTCTAGCTTGATGTCTATTACTTCGCACTTCTTTGGAGTGGTCATATTTTGCGCTTTTATGATACATCCACAATACATAATAATATTTTTAACTGTAATGTCAATTTTAGGGTGACTGCGAAGATCATTGCACCCTTCTTTGTAGCCTACTTCTTGGGTTTGGGTTAGAGGCCTATGTGTGTGTTGGTACAAAAGGAAAAGGAATAGCTCACACATGGGTGATGACGTATGGCACCGATGGAGCAGTTACCTTCTGGGAGAGTTTGACGGGGCAAAGGTAACTAAATGACACCTGAATGGTGGTTTTAATCTGCAGTATTTCTAAGTTTGTGGATGAATTATGGGGGGTGTGATTTTGCTGTATGGCAGATAAGATGTGCTGCCAAGTCATTTATATGATTCTTCTTCATGATATGGATACCATTCTTATGTTGTGCCTCAATCTACAGATACATCCATAAGACTGTCAACCCAGATGACCCTCCTATGGTGGAACAGCCCAAACCACTCTACCCATATAAAACCATTGGATGCATTTTTAACCACCAGCGGTTCCTGGCCAACTGTCAGCCATCAGATTCAGTTGATTTCTGTGTGTTTGATCTGAATGATGAATCCAGGTGGAAACCAATGAGTGAAGAAGCCATTAAATCCATATGTTCTGCCGGATCAAGTACGCCCCTTCTTCCATTCCCTCCACTCTGCAGCTCATTGCTAGACTTTGCTACTGAAAGTAATGAGATTGAATTGCAGCTGCGAGTTCTTGTCACAGAGCACAGAAAGGTAATGTTCACAGCATTAGTCTGCATACTGGTTTGCTTTATCTCTTGAGATCACCTGTGTTAGGTTATTGGCCAGAACATTGCATTATGGGAATGTAGCTTACTATATATGTCGGTTGTACTGGGACAAACCAGAACCAGAAATAATTGTCCCATCAGACTTTCAAGAGGATTTATGTTCTCCCAATTGTTACCAACCTGTTATCTGGTACAGTAGTCAGAAAAGATGATGGCTGTCTGTAATCTGGCCAATGGTTTATAATGCATATAAATCTGCCTTAAGAGTCATCTGTTATCCTGAAGAGTTGGACACTCTGCTGCCTTTTAATATGTCTTTCCAAACTTTACTTACAGCTCGGAAGACTCTACATCAGGGGTCTCAAACATGCGGGCCTCATGCGGCCCCGGGGTCTTCATTATGCGGCCTGCAGCACTGTGGACGCCTTGACCATCACAGCCCGCTCTTGATATTTACCTCTGGCGCAGCACAGAGACAAGTACTCTGGCTTAACTACATCATTGGCAGCCGCCAGCCCATCATATGTCAGCCGCTGACGTCAGCTTGTTTTGCTGGCTGCTGATTGTCCGGCTGCTACCATTGAGGTTGTAGCTGAGCTAGAGCACTTGTCACTGCGCGGTTCCAGAAGTAGATATGAAGCGCGGACCGCGACATCGTCAAGGCATCCACTGTGATGTGGACCACACAAAGGATGATGCCGAGGGAGCAGAGTACAGGTGAGAAAAATCTGTGAAAAGAAGGGGATCAGGATTCAGACACTCCAGAATGGGGGCATTACTACAATATTGTTTAATCCAGGGAAGGGGAAGAGGAATGTATCTTCACCACTGACTCACTGAGCTCCCAGGCAGACCGATGTGATGGTTGGCTTCATCTTGAAAATTAGTTTTGAAGAGAAGTGGCACCGGTGTTTCTCTTCAAAACTACAATATTGGGCCAGAATGGGGGCATTACTACAAGATGGGCTATTACTGCTACAAGGGGATCAGAATCTGGCATTACTACAAGATGGGATCAGGATTGGGACATTACTACAGAAGGGGACGAGTTTGGGACACTACTTCAAGAAAAGGATCAGGATGAGGGGACATTACTACATGATGGGAACATTACTACAAGAAGGGAGCCAGGATGGGGACATTATTCTATATGGTGTTACTAAAAATGTCACTTAGTCCTACAAAGAATGCGGCCCTCCAAATTCAAATTGTTCTATGTGCGGCCAACATATCCAGCCGAGTTTGAGACTCCTACTTTACATTGTCCCTAGACCTCTGAAATCCTGTGTTGCTCTGTAGGCCCTCTTGGGTATGCGTTCGACACCGCTTCATTTTTATGTGCATTGGCTTTTACAGCACAGATTGCTGACAGATCCCTTATTTCCTCTGCTCAAGCGAGGTGCACAAGTACAGTTGTGGGGGTACACCTCATGTATTTACAGGTGTCTGGAGACTTAAGTAGAGCAGCGCACGATTCCAGACGTCTAGGATGGACGTACAATATGATCTGCAATGTTTATCATGCTTGGAGAAGAGTGTATGTGCACCACGGTGCCGGACTCCTTAGATTAGGAGTAACGCACGGAAAACCCTATCAGGGTAATTATTTTATAGCACTTACTGTTTTACAATGTATTTCTTTACACTGCGCCAGATCAGCCAACTTGTATATGTGCAGCATAATTAACCTACTACAGTTCTGTAAAAAGTTCAGTGGCAATTAAGAATCGTGTTTGACATTGTTTAATCCCGTCGTGTTAGGTTTTCCACATTTGCTGGAGCAAATGTTTTCATATTTTTTCATGGGTAGTCTGATCTTTCCTAACATGAAATTTTTTTGTGTGTGTGTGTTTTTCGGTTAAATTATGGCAAACACAAAGCCAAATTTCTCACCAGATATCAGGAAGCTTCTTATTCTGCGAGTGAAGTCAGGCAAAAGCCAAAAAGAGGTACAGTAGCTATGGAATTCAATTATTCTCAGAATCGAATGTCAAATGAATGAAGAATATGAGGTCAAAGTGAGTCGCCAAACTGTGGTCGGACGGTTAAAAGCGCTAGGGTTGGATGCACGATTTCCAGACAAGAAGCCTTTCATTTCTGCAAAGGACCAGAAGGTCCAATTTGAGATTGCCAAAGAACAATGGAAAGAGACAGATTGGTGAAAGGTGTTGTGGTCGGATGAATCCAAGTTGAATCTGTTTGGTAATGCTGGCAAGCACTATATATACTGCCCAATTGGAAAACGTAATGATGTAAGGTACTAAACACCTACAGTGAAGCATGGTGGTGGCAATGTCATGGTGTGGGGCAGCTTTTCTGCATCTACCATTGGCCCTCTGCGTAGATATTATGGAAATATGAATGCTACCATGTACGAGGTCATACTGGAGAATGTAATGCTGCCACTGTCACGCTTGGGAGCTAAGGGAATCAGGTAACAGGTAGGTGAATTGGGCAAAAGGGGGTCAGGAGAGCCTAATCTGACCCTGATGCTGGGGTCCCTGGCTCGCCCTGATCTCGGAGGTACGTCTGATGGTGAGGAGTTCCGAGCTGCCACCCTGTACCCTAAAATTCCTAATTAGCCCTAGGCTGAGGGCCCCTACTTCTACCCACGAGTCAGGAATCACAGCTTCTCCCAAGGAAAGACTTTAGCCCAGCAGCTAAGCATCAGCACAGCACCAAGACCTAGAGCACATAGCTATCAGCAGCACCTGACAGAGGAGAGGGAAGGCTACTTAAAGCCAGGGGGAGGGGATTCCAGGTGAGTCACACATTAACTCCTGAACCAGCAATTGAACATAATAGTGACTGCAGTTCTGGAGCACACCACAGGAGACAAGGACCTTCACAACCATCAACCATGCAGCTCTTAAAGACAAACCACATACACCGCAGCATCCAACAATGTCGGCGCCATCTAAGCGCATGACAGCCACATGGTAAAACCAAAGTAGGCAGGGGATGTAAATTCCAGCAAGACTGATTCTATGCACACATCCAACTTAGTAAAAATGTAGGTAGCAAAGAAAAATACTCGGTCTTGTAATGGCCAATCCAATCACCTGATTAACACCCTGTAGAGCACCTATGCGATGCGGTAGGGCAATGAGTTGGGGCCCATACCCATAGCAATAAAGATGACTTATATTCAGATCTGCAAAAGGAATGGATCAATATCCCTCACAATGTATTGAATACCTTAATGGCTTCAATGCCCCGTCGGTGTGGAGCAGTAATTAACCCCTTAAGGACCAATGACAGCTATATCCCATCATAGCTTTGAACTGTCACTGCATGTAAACACTCTATTTCATCAAAGAAATGCAGAAAATATCATCCTAAATTTACCAAAAACATGAAGTCCAATATGTCATGAAAAATCAGTCATGGAATCACTAGGAGTTGTTGAAGCATTCCAGAGTTATTAATTCATAAAGTGAAACTGGTCAGAATTCAAAAATCAGGCTTGGTCCTTAAAGGTACCGTCACACGCAGCAATATTTGTAGGCAATTTCACTGGCAATTTGCTGGTTGCAGTGAAATGATGGACACATTGTTCCATTTATACTCAGCAACAAAATAGAACAATGTGTCCATGATTTCACTACAACCAGCAAATTGCCAGTGATATTGCCTAGCAATATTGCCGCGTGTGTCGGTACCTTAAGGGGTTAAAGCAAGAGTTTATACTACAGAATACTGCATTATGGATTTGTAAACCATAAATTATTCTCTGTTGTGATCAATAAATTGTGTATGCAAAACTTTTGTCAGTCAATTTTCTTTAATTAAAGACCATACCTATATTTATTATACCTCGTCTTAACCTCTCATACAGCCAAACCAGAATTCCCACACTGCACTGATGAGGGACAATCACCTCGGAACGCAGCGTCTGCAGTTTATGGGTTCTGATCTGGCATAAATCCTAAGTCATATTAAAAGCTTGTTACAGAGTCAATTCTAACTTTTAGGATTGCTGCGTTTATTAGGTAGCATTAGAGTTTGTCTACTTCCTTACTGAAGTGACAATTTTGCATATGCAATTTCCCAGAGGAGCATTGCGGCTTTAAGTCTCCTCACTGCCGGCAGGCAGAATACCCTCCACAAGGAGAATAGCTGTTCCCCCAGACCTCATCTTAGCCTCTCATACAGCCAGATCAGAATTCCCACACATTGCACTGATGAGGGGCACTCTCTCCGAAACACAGCATCTGCAGTTTGGGGTTCTGATCTGGCAAAAATCCTCTCATGGTGGTCCTCCCACCCCCTGCCTCTCTTTGCCGCCTCCTGCCTGTGTGTGTCTCCTCTCCTCACCTGCGCCTCATTGTCTCAACTCATGCAGGGCAGAGCGAGGAATTGTTAGGAGCGGTTTGCTGGCTGCTGAAACTCCTCCTGCCCGCGATGTCAGCACCGGAGCCCGCCCTGCTACAGATTATGCTGTATCCATATAGGGGGGTAGAAACATGGGAGACCCCTTCCCTGAATGCAGCAGACACAAAACCTGTAACTACAGTACAATACTTTATTCTCCCAAGTCTAAACTCATCCTGAAAAGTATTCTGATCTCAATTCTCTTCTTTGCTCTGCAGGATCTAGCTCTCACCACTGTTTGGGATGATCAGCTCTCTTATGTACTGTCTCCTGCGTTGGCCGCATATGAGATAGAGCGTACCACAGGAATCTCAGCTGGAAATGAGGAGTTTCAGGATGCCATCAGGAGGGCAGTGCCAGATGGTCACACTTTCAAGGGATTTCCCATTCACTTTGTTCATCGAAATGCAAGAAGGGCATTTGCTACATGTTTGCGGTAATACTCTGTTTTAATGTTACTCATAACCAATCAGAATCTTGAAATATTGTTTGAAGGTACTTGAGGGGTTCTCAAGTTCTGGAAAAACCTTGTTCCCCAGTTGTACTTGAGCTCCACAACTAGAGTAGGAGTAGAGGCTCTGCGCTGAACCTGAGGGGTGAGGAAAGCTAAGTTTTTTGTTTGATTTATTTTTTTTACTTAAATAAGCCGCTGTTGAAGGACAGGGATTTTCTGAACATGAAATACCCCTTTAATATGCTCCATGGTTAAGTACTGGTGGAACATAGTAATTGCATGAGAAAGATGTGAAGTAACTCTGATGTATTCATCCATAAAGCAGAAGAAAATCAAAGGACCTGTGTCCATTTGCAGGTATAGGCTCAACCTACCAACCTTGTGCAAGTTTCGCACACTGCTTTATCAAGGGTTAACCAAAAGTAAAATGTCATGTACGCTTCTCATGTGCATTGTAGAAGTGTAAGCAAAGTTTTATCATCGACAACCTTGTATATATTGATTTCTTCCTATGTTTTTGCACAGATCCCCTTTCTGTGATGAGATTGTTGGCTGTCGTGGAGATCAGATGCGTCTTGCAGTTCGAGTGCGTGTTTTTACTTACCCTGAATCGGCATGTGCCATATGGATAATGTTTGCATGTAAATACCGATCTGTTTTATAATCCATACCTTTAGAAATATCTAATGTACTGCTACATTTCTCTCACAAACAGTGTGTACAAAAATTGCAACCTGTATTTTTTTTAATGTATGTGTAAATGTATTTATGTATATTTTCTTACAGGGAAAAATCTTTTATAATAATAAACTATTTTGGCACTACAAGTCTGTTTATCACTCCATTTAAAACTACATGACTGCACAGGAGATCACTAGGAGGGGGGACTGTATTCCCCTCTCTGTGTCTGCAGCCAAGAAAGAGGTAAAATACAACACAGAAACTGTTACAGCAGGAAGCCTGCTTACAGAAACAGATGGAGTCTAGATAAGTCAGATCGGCAATAGCTCTCTCCCTCCTTGTCTTCATCAAAACAGAAGCTACTGAAACCTAACACTGCACTGTTGGCAAAGAGAGGAGGGAGGAGAGAGCTGCTGAGAGGGAGGAGGGAGGAGAGAGCCGCTGAGAGGGGGTGCATAATTATATGACAGTTTATACAGCACAAAGGTAGTATCTGTGACCCAGTAGGAGTGCTCAAGTAGGGATTCCAACCCGTCAAATATAATAAAAAATAACTTGGCACATAAGGTTATATTCAAGATTCTTTAATGAGTAGCTTGTGTGGACAGAATTAAAAAGCAAAAATTACAATACATGATAAATCCTCATGAAAAATAAATGTAAAAGCCAAAATGAGATTTAAAATAATTTATACCATTAATTTTTGTCACTGTACTATTTCTTATATGGTGCTGTAAGAATTTCACATAGGCTGTATGAAGAAAACAAAAAACCCTTGCTAAGACAAGGGGATTAAACACGGCAAAATAAAATAATCAACTGTAATATCATACAATGGCAAGTAAAAGGCTGGCGCATAATTCACTAGGGGGCAGCAGTGACCTGTAGTAATAAAGTGTGTAGTCAAACTTACCAAAGTCGTGATCCTGGGGAATTAGACATGACAGTGTACTGAACGCTGTATCTCGTGCCTCTTTATCCCCGCTAACCGGAAATAAGGAGCCAATCATGTGACATCGCGTCATCACGATGCGAGCGCATGCGCATTAGCGAAGTTGTTGGGTAACTAAGGTTACCCGATCACATGGTAGCGCGTCACTTAGACGCGCCGCTGTATACTGAGCGTAACTAGGATACCGGGTCACATGGTGATCATATGATCGCCATACCCGGAAGAGAATATAAATAATAACTATGGTATTGTGGCGATTTAGTGGGATAAAGTCGAATAAAAGAAAAAGAAGGGCGATAAGAGGGATTATAAAAACAAGGTAAAAGGGGATAAAAAGTATAAAGGACTATAATAGAACCATCCAGATAGAAAGAAACAGAAAAAAGAAAAGGGGGGGAATAGAATAAAAGGAATTTAAAGAGGATAAGAAAGTGAGAGAGAATATGGGGTAATAAATAAGTAGTAAGAATTACCTTCACCAGTAGAGATCAACGATTCTGTGAAAAAGATAACATTAGTATAAAGAAAGGAATTACAGAAAACTGATAGTATCATAATCACGGTTAATACCTTGAGGTGACAGGGTTTGTAACCTATAAATCCAATACGCTTCTCGTAAACTAAGTAATATATGAAGATTACCCCCCACGTGGCAAGGATATCCCCTCCAACACCTGGTATTTGACTCTGTGTCCAGCTGTAATTAGGTGATAAGGTACAGGTAGAGGGATAGATAGAGAGGGATATATAGAGAGGGATAGATAGAGAGGGATAGACAGATTGATAGAGGGATAGATAGAGAGGGATAGATAGAGAGGAATTCATAGACAGATTGATAGAGGGATAGATAGATTGATAGAGGGATAGATAGAGAGGGATAGATAGATAGACATATTGATAGAGGGATAGATTGATAGAGGGATAGATGGATAGATAGATTAAGGGATAAGGGATAGATGGATGGACAGATAGAGGGATGGATGGATGGATGGATAGATAGATGGATAGAAGAATGGACATAAAGAAAGATAGAGAAATAGATAGAAAGAGGGATAAATAGAGGGATAGATAGATAGACAGATAGAGAGATAGATGGAAAGATAGATACAATGAAAGATAGATATAGATAGAGGGATTGTGTGTGTGGAGGGGTAAAGTTACGTTTATTTCATTCTCCCCATTTACAGCAGGCACATAGTGTGTGGCTTCTCCGGGGGTTTCCTGCCTCTCTCTCTCCTCGGTGCCGGGTCCTCAGTTTCATTTTCTGTTTTGAGACCCAGCATTATGAGGGGGAGGAGAGAGGCAGTCAAAGCTGGGGGGATTAGCAGCGCAGCAAATACGCAGGTGCCGTTTTGCCGCCCCGCAGTGAGGATAATGAATAATCCACTGCAGGGTCGGCGTACTGCGCAGGTGCGAGGGGTCCAGGAAGGTGTCGGGCAGCGCGCACTGCGCATGCCTGGCAAGCTAAGGCAAAGCGCAGGCGCCGGTTAGAGCACGGAGGGGGTGGAGAAATTGCACCATCCCCAACACAGAGGGATGATGGACAGCACAGGGGCAGCACACAGACACTGGAAACCCCGCCTCCCGGTCTTCGGTCCTGGTAACTGCCTCATGTTATATAAGTGCATATTTCAGTGAATATAGTTATACAAAATGCAATATACACCTTCTCTGAATGCAGCCTTAGTGCTGCAGAAGGTGAGGAGCTTAGCTTTTGATATCTGGGGGAGGGGTGACAGGTTCGCTTTAAGTTTATACTACTTTTTAATTGTTTTATTTTGTGCTACACTTTCAAGAAATAAATTCTGCATAGAACACTTAGAATAATGTTGCCAAAAACTCAGTGTATGAAACCAGGTTAATTATGAGCTAAATAGCATGAGTATATACTTAACAAGTATCCAAATTGAATGTGTGGCGCCCCGCAACGAGTGCGTCACAGGAGTGTATTGCATCCCAGACTGCAGGTGTAATATTCTCTGACTAAGCAATGACATGGTTAAAACATCAGAGCTCCATACCGTACATGCACATCAGAATAGAGGGCCAATAAGGTCCTGGTGGACGGACTGTAGGAGTAGTGTGTTGAAGGAGAATGTAGGAGAAGGAGGAAGGAGAAGGAAGCGGTCGGGAGGAACATAGGAGAGGGGGCTCTGCACAGTTCCGTGCAGCCCCGTAGACCACTTACTGGTTGGCGCCATTACCCAATGCCTCAACAACCGGACTCTGGGCGAACATCTACGGGTCCAACTACACCCGCGCCCATCTACAACCGGATCACTGGTTCCGAAGCAAGCAAGTTGTTCAGCACTGCTTAGCAAACCAGGAGTGGAGGGATCACGCTACAGGAGTACCCCACCGCCGCCGCAAACAGAGCCATCTTGCCAGCGGAGTACCCACCAAAAGGACCCAGGCTACCCCTCACACCGGAACGTACACACCGGCAGAGAAATTTAAGTAGTCCCTTGTACCCGAACTTGGCACACTAAGGCGACATCGGCAACTCACCTAGAACAAGTTAGAATGGAGGAACACCGCGGAGCTCTGAGACAACATCGGTCATTGCTGAGTCCACCCAGTCTCACCTGCTGGTTACAGTAAAAGACCCGTTACAGAGACTATTGGTGTCCGTGTTTCTTCAGAACTGTTTAGGCCCGTGCACTAAGAGTAACTAACCTGCCTCACAACTTGTGCAGCTTCTGGCTCCGGGGACTCCCGCTCGTCCTGTGGGGAGCATCCCATCTTGCTGCATTCCATTCCCCGGAGGCCCAAGCAGTGCCGGTGAAATCACCGGAACTCCCGCAGGTGGCGTCACGACAAGAATTAACCCCTTATCTGTTCAGCCAACTTTATTGATCTGGACCACCGGGCCTACACAGCCTCGGGCGCGGAACCGTGACAGGGAGCAGCGACAGCCCGAGACGTGCACACCCCGGCTACGGTGAGTCAAATGCTGAACAGGTTACAGATACAACTCACATGAGGCTTTGGTGGAACTGGGAATCCTAAATTAGACATACCCGTGTTTCCCCGAAAATAAGACAGCGTCTTATATTAATTTTTGCTCCGAATGATGCGCCATGTTTTTTTTTCGGGGGGTGTCTTACTTGTCCATGACCAAGAATTCACATTTATTGCTGAACAAAAAAAAAGGACCTTTTATCATCCCCTTGCGGCACCCAATAAAGTAACCCCATCATCCCCCAATATGGTATCATGGACACACACTCACACAGGGGCACACACGCGGACACACAAACACAAGGGCACACACACACGGGCACACACAGGGGCATACACACAGGGTCACACACAAACACACAAGGACACACAAACACAGGGGCACACACACAGGAGCACACACAGACAGGGACACTTCTCACCGGTCCCTGCTGCATTCCGGCACCGCTCTCAGCTGCCCGCCGCCGCTGCAAGTAGGACGGCACCACTCATCTCCTTGCCGCAGGTGCCGTAGGTGTATGGTGCCACTGGCCCAACCATTCACAGGCCAGGAGCCAACTGGGCAGCCAGTCACAGGCCAGAAGCCGACGTCATGCAGCGACTGGCCTGTGATTGGCCGCTGGGCAGTTCCTGGCTTGCGATTGGCCAGGACAGTGGCAGGGGGCTTGAAATATAGAGCAGTGCCGGTCTACATGCATCTGTGACACCGCTTACAGCGTCGGGCACTGGGACACAAGCAGGGGGTGGACTGGAGGAGTCACAGCTGCATTCCCTGGTCTTCAGATCAGTGGCATGCTGGTATTGGTAAAATACAGACATGCCTTATTTTCAGGGGGTGCTTTATATTTACAGGCACATTAAACCCCCTGGTATGCCTTACTTTCGGGGGGCACCCTATTTTCGGGGAAACACAGTAATTTATGGGAAGGATTATTAATTAGCCTTCGATTATAAACTATGTCTGTTCTGTGTAATGAGCCTATACTCAGTATACAAAGTAATGATCTGCTCTCCATGATAATGCTCCACGAGATGACAGCTTCTTGTTGGAATTTCATAATCAAAGTCATAAATCTTACAATGGATATTTATTTCTAGATTCCAAAGTTCAACATTTTATTTTGACCATTTTGACCTTTTCTATATCGATCATCTCTCTCAGAATATTCACTCTTGACTCTGCTTGTATGAAGAAGGGATACAGTTCTGTAAAAGAAGAGGTTGCATCCAAAAATTAAAGAGCAGTTACGTTACTATGACTTAAAACATATTGGTCTTTATATTGAGAGTTCACACTGCACAAAATGTCATCTTCAATATATATCTAGATGCATTTCCACGTATATTTTTCTGTATATTGTGCTGTGATAATAAGTAATTTCCATACATACAGTGAATTTTGTGTTAATTTCCTTATAAGGTTTTTCTGGTATAGGAAAAAAGTAATCACCTCTCCAAAGTATTTGTGGGAATTCAACCACTGACACCCTCACAATCACCAGAATGGGGAACTTTTGTCTCCAGCGTCAATATGTACTGTCACCATTCCTCAGCTCAGTGTGTCTTGAACGCAATGAGTGACAGTTTGCTCCACTTTGGAATCAGACATGTGCTGAGCTGTCAGGTTTATGATTGACAGCTCAGTCATCCAATCTAGTGCTATGGTATGCTGAGCTGTCTGTGTCTTGATGGACATCTAATCCATCCTATCTGTGACTGATTCTTTTTGGATGTATGATAAACTTCCACACACTGACCATGTGTCAAACAAACAGACACCATTATAACACATGAGAAACACCCACAGGTGGAGGTATGTAGATATCTGGACCCACCCATCTCTCTGGCTATTAGTAAAGTCTGACCATGGAACACCCAAATAAATGTTGTGGCACCAAAGGTATATATATGTATACACACATACAAAGAAAATACTGGACACTGCTTCAATTTTCAGGGACAGCAGGTTCTGCTGGAATCACCACTATATACCCTTTCTGCTGCTGGGGTGCACGCCATATAAGAATAATACAATTCAACTGGAGAAAAAAGCAGGCGGCACTCACCATTTAGGCAGCGATGTCTCTTTTATTTCAACATGTCAGTGGACAAAATTCATCCATGATGAGGTGCAGGGAGAGGGAGTGGAGAAAGACGGACGACGGCAAGCCGTTTCGCTGTGACTACAGCGAGGACCCGTGAAGATATTTACAAGTTTATGACCACTTATAAAATGTGTTCAAAGTGCTGCCCATTGTGTTGGATTGTCAAAGCAACCCTGGATATCTGAATCATGTAGCAATTTCAGATATCCAGTGGCATTGAGGTTTCCATTGATGAAGAATGGCCCCACTATCTTTGTACCCCATATACAACAACATACCATCAATATTTTTTGTTCCAACAGTCTTGGAGGGATCTATCCACTGTGTGTTAGTGTCAGACCAATAGCGGTGGTTTTGTTTGTTAACTTCACCATTCACAAAAAAGTTTGCCTCATCCCTCATCTGAAGGCAATTGTCTATGCTGTGAAGATACGAGATGTGCAGCATCTGAAACAACAGATACTGGAAGCCTGTGCTAGCATTTCTGCTGCGATGTTGCTATCAGTGTGTCAAGAGTGGTAGAAGAGGGTTGCATTGACAATCCAACACAATGGACAGCACTTTGAACACATTTTTGTAAGTTGTCATAAACTTGTAAATAACTCATGAAAGAATAAAGTTATATAGAAACCAAGTGCGCCATTGTTTTTCTTGTGAAATTCTCAATAGGTTTGATGTGTTACATGACCCTCTTCCCATTGAAAAAATAAAGTTGGATCCAAAATGGCTGACTTCAAAATGGCCGACATGGTCCCCACCCATCTGGAAAAGTTTTCCCCCTCCCATGTGCTACAAACAGGAAGTTGATATCACCAACCATTCCCATTTTATTTAGGTGCATCCATATAAATGGCCCCCCTGTACATGTACCTGTGTAGTGAGCTCCTATATAGAGCACCTATCAAAAAAAAACAAAGCGCTAATTGCTGGCATACAGTAGGTTGCCTGTGAAAGGAAAAACAAGACCCCCACGCATATCGCAAAATGCTTGGCTTCCTAAAGGAATATTTTGAATAAAGATTATTATATTTTTGGAAAAATCAGTGTGAGTGATCCCAATGTCTGTACACACATCATCTTTATCTACAATAGTTGTGACAAGGCAATTTAACCCTTCCACTCCTTCACCGGTCACTCCAAATCAGACTATGAACATGCGGTACCAAATAAGTATAAAATCAGACTGATTATCCGATTTAAACTTAAATCATGTTCGGTGCTTTAATAGCATTGCTAAGATATACACAGCAACTGAACTGCATATCCGGGTACACCATCTTTTATAGTCCAGAAGATAAGCATGTAAATGTCCAAAACGGGGTGTATTTATGCTAAGAGTTTAGGTGGGATTACGCTAATGTCTATTTTTTAGTAATAAGTAATTCTTTGTCTTTCGTAAGTCCATCCTCCAATCAGTCCAGGTGTCATCTTTTAGCCTCTGGTATGCAGCCATCTCCAGTTTCTCATGGCACAGCCTAGTACCAACAAAGCAGGCCTCTACTTCAAGGACAACTTGGTACATTGCGTCTTGTTCCTTCAGCAGTCTCACATACATCTGCAAAACACTTTGTTTAGAACATATTCATGGATAGGAGGAAGGGAAGCAAGAGAAAAGAGGGGAGAGAGGTGAAGAGAGTAAGAAGAGGAGAAAGGAGAGAGATATGAAGAGAATGAGAGAAAGGGGAAAGAGGAGGAGAGAAGGAAAGAATAAGAGAGAGAGAGAGATGAGAGAGATAAATAGATACAGTTAGGGCCAGAAATATTTGGACAGTGACACAAGTTTTGTTATTTTAGCTGTTTACAAAAACATGTTCAGAAATACAATTATATATATAATATGGGCTGAAAGTGCACACTCCCAGCTGCAATATGAGAGTTTCCACATCCAAATCGGAGAAAGGGTTTAGGAATCATAGCTCTGTAATGCATAGCCTCCTCTTTTTCAAGGGACCAAAAGTAATTGGACAATGGACTCTAAGGGCTGCAATTAACTCTGAAGGCGTCTCCCTCGTTAACCTGTAATCAATAAAGTAGTTAAAAGGTCAGGGGTGGATTCCAGGTGTGTGGTTTTGCATATGGAAGCTGTTGCTGTGACCAGACAACATACGGTCAAAGGAACTCTCAATTGAGGTGAAGCAGAACATCCTGAGGCTAAAAAAAAAGAAAAAATCCATCAGAGAGATAGCAGACATGCTTGGAGTAGCAAAATCAACAGTTGGGTACATTCTGAGAAAAAAGGAATTGACTGGTGAGCTTGGGAACTCTAAAAGGCCTGGGCGTCCACGGATGACAACAGTGGTGGATGATCGCCGCATACTTTATTTGGTGAAGAAGAACCCGTTCACAACATCAACTGAAGTCCAGAACACTCTCAGTGAAGTAGGTGTATCTGTTTCTAAGTCAACAGTAAAGAGAAGACTCCATGACAGTAAATACAAAGGGTTCACATCTAGATGCAAACCATTCATCAATTCCAAAAATAGACAGGCCAGAGTTAAATTTGCTGAAAAACACCTCAAGAAGCCAGCTCAGTTCTGGAAAAGTATTCTATGGACAGATGAGACAAAGATCAACCTGTACCAGAATGATGGGAAGAAAAAAGTTTGGAGAAGAAAGGGAACGGCACATGATCCAAGGCACACCACATCCTCTGTAAAACATGGTGGAGGCAACGTGATGGCATGGGCATGCATGGCTTTCAATGGCACTGGGTCACTTGTGTTTATTGATGACATAACAGCAGACAAGAGTAGCCGGATGAATTCTGAAGTGTACCGGGATATACTTTCAGCCCAGATTCAGCCAAATGCTGCAAAGTTGATTGGACGGCGCTTTATAGTACAGATGGACAATGACCCCAAGCATACAGCCAAAGCTACCCAGGGGTTCATGAGTGCAAAAAAGTGGAACATTCTGCAATGGCCAAGTCAATCACCAGATCTTAACCCAATTGAGCATGCATTTCACTTGCTGAAATCCAGACTTAAGACGGAAAGACCCACAAACAAGCAAGACCTGAAGGCTGCGGCTATAAAGGCCTGGCAAAGCATTAAGAAGGAGGAAACCCAGCGTTTGGTGATGTCCATGGGTTCCAGACTTAAGGCAGTGATTGCCTCCAAAGGATTTGCAACAAAATATTGAAAATAAAAATATTTTGTTTGGGTTATGTTTATATGTCCAATTACTTTTGACCTCCTAAAATGTGGAGTGTTTGTAAAGAAATGTGTACAATTCCTACATTTTCTATCAGATATTTTTGTTCAACCCTTCAAATTAAACGTTACAATCTGCACTTGAATTCTGTTGTAGAGGTTTCATTTCAAATCCAATGTGGTGGCATGCAGAGCCCAACTTGCGAAAATTGTGTCACTGTCCAAATATTTCTGGCCCTAACTGTATATGTATTTATCTTGAGTACATACCTGAACATAAGAAAAACTTATTGTTCCATTTAATACTATAAACCAATATATTAGTTATAAAAGAAAAACAAATATAAAAGTATAAATGACATAGATATATATATTATAAAATATAGGCAAAAATATATCTTTACCTCGACAATTCCCCCCTAACTAGTAAGTTTTTCCCTAAATCTATCCCTAAATTTATTTATAAGGGGTCCTTTGAGACTGTCCATGTGATGGGTAAGGAGACGAATTGGGCTTTTTCAGTCAGATGCCTCAGAAATCTCTTTCCTTGTGAAAGGCACCAAAGCATCTAGACCCCCTACACTGGCTCACATGGAGTTCTCCCAATATCCCTAAATCGGCTCTCTTAATCTCATTGACTTCATCTGAAAATAAGAGGGGGAATTGTAGAACAGTCAACATAACATATTCAGACATTGCTACAAGGAAAAAGGTTGTGTCATATGATTCTACAGTTAGTATAGAAGAAATTAATTTCACTATTCATTGGCTGTTTTCAGAGTCCAATCCGTTGAAAGGGAAAGAAACCTCAAACATTTTAGAAACGGCCTGGGGAATTGTGTATCAGTTTTACACTATTAGTAACATATAACATTAAAAATACAAGACTCATCCTCCCTTGAACATTTTATCATATACCACTATCATTATGGAGGGTATACAAAAGGATATGAACTTCTTAAATATCTGCAAATAAGCACAGTTATCCACAAGAGAAAGATACATAACAAAAATCATAACCCATTGATTTGTAAAGAGAAAGTACATAAGAACAAAAACATGAGATATACAGCCCTTTGACGATTGACCTGACCACTCACAATAGTCAAACAGACAATATAATTATACTTATCAATAGTCATCCAACTTTCCTAAAAGACAGGTAAAAAGGGAAATAACAAAACAGCATAGCAAAGAATATACAGCTATTCACTTGTCATAATATGATTAGTATACAGTTAAGCAGGCAAGAACCACATTATTTACTCATTTATTTACTTACTCTACTTAATAACATTTTAACCAGTATATGTTTGACATCTTATAATACTTTGGATAGGAGAAAGAGATTTACACATATTGGAACAATTTTATACAGTTTTCTTGGTTTCCTTGTCCGCTCACTACTTGCAACTTCCAAAACCCATGGAGCGATTGCTGCTCGAAGCCCGTACCTTTCTGAATTGTGTTGTGCGCAAGAATAATGCAGGATAGTATACACAGCTTACCTGTACCAGGAGCGAACTAGGAGGTACTCACCTGATCTCACCCGTGACCTATTTTGAGGCGTAAAGTGAGGCCAAGCAGAGACCAGTCTAACCTTTGCTGATAAAAGACATCATGGCCTGCCCTGTCCCCTCTCACGACTCCTAGTTTAACACTGTTAGTGGTTTGGTCAGTCCCTATAAGGCAGTCGACTATAGAGAGGGCTCATGCCGCCAGGCGCAACCCGGCTGGGATGGGGCAACCACCCGCCACTACCTTTCCTACCTTCTGTTGTAGCTTGCCTTCTACCTCCGAGAGGACAGGACACCTGTGGTGATTGTCAGTATGATTATACCATCCTAGACTGATAACATGGTATCTACCTCACCGTGATATATCAATACTGCATTTAGTAGGATTACCGTATTGTTAAGAAATTCTTCAACCGGAAATCGCTCCATTCGCTCAGAAAGTGAAAGTCAGAACCAAATATTCTGATTACCTCATGTGAGGATTCTACTTGCGTCCAATGTAAGAAATCATATCTCCTATACCTGAAAAACAACTAAAAAATCTATTAATGTCAAAGATCAGAAAATTCTTATTCAACATTATAATTGTAATTTTCTGCTAGTTATTTTGAATATATTTTTTATTACCGGACAATAAATGGTAGAACACTACAGAACATATAAATGCTGTACATCAGAGCAGACATGTGTAACATCACCTTTAATTCAAAATCTCGTCTACCAGCATCTTCTCCAGAAAGCCTCCTCACCCCTCCCATATGGGGAAAGATAACGGACTACAAGAAATATTTTCACACAGCAAGAAACAAAGACTGCTCTGATAGAAAGAATTTAAGGAGGTGTGGGGGAGATGGCCTACCCCCTTCCACATTTTCAAACCCTTTGGCCTTGATGTGCCTACAAGATGTCCATAAAGAATACACTCAGAAATACTAGTTCACCTCCCCCCCTCTCTCCTGACACCACAGAACCAAGCAACAAACCTGACAAAAGACCTAACTGTAATGCTTCAGGAGTAGGGGAAATAAAATTACAGGGAAGGGGTCAGGAATTCTCAGACAACAGTAAACCTTTCTTCTTCCTTTCTTCTTACTTATCTTTCCACCCCTTTTTTTTATTTTTTTTTTTTCGACTTTGTGTCACTTAATTAGATTTTTCTGTCTAGTACCACCTCCCCACAGCGTCAATACATATATTATTTCCCCTTGGGCGCTCAGTATATTAATCTTCCCTCTAGGTAGCTTAATTTTTAAAGGCCTGAATCATAAGAATATATTTGAGGATATCCTTGTTCTCCTGACATTACATCTCACATCTCAGCATATTACAGTTTACACAAACCTCTGTAAAATAATTTGAATACAAGGGAGCCCTAATTACAGCTTCATTTAACACTATATATACTAGTCACAGCTCCCTAAAGTAGTTAAATCTACCTGGCATCATACACACACACACACCAGCATTGGTCTAGGACACTGGTCAAGTTATTCCCAGACACAGGTTTAGCTACTTGAATCCCAGGGCAAGCCAGGCATCCCCAAAAACTCCTCAGCACGTATTCTACAGGTCACCCGCCGCTCCCAGGTCTGCCATCACAGGTCCAGACCTCCAGAACAGCGACTGCACCAGGACACACCATCACAAGCAACTTCAGGTTTAACCCGTCTTCCCCACTGGAGGGGCTGCAAGGCCCTCAGTCTTCTAACCTCATATCTCTATACACACAAGCTAGGCCCTACTTTTAGTACACATGCATACAAACTGAATATTTTAGGATTTCTTTTTCACTCACACACATCTAAGAACATATTGAAACATACAACAACCATAAACGAGGGAAAGTTTCTTCCTGTCATAACTACATCTCTAGCTAAATTATTCCTATGCTGCAGGTAGCTATTGGCAACATTCACTCATATAAATCAATAAAAATCTGATTACTATTATTGTATTCAATATTAGGCATTATTATTAGTACCCAACTACCATAAATATGAAAAGAAAATCCGTCTTTGCCATTCAGAATCCCTGGAAAGATGGGTAAGACTTCAGTGTGCATGTCAGGCACCTGCAGATTTCCCCCTTCACTCCCCCTTTCTTTCGCTCTCTCCCTCCCCTCTTTCCAACACAAGCAAGCCCTCCACAAGGTCACGTGCACAGCTGTTTAGATAAGGAATTGAATAGAAAAAAAAAAAAATTTCTCTCCCAAACAGGGCTTACAAATTTGATTAACTGTTTCACACTTGTAGCTATATACAACTAACAATTCTAGCCATTATCTGAGATCCCGTGGCTTAATATCTAACTCTTCATTTACTTTTTTATAGCTTCAAGAACTTTCCATGACAGAAAGAATAGTAAAATATATTGATAGACGGACCGTGAATAGAGTGTAGTGGCAGTCGGTGTAACTTCAATGAAACAGAATAATCTCCATAAGGTTATATACATTTTACCCTAATTTATCCTGACTATCCCAAGTCAGAAACCTTGTCCCTGATTTCTTTACTGCTGCCTTTTTCTTCCTTAATAAGATCATGCCACACGGATGGCTGTAATCTCCCTGACAAAGGCAACCCTACATACTTGTACAACCTATTCACATTCTTAACTGCCTTCTTACCCTCCCGTGCCGCCACTAATGTCTTAAATTCTACAACATCCTCGTCTAGCCTGTGGGTACGGACTTTCTACTTTAGGAGACGCGACATGACTCACAGAATACTACGGCCTGCTGCAGCTCAGTCCGCTGACAGCGACAATCAACACTGTGCCCCTAAAGCGTGGCACGGCTCTTCACGCTCACTCCAAGCGTGGTACGGCTCTTCACGCTCACTCCAAGCGTGGTACGGCTCTTCACGCTCACTCCAAGCATGGTACGGCTCTTCACGCTCACTCCAAGCGTGGCACGGCTCTTCACGCTCACTATATTCTGCCCCTAGGCTAGACACCAGTGCTTACAGATTGTCCTGTCACGATATTCCAACAGGGAGGCAGTCTCCTCTCCAAAAATATAAGTGCCCAAACACCTTAGTCACGTGCAGATATAATAATATCTCCTATTTTCCTATCTACACCGTCCCCAATCTATACCCTTCTCAGTATCTCACAGTGTCTCTAGATTGGAATTTGAACAACAGTCACGGGCAATAAAATTACACCTCAATTCACAAGCTAACAGCAGGCACAGAAAGGGTTAATTTGCAAGTGAGGAATGAATGATGACCATGGAGGAGGCGTGGTGCATGAGCGAGCACGTGCAAAAGGCAATATATCTCGCGTTGCTGGTTCGGAACATAGCTCTGGATCACGCTTAGTCTCACCACTCGACCGGTCACCCCCCTAGACCCAAAGGACACCCCAGACTTAACCAATATCGGCTGAAACACTGTAAGGGCGACACACATATGAATGCGATCTCCACTTACCGTGTTTGGAGGTCGACCAGGGTTCAGCCAATACGGGTGTCATCCAGGGGCATCCGGGCACGGGTCCGTGGGGGTCGCGGATCACTGGCTATGTCCCATCTGGGGTGCCAATTGACAAGGCAATTTAACCCTTCCACTCCTTCACCGGTCACTCCAAATCAGACTATGAACATGCGGTACCAAATAAGTATAAAATCAGACTGATTATCCGATTTAAACTTAAATCATGTTCGGTGCTTTAATAGCATTGGCAAGATATACACAGCAACTGAACTGCATATCCGGGTACACCATCTTTTATAGTCCAGAAGATAAGCATGTAAATGTCCAAAACGGGGTGTATTTATGCTAAGAGTTTAGGTGGGATTACGCTAATGTCTATTTTTTACTAATAAGTAATTCTTTGTCTTTCGTAAGTCCATCCTTCAATCAGTCCAGGTGTTATCTTTTAGCCTCTGGTATGCAGCCATCTCCAGTTTCTCATGGCACAGCCTAGTACCAACAAAGCAGGCCTCTACTTCAAGGACAACTTGGTACATTGCGTCTTGTTCCTTCAGCAGTCTCACATACATCTGCAAAACACTTTGTTTAGAACATATTCATGGATAGGAGGAAGGGAAGCAAGAGAAAAGAGGGGAGAGAGGTGAAGAGAGTAAGAAAGAGGAGAAAGGAGAGAGATATGAAGAGAATGAGAGAAAGGGGAAAGAGGAGGAGAGAAGGAAAGAATAAGAGAGAGAGAGAGATGAGAGAGATAAATAGATATATGTATTTATCTTGAGTACATACCTGAACAGAAGAAAAACTTATTGTTCCATTTAATACTATAAACCAATATATTAGTTATAAAAGAAAAACAAATATAAAAGTATAAATGACATAGATATATATATTATAAAATATAGGCAAAAATATATCTTTACCTCAACAGTTGTAACTACTTTTCTTTATGGACATCATCAGTTACCATAGCTGAAAGGGATCGGAACTCCGTGATGTCACAATACATTGTTTGAATCTGTTGACATTCTGTTTCATCTGACTGGATCACTTCATTCAGTATTTGCCTTTCTAGTGGAAGCATCTACTGGAGCGTCTATCTGTGAATTTGCGATATCTTTGTGGATTTGCGAATTATTTCTGGATTTACTTTTTTTTTGGGAACATCTTTGCTACATTTGGAGGTAAATATTGTGAATTTATTCACTATCTATAGAACTAGTATGAAGAGCCAGTTGGTATCAAAAATACATATAAAAGTAATCTTTACTGATATATTAATATGAATGTCTCAAATTACAGCTCAATCACATAAAAGCCAAAAACAAAACATAGTGAAAGGGTAGAGGTGTGTGATTAGTGATACCCACCCCCTTCACCCACACACAGTATGTCTGTATTATATCAATTCACAGAATACCACATAGAGCAGAACACACAGCTCCTTCCTTTATGATTACTCATCATACCACTCTATTGAATAGTGGGATATTTAACAAAATGCCATATATATCAAGATGAATCCTGACGATGACCTGATAGGAGTAACAAGGATGAATTAAACCACTTTCACATTTGTACATGGAACAATCTCACCGGGTCTATTCTTTGCTCCTAGACCGTGTCAGGCCAAAAAAGCGGTCACAGAACAACTGCTACCACACTTATATAAATGGCAGAATGGTGCTTTTAGTAGTAATAGAAAAAATGGGGCAAAAATGGTGCCCTTAGAGGAACTAAAGTGGTTTTACCAAGTTTGTAATATATTCCCTATAGGATATGAAATAACTTGCCGATTGTTGGGAGTTTGACCACTGGGGCTCCCACTGATCCTGAGAATTGGGCTCTGAAGAGACCTGTGTGAATGGAGCTGTGGTTGGGCATGAGCACCTGTGCTTCATCCATTTCCAGTGGGAGGCTTGAAGATAATAGAGAGATGCACTCAACTCTTTTTAGCACTTTTAAGATTAAATGGAGTGGACGTGCACATGTAAGACCTTTGCTCCCTTCAGACACGACCCTACAAAACCCTCCACTCAGGATTGATGGGATTCCCATTGGTTAGCCCCCCAAGCAATCAGTTATTCCCTATTCTGTGGATAGATAAACTTGATACATATGGATGCAGACCTTACTGAATAGGGGCATGGTTTATCAGAAAAGGGTTATTGCTGTACGATGTTGTCTGGATAGATTCACTGCTAATGGTCAAAAACGGCTGTGATAGCTTTATTAAAAAATATAATATTACAGGCACTAGAGTGTGATGAGATGATAATATATATGCAACTAGTCTGATTGCTGTATGTGGAGTAAGGAAGCAATGTTTCCCTTAATATGGAGTTATTAGTGTCTGCCCCTGGGGTTTTTGCCTTTCTTTGGATTATCATGTTGGGCTATAGCTTGAACTCGATAGAAGCCAACCTTTAACCTTACAAACTATAAAAATCCAATTGCAGAGTCTGTCCCTTCACTAACTCAATCAGGTGTTTGTATCTGGCAGTTTCTCCCAGCGGGCAGTTACTCCACCAAGCTGCTCATCTGTACAGCTCTGCTCCCATTTTGGATGCCTCTTTGTCAGGCTTTTACCACTCTCTTCAGGCGCTTTCCATAGTTAGGGGCCCCATACACAATAGACAGCTGTGTGCTAATGAATGTTTTGGCCATTCATTCCACTAGTGGCTATCTTCCCCAACTCATCCATACCCCAAAGTACACCCTCTGCCAAGTGCTCTTGTGCTCTCTGCAAAAAAGCCCTTGTCAGAGTCCCCTAGCGGCAGGTTATCTTGCCAAAAAATGTAACAACAGTCCAAAATTGGATACGTAAAATCGTTATTTCCCCCCAAATTATCTGCTTTATCACAGTCAGGAGGCCCCCATACATGTGAGACTGTCCGCTGACCCTTTTGATATTGTAGGTCTAATGTCTATGAAAATCAAACAACGGATGGCATCCGAGTGCTGTCCAATTTTTAACACTGACTCAGACTTTCACATCAATGGGTTCCCAAGGGCACCACAATGACTAAGTAGGAAGAGGGATCCATCCACGCATGTAATGATAATAAATGAAAAGGCAGAAAAAGTATACATGCACACAAGTAGGGTGATCACCAACATGATAAAACAATCAAATCTTTATTGAACCACACAATACATATAGAATAAAAACAATTAAAAGGCAGCAAGCCAACATATCAGGCCCCCCCCAGAATGTTATACACAGCACAGAAGAGAGAAACACAATATATAAGTGCAGCATAGAAGTCTATCAGAAATGTATATGAACAAGTCAATGGGCCTATTAGAACAATGTGTAGTCTCTCAAGACAACCTCCTTGGAAGTTTGTGTAGTCACCAGAGCACAAGTATACAAAAGTGCAGGTAAAAAGACTTGTACAGCAATTTGCAGCAGATATAACCTGTCAAACGTCTGTTTTGAGAGGATTAAACTTCTCTAATAAGGGTCTGGCTAAAATCCAGGGCCTCCAGAGTTGGTCAGACAAAGTCAGGTCCAGAATTACAGAATTGTATATCACTCAGCATATAGTAGCCCATAACTGGTCAGACCTCAAGATAGTAGGAAAATCCCTGACAGACACCTAATAAGTCATAAATGGCAAATGCCAAGTCTTTACTCAGAATAAAGCCAGTATTTCTGCAAGTCTTGTGCAAAATAGCAAAGATTGTGCCCAGACCCCATAGGGGGTATTACCAGGGGTGGAGGCGTGCTAAGCTGTGCCAGGGGGACCCTGCCAAAGAAGCCCACGCTTTCTGTTACGCTGGTAACTTCATCAGGGGAAAGGTAATGTATTTGAGTGGTTTGTGCATTATATAGGTAAGTAATGGAATCATTAGTAATCACCTGTGAGATGGTAGAGCAGGCAGTGTGCACATCACCACAGCTAGCACCGCACAGCCGAGTGGCTTCCGTAACAGGAGGTTGTCACAGCAGAAGTGCCCGTGATTGACAGATCATGCTATGTGCGAATTGTGCATGTGTGGGCGGAGCATTCAGCCTCAGACGGGAGTTCCAATATGACGAACGCTAATAACACTGGGCATGCGTGATAGCAGTGGCTGGGAAAGATTCTATAGGAGAACTATGATGTGATTAAAGCGGCCGTCACACGCTACGATATCTTGAAAGATATCGCTCGAACGCGCCAGATTTACCATCGCTTGAACGATGTCTGTGCGTGTGACGGCAGGATACGATGAACGATACCTGATCAAATCGCAAGATCGCGATCTGAGCCCCGGACCACAGATCTGACGATGTCGACTCATAAGATGAACAGAATCGGCGTGTCTAAACAACCGAGATCGTATACACGTGTAGGAACTGCGCGATGCCTAAATTTAGCACGTAGGCGTGCCAGGAGTTTCCCATTGCCTCGCCTCCTCAGTTGTGATTCGTGCACCGTAATGGTTTCGGATTGGCTGCTTCGCCACTAGCTTGCATTGGTGGAGGATGATGCATTGCCATTGGCTGTCCTCACAGGGCGCCATTTTTGAAGAGCTGTCTTCAGCACCACACATAGGCGTCGGCTGCACAATTTCTCATGTAGAACTGTGCACCCACAAGTGCGTCAACCTGATAATAGAACCTGCGTGGTACATGACCCTGCTATAGTGTCCACCTTGTCATACACCCAAACAATGTTGCCAGACGCGGCACACACAACGCGGCGCTACGTCACGCCCATGGGATATTGTCCCGCAGGTGACACAAAAAGTGGTTATTGCCCTGTTAACGCCGCGTAGGTCGCCTTTAAGTCTTGTTACGTCACGCAAGGGGCGGTCCTCACGGAATGAAGTTGGTTTCAGTTTCATTCCGCATGCAAGGTGCTAGCTCCTCCCCTGCACATTGCAGCTCAGTTATGGCCGCAACATGCCGCGCTGCCACGTGGGGGATGGCGGAACTCATGATCTTAATTGATCATTGCGATCGATTAGATTATTGGGGCCACCACCCCCACCGGCATCCGAGGCTGCGCAACTGCAGCACTGTGCTTAAGATCCAGCGGGCCCTGCGGCGCCAGCTGTGTGTGGAGAGGGCTGTGAAGGCGATCCAGCACAAGATCGCCGATCTTAAATATAAATGCCCGGGCCGAATTGTGGACATCCGTGCCCGGATTGCCAGGCTGCGTGGTGAGTAAATGTTGGGGCCCAACACACACCTGCACATGTACATGTATCAAAATACACAGCAATGTCTCACAACAGATTCCAAGGATAGTGTGGTCCCCGGCCTGTCCCCACCAATGTTGTAGCATATATTCTGCCTAATTTGGATGCAGGGCCAACACTCCGGCCTGGTCGTCCAACCTCATACAGGTTGTCCATCCAAATGTAACTTAGGACCTAAAATTAGTCACAAGCTTCATTGTGCAGTTGTAAAGACATTCAATGCAGGTCACAGGCAGCATGGCAAGGTGATGGACTGGGGAGTACAGGTGACATATAGTCCAGGGGACTGTACACTCCCTCCCCTCGCCATGCTGCATAACACCTGTCAGTATAAGAAAGTGTTGGCCACACTGGGAAATCACATACATTTGTCCAATGACCAATCCCTAAAGAATGCTCATCCAACAACATTTGGAAACTGTGTTTGGACCCACCATGTGGATGTGCCAACAATGTGTCGCCTGGTGGTGTGCCCACTAACACGAATAGGGCAAACTCCTGCCCAGCACAAATTGAGACGCAGGACTCCGGCGTAACTCACTATTTGATTGGATAACGCTACTTTCACAGTTCAATACCGCAATCAATGAGGCTGACCAATATTAAACAGCCTGCATTGGATCAAACTGATCCCTGCAGTTGGATCCCAAACATCCATCACAACCGACATTCCCCAGGATCAGTTGATGTGACTGTCCCAGCTGTTCTCCCCTGGTGCATCCCCTCAACACCCCTATGTTGCCCCCTACTGACACCTCTTGGCCACCCATGTTCAACCCTGTGTGTGATACCCTCAAGTCCCCTGTGTTCAGCCCTCTTCTTCCGTGTGTGGGCACCTCATGTCCCCCATAACTTGGCAGCCTATTCCCTGTTGTCCCGCTTTGCTAAATAAAAATTGTGCGTTCTCAGGTGTTCACGAAACACCTGCCGGTTGCTGGGGCATCATGTATTTGCCATAGGTGTGGATCCTGTGGCCAGGACCTGCGTTGATGTCACAGTCACATATCCGCTGTTGAAACGATGGTAAACTGTGTTAACGTGACTGTGACGGCAGCACAGGTGCTGTATTGCAGTGGCAGACCTCTTCTCAAACCGTGAGGCCCTGCCAAATGGCGGGTGCTCAGCGACAGTTCTGGCAACCTTTGGATAATTTTAATAACAATGACCTTCCAGTTTGGCCAAGTGTTAACGTACTGACCATGGTCTGTTCACCCAAATCGGGGCCAAGGACACCACCAATGTCTTCTCAGAAGCTGGTCCATAGGGCCCCATGTCATGCATATTTTTGAATACAAATTACGGCCAAGCCGATGGTGTGCCCTAGAAATCAAACAGCCTAGTCTCCAAATATGGCCACATGCTGGTGTATGGCCAAAATACCATATTGACGGTCAATAAATGGCAGCCATTAGGAATCCGGCAATGTGTCATGCTGGTTTAGGGTGTGGCAAAGTATTGTCCTATTCTAGGCTGCATTTTAAACTAATAGACATTTGGATTGTGTAAACTTGTATGACATTTAGTGGCCATCCAATTTGGCACAATTGCAATAGGGCTGGATGGGTCGCTATATCAAAGCCCTGCAGTTTTTATGTTTCGGGGGACAAATTGCCGTCGCCAACATGCGTGTGTGAAAATTGAAAAGACAACACAACATATTACTGAACATCATACACTAAATAGGTACCATCTAAAGCCCACACATGCCACAATGGCCCCCAGATGTTGCACCCTACACAGGGGAAAATGAACACCCAGCCTGCGGTTGCACCCCTAACTACAATATTACTTGAAATGTAGGTAAAAGCAGCCATGCAGCAAGCCACATTGGCTAATGTGTCCACTATGCATACCAAAAACATACATTGCACATGTGTTGTTTTTTAGTAACCATGGCCACATATGTTGCCAGTGTAGTGTCCCTCGTGTAAACAAGAATTTTGTGTCCCACACACATGACATGCATACAACATTAGTCTATGCATCCAACTTGAGGTTGAGGCATTCATTAAAATGGGCTAAAGACAAGAGGCACACAATGAAAAGTTCCAAACACTATGTGGCAAACCTGTCTGTTCCAAACATTGACCTTGTGCTTTCAACCAGATGCCGAGGAATCGTCTTCTGAGGATGATCAACACCCTGGACCATCTGGAGTTGCCCCCCAGAACCCACCCCTACAGCAGCCAGCAGGGACACCCTCGGCCAGCAGCAATGAGGAGGAGGCTGATGCAGCATCATGGGAGGACTGGCTGCACTCCGATAGCGACCTGCCATCACCACCCTCAACACAGGATGCTGCGGAGGAAGAGGAATTGCCTGGGAGGGATGATGGGCCACCGTCCAACGCGGGCCCTCTTTTGCCAACAGGCCACATCATCTGGCCACAGAGCCCCAGCCCGCCCGTTACACCACCCCCAAGCATTTCAAGCTCTGTGCCCAGCCCAGGGGTGGACATGTCCCCAGAGCCAGCCGGGGATGATGTGCGGGCCCCAACAGGCCCTGTGGAGGAGGCGAGGGCTGAGGAGGATAGGGCCCCAGACTTACCAGACTATGGTGGTAAGTGTGTATTGATGGTGTATACACCCTGCATACTGGAGTTATTATTGTGTTAAGCGACATGGTTTTGTTGGCAAGGGTGTAACTGATATGTTTTCCTAAATGTTTGTGCAGATGGTGAACGTGCAGGGTCAGCTGGATGGAGTCTGAGTCCATCCCCATCCACCCCTGATAGTGGTGAGGGTGAGGAGCAAGAGCGTAGGTACCATACATTGATTTGGACTTTGTACAAAAAACCATGTACGGTCCCACAGTAAAAGTGTTCTTCATCAACATACAGGTGTCCCTACTGTCGTGGAGGATTTGGAGGCCCAGATCTAGTTCCTACAACAGCTGCAGTCAGCCATTCAACAGCATCTGCGAGAGCTGGGCCGCCTACTTTACATGCTGGGTGGGCGCCATCAACAAGATGGTGGGCTCCCATAAGGGTAATGGAATGGGACCCTCTAACGCTCCATGCTGACATGACGGAGTGTTGTCCATGTTGGATACCAAAAAATTTTTGTTCTGCCATGTTGGCATTCTTTGTTTGTTTTTTTTGCCCTGTTGGGCTCTTTTCTTATAGTGTCCAACATTTGGACCATATGTAATGTGTTGGGGCTACCATGTTGGGCTCTTTTCTTATAGTGTCCAACATTTGGACCATATGTAATGTGTTGGGGCTACCATGTTGGGCTCTTTTCTTATAGTGTCCAACATTTGGACCATATGTAATGTGTTGGGGCTACCATGTTGGGCTCTTTTCTTATAGTGTCCAACATTTGGACCATATGTAATGTGTTGGGGCTACCATGTTGGGCTCTTTTCTTTGAGTCTGCAACATTTGGAGACTCCCAAGCCAGTTGTGGTTCTTCCTACACTGAAACACAAATGCGTCCTTGTTGTGCTTGGTATTGCCCCTTTTAAACAACCTATTAAATGTCTAAACCCAATCTGTTAAGTCAGTGTCTTTCTGAACGGACCCAATTATTTCCATGTTATGGGAGGTTTCTGCTGGTCTTTAGGGGCATCATGGCCAAATCATTGCCTCAACCGTTTGAGGTAGAGGAAGGGATCCATAACACATGTTGTAACACAAGGTGCACATTGTGAGCATGCCGTCTGACGACCAACCACCCAACCTTTATTAGGAAAGTGATATTAAAATTTTGCCAATGCTGTTACAACAACAACCATAAATGTGGATGTAGACTTTCAGATCTGCCAGCTGTTTAATCCTGCCACCATTAATATTGTTCCATGTTTTAGACCACATACAATGATGGTAAGGACACCTCTGGGGCCTTGTGGGTACACCAATAAGTAGTGAAGGCTAATGCTGCATACGAAAGGTTTAAGTATAATTGCCCTCTACATATGTACGTGTTGCTAGATCCAGCATGTGGCCTACTATACATGGTCAGCGGCAAACATTTTTTTGGTCAACTTGCAAACACCATGGCAAAATCAGGGACAACATATTTAAGGTGTGTGAACATAAAGTATATTTAATTTAAATCAAAAGCCGGAATCTCCGTTCACAACAATGTGAGAAATAAAATAGTAACACTATTTGGTCAACATAAATAAAAGTACAATTGTTGCAGTAAGGGCCCAAACAAAAAAAAGGCCAGAGTGGTTAATGGCAAATTAACCGCCAAAAAAAAAAAAAAAAAACACCGGGAAAGTAGCCATGAAACAAAAAAACTATAAGTTCTGATAATGGGCCTGAAAATAATTATCCCCTTCCGGGTAGAAGTGGTTGTCCGGCCGCTGAGGTTGGTTCAAAGGCCCTCTGCGAGGCATGGGCTGGCCTTGGGCAGGTGGTGGTGGTTGCAGAACCTGGGGAGGAGGGCCCATGTACTGCCAGGCGGGTGGGTTGGCTGGTGGCTGGGGAAGGGGAGCAGGGAAGGTAGAATCTGCCGTCAGATTACCCAAACGGGCCTGGTCCATTACCAGCAGGATCACTCGCTCACAATGCTCCCTTTGCTCCATGGAAAACGTGGGGAGACGCTCAGCCACCACCGCAGCAAAGGGGCATTGTGGCTCACGCACCTGCTGGGTCAAGACTTGCTCTGCCAGTGCGACCAGGTCAGGGCCTGAGCTTGATGGTGCATTGCGTGGCCAGGCCCCGGGGCGTGAAAATTGCATAGGGGGACGGCTGGGCGCTGACGCTCCCTCTTCAATTCGGCTGAGATGGAGGCTGCTCCGGAGAGTCCAACACCGACCCGGAAGAGGGACCTTCAAGCGGATCCTACAAGTTGAAAGGAAGAACACATGAGCACACATGCCATTACACTTTTGGTGGTAATTTTGACAGAAAGGATCAAGTTACGTGTATGTCACTAACCCACATTGTGCCTGATGTCCTAGCAAATTCCATGACAGGGCCTTACAGCTTGTGCCAATAACACAACACTCACTACTTGTGTGCTAATCGATTGCTTGCTAACATTGTAGGTGGTTTGAAAAGCCTTAAGCAAGATGGGAGGCCCAACGGGTCTATTGTTGCCTTCTCTACATTTTAAACTTGGCTATGATTGTTGGCAAGAATGTTTATGCTGTGAGCATTTTGAAAGATTGGGCTAGGTGACCGACTTACATTTGCCCCCTCCACGCCATCAACAACATTGGCCTCTTGGGGCTCGGCGAAATCGTCGCTAAGGAGGGGTGGCCGTGGCTCCTGCTGCTCCATGGTGAAGAGGAGCTGGTCATAGTACCATAAAGTTGGGGTGTAAACATCCCCCGCTGCCATGCCCGACCGCCGGGACTGGCTGACTTTTTTGTGCTCCTTCCCAAACACAGTCTTTAGGTGCTGGATCTTCTTTTTAATGTAGTCCAGGTCGAGTTCTTGCCCTGACAGATATTGGCGGGCGACCACCAGGAGCCTCTCATAGGCAGCATTGCGGAGGGCCCTGTTGGTGTACCCAACCGCTCGAGTTTGCTACAGGCAGGGGTTCTCCCTGTAGGCCTCAATCAGGGCACTTATATAATTCCTATTTGGCCGGGGCATCTGCAAAACAAATAAGAAATGCAATCATTAAAAATCACTGTGGCACATGGTCCAAACATGTGGAAACTAACATCCACAGGATGATAAGTCACCTGGCATGATCAATGTGAAAAGCCACAGCTCAATAACACAACACCACACTTGCTTAGACCAACAATGTTGGTCAAGTCACTGGGATGTGTGCTGTTGTGACAGTGACAGTCCAAACTTTGTGCCTGGAGTAACATATAATAACCTGAAGTTTAGATGGCTCTGTCTCATCAAATGATGTGAACATACCTTGACTTAATCCAACACAGTGTGTAGACTGTTAAGAGTTTTGAAAGCACAAAATATGCTGGCCACCTGGCTGCTGTCACTCACACTTGTGTCAAGGGACACACAAAACAGCAGGTCCAACACACATGTTCACAATGCACTATTTATCCGAATTGATCCGACAGCTGATGGACATGACAGGTGCGATATGCATAGACATCGCAATTACCACGCCCGGTATAGGACGTAACTGCTGCGCTGGGTGTGTTCGTGCGGTTTCAGCCACGCCTGCCGTGGAACATAGCCCCGGCGTTGTGTGTGGCACAATGGTTCACCACGCCTGTTTGGAGGGCGTAACATCGTGTGGGTGTGTGGTTTAGCGTTGAGGAGACACGCCTGGTAGGTGGACGTCTCGCCTTGTCATTGGCTAGGGCGTGTATATATAGAGTTTCCTGGAGATGCACAATGTCTTTGCTGCGGAGTTGCTGCCGGTATGTACTTGGAGAGTCCGCATGTGAAACATTGTGAATGGGGGTCACTATGGCGTTGTCAAAAGAGATATGACGGGGTTTGTGTTGTTGCCCCCCCTCTGCTGTTTCCATGATGTTTTTTTGTTTGTTTTGGTTTACATTTATCGTTATATAGCAAAATACAAGGACTGAAGCATTACCTTGTGGCATTGAAGTCATCGGGACAAAGTTCTTATTTTCGGTGGCTTGACATTGGAGTGACACCCATCTCAGCGACCACTGCATGTGAGTTATTATTGTGTGTCTGTAGTGTTGTTTTTTCCATACATATGGTCCTCCATGTGTCTGATGTTCATGGCCTTTGCGTTGTTCATGATGTAGGAAGTGTGATGTTGGTTGTGATCTCAATGTGTGTAGGGCTTTTTGTGTATTGTATTTTGTTGTGCAAGGCATTTAGCCGTGTAAAAACATGTGGCCTTCCTCAACACCTTCATTGATACTGTATGTGTTGTGGGGTTTTACTACATGTTTTCCACATGTGTACTGCACCTGTACATATTTTGCCAATGTCATGCTCATTAGTGGTTCCATTTTGGATGTTCACATTGTCGTAAAACCACCTTTGTGCGTAGGTAGCATAGTAAACATAGTTTTGCCTCTAAACAGCATGAATCCAGATCAACGTGCCGTGGTGGGGGCTGCTTTACTGGTGCAGGCAGCACGTGTGGAGGATGAGAGGGTGGAGAGACGCAGGAGGAGACCACGACGCATCTGGGCCAGGGAGTGGCTGCAGCAGCGCGATCAGCATTCCCACATTCGCCTTCTGCACCAACTTCGGGACGACTTCCCACGTGACTTCCAAAATTTCCTCCGGATGACAGATGAGACCTTTCAGATCTTGTTGGCAGCAGTGTGCCCGCTCATCAGACGGCAGGATACTGTAATGCGTCCAGCAGTGCCTGCGGAGGAGAGGTTGGCTGCCACACTGCGCTTTCTCGCAACAGGTCGCACCATGCAGGACTTGGTCTACTCGTCTGCTATATCACGTCCCCTCCTTAGCCAACTCATCCCGGAGACATGTGAGGCTATACTGCGGGCTCTAGCTCCAACTTACATGCGTTTGCCGCAAAACCCTGAAGAATGGCTGGCCACTGCCGCAGAATTCAGCCAGAAGTGGCAATTCCCAAACTGTGGTGGGGCCATAGATGGGAAACATGTTAGGATCACCCAACCCCACAACAGTGGCTCATTTTTTTATAATTATAAATGCTATTTTAGTATTGTTTTGATGGCAGTGGTGAACGCGAATTATGAATTTGTGTCGGTGTCAGTGGGCACAAATGGGAGGGTTTCTGATGGCGGGGTTTTTGACCAATCGTCGTTTGGTCAAAAACTGAAAACTGGACGTCTCAATTTACCACCCACAAATCGCACCTGTGGAAACATAAACTTTGTGTTCCTGGCAGATGAGGCCTTTCCGCTACATCCTAATTTGATGAAGCCATACCCCCAGAGGCACCTAAATGCCGAACAACGCATTTTCAATTATAGGCTTTCCCGGGCACGGCGAGTGGTGGAGAATGCCTTTGGCATTATGGCTAGCCGTTTCCGCATTTTCCACACGGCCATTAATATGAAACTCGAATCGATTGACCTTGTAGTTATGGCCTGTTGTGTGCTCCACAATTTTCTAAGACGCCGGGATCGCCAGGCCTACACACCACCAAACTTTGAGGACCGCATTGACTCCAGCAATGGTGAGGTAGTGTTGGGGGGCTGGCGTGCTGATGCACCACAGATGGCAGGACTACAGCCATTAGGGGGTGGAAGCAGCCGCCAGGAGGCACAGGAGATGAGGGACCGGTACTGCCAGTACTTTAATGGTCCAGGGACTGTGAGCTGGCAACACAACCTCCCCTAATTATTAGTGTGCCATGGGGACTTTTGCATTGCACTGTTTCACTGTGTCCTGCAGCTCCAGGTTGGAGGCAGGACATGTGTCCCTTTTTTTTTTTTGGTGAAGAGGTGTGAATTGGTTTTTAAATACCCAGATTTAGGGAAATTTCAGTTAATGTTTTGAAGAGGGCCAGGCCTTGCCCATTTCAGGGGAGCTATGTGTTGCAGACATACCTCTTGTCTGTGACATGAGCCAGGGATTTGACTTCTTGGTGCATGTTGGCACTATTTTTGTTATTTGTGTTGAAGGGCCCGGCTTATGGGTCCTGTGAGAGACGGGTGGGACCAGGACCCACATACCTCCCCAAAGGCCCTTGTGACAGTGGTCACATTTTTGTTTGGGAGCACCTAGGGACAGAGTTAGGACTGTCTCGACCAGGGCCTACTGTGACGTTGGTGAGGCAGCCTAATGTGCGTTTTGTGGCAAAAACGTATAAACCAAAAGGCCCTGATTTTTGACACAGAACTTGTTATTTGCTACATTGTTTTTGGTGGAAACCGGATTACATGCACACACGCATATGTTGGACCACATATATGGTGGTCCCAACACAAGTGTTGCAAAGCACAGTACAGAGTACACAAACATTAGGGCACCTGGAACAATGAATGTTGAGAGGCGCTTTGCCTCCTTTGCGTTGTCATACATTTTCCCCACAATCCCGCTTGACAACACATGCGCTTTCTCACACACTTGAAATCAAACATCAGCAACAGCACACAGCAAACACACATGCGTTTCACAGGCGTTTGGAAAAAAAAACACTCATGCCGCACACACAGCTCGCTACAGGGTGATTAATTAACGGATCGCCAAAAATACAAGAATTGAGCAACGCATAAGTGATCGTATTCTGCACGCCGCACCAAGGGGGTAGCGTTTTCTACCTTTTCACCAACCAAAATTATTTTTGGGGTACAGCACATCGTGTTTACACATGTACATTGCGACCAACATCACAGGACATTCTGGAGATGAGGCCGCCATGTTTCAAAGGACATCTGACCAATGAGGACGCAGTACTGACCACCAATGGTGTAGTGAGGGGCGCAGCTTGGAGACCATGTACCACGCCTATGTGCTCCAATTAAACATTGGAAAACGCCCACATTTGCCACAACATCGTTTAGGAGGTTTCTGTGTGACTGTTTGCTGAACGATGTCCACAGATGATAAGTGCATCGCTCAGACGACCGCTGGATCGCTGCATCGGAGAATCATCTGAGCGATGTCTGTGGGTGTAGCGTTGTGATGAACGATCTCACACGTCGTTCGGACGATGTGCAAATCTGATATCGTTTACGACATCGTTAGCTAGATCTTAACGTGTGACGGCCGCTTAAGAGTGATTGTGGAGTGCACAGATAGCTAGCAGGGTACTCATCATGATTCATGGAGGAGCAGTAATGGTCCAACCTGGGACCGTGTGAAGCAAAATAGAGAAGAAAGACTTAGATTAGATAGGATGCAAAATCTAGACAAGTTGATACAAGGTATGATACAATATACATGTAGACATAATATACCAAAGTAGCAAAATAGAAACAGTGTGGAAATAAAGACTTGGTTATTAACTAAGATAATGCAAGGTCAAAAAAAGGTATTGTGTTATTATGGTCAGTTCTGTGGCGGCAGATGTGCTACCAAAGGATTACCAGGATCCGGAAGTAATTAGCTAACAATATATGAATACAAAAATAGGAGACATACTAAAAAGAATGAAGAAAAAGAATGAAGATAATAACTTATTAGGTATATATTATGTAGATGTAGAACAGGTTTATTGGGCATTTTAGACATGGAATGAACATGGAATATAAGTAGATAATAGAAGAATGAACACATATCCCACATAACCAGGTGTATATTATGTTACCTGAGCATTATAGGTGGGGAATGTGAAATATATGTAGATAATAGAAGAATGAACATATATCCCATATAACAAGGTGTATATTATGTTCCCTGAGCATTATAGGTGGGGAATGAACATGAAATATATGTAGATAACAGGGGAATGAACACATATCCCATATAACCAGGTGTATATTATGTTACCTGACCATTATAGGTAGGGAATGAACATGAAATATGTGTAGATAACAGGGGAATGAACACATATCCCATATAACCAGGTGTATATTATGTTACCAGAGCATTATAGGAGGGGAATGTGAAATATATGTAGATAATAGTGGCATGAACATATATCCCATATAACAAGGTGTATATTATGTTCCCTGAGCATTATAGGTGGGGAATGTGAAATATATGTAGATAATAGAAGAATGAACATATATTCCATATAACAAGGTGTATATTATGTTACCTGAGCATTATAGGTGGGGAATGAACATGAAATATATGTAGATAATAGAAGAATGAACACATATCCCATATAACCAGGTGTATATTATGTTCCCTGAGCATTATAGGTGGGGAATGTGAAATATAAGTAGATAATAGAAGAATGAACACATATCCCATATAACCAGGTGTATATTATGTTACCTGAGCATTATAGGTGGGGAATGAACATGAAATATATAGAGAGAAGAGGAGAATGAACACATATCCCATATAGCCAGGTGTATATTATGTCACCTGAGCTTTATAGGTGGGGAATGAATGCGAAATATATGTAGATAATAATGGAATGAACATATATCCCATATAACCAGGTGTATATTATGTTACCTGAGCATTATAGGTGGGGAATGTGAAATATATGTAGATAATAATGGAATGAACATATATCCCATATAGCCAGGTGTATATTATGTTACCTGAGCATTATAGGTGGGGAATGTGAAATATATGTAGATAATAATGGAATGAACATATATCCCATATAACCAGGTGTATATTATGTTACCTGAGCAGTATAGGTGGGGAATGAACATGAAATATATGTAGATAATAGTGGAATGAGCAAACATTCCATATAACCAGGTAAATACTATGTTACATGAACATTATAGGTGGGGAATAAGGTAACATCATATACACCTGGTTATATGGGATATGTGTTCACTCTCCTATTATCTACATATATTTCATGTTCATTCTCCACCTATAATGCTCAGGTAACATAACATACACCTTTTTATATGGAATATGTGTTAATTCCCCTGTAATCTACAGATATCTTACATTCATTCCATGTCTAAAATGCCCAAGAAACCTTTTTTTTACATCTCCATAATCTTTCTCTAATGAGATCTGAAGTTCATTCTTTGTATTTATTCTTTTTCTTCATTCCTTTTAGTATGTCCCCAAAAATAGGGAGAAGAAAAATAATTTGTTTACAAATTATATATAGCATTTAAGTATTAACTAAGAGTAGAATACCTTATATCTTTTTGATATAAGTCAGTTAAAGATATAGGTTATTTGTACAGGTACGAGATACAGAAATGGTCAAAATAGTAAAAAGCCGCAGTGCTTTCTGACCTCAAATAATGTCAAGAAAACAAGTTCATATGCATTTAGAAACAACAATACTAATGTTTTAATTCAGGAAGATTTTGCGGATGCGGTTTTGGGGTAGAAAGCGCGTCCGTAACAAGAATGATCATGTCAATTAATTTGTGTTTTTTTGCACACGCTTCCTCCAAAGGCCCCATTATAAGCACTGGAATAACACATTGCTCTTCATACAATCTGCTGTCCCAGCGCTTATAAGCGGAGGCGCAGCAGGGTGTGATGTCACCCGGGAGCAGGAAAACAGGGAGAATCCTGTGTTTATGTTGCCGTGTCAGATCTCGGGGCTGTAGTTTCGCTGTAGCAGTGTATGTTCAGGCAGCTTCTGGTTGCCTGTTCATACGCTGCTAAAACGAAATAGAAGGGAACAAGGGTAATAAAAAAATAAAAATAAAATACCTATCCTCGAGTGTTCCAGAATGCGAGGGGAAGACGTCCGTCCGGTCGAGACATCAACTGCAATGACCTGAACCAGCTGATGCTTTACCAGCTGGCAAACTGATCAGCTGATGTGCCAGCTGGTCAGCTGACTTGAATAAGCTGGCCGCTTTACTGGCCGACACATCAGCTGATCTGCTGGCCTGTCAGCTGACTGAATTAGCTGATCGCTTTACCGGCCGGTAAAGTGATCAGCTGATATTGGACCCGGTTTGGACGTCGCTGGATCCTGGACTATGTCGGAGGGAATTGGTGGGTATGTAATAAATTGGTGAACGAGGGGTCTGTGTTTTTTTTATTTTTTTAAACAAAGGTTTTATTTCTTTTAAAAAAAACAACTTTTTTTTCACTATTGCTAATATCTGGCTATCATATAGATGGCTGACATTAGCAATAGGGGCTTGGAGTCTGCTGCAAATAAAGCTGTCACCAACCCCATTATTACCCAATCTGCCATCGCACAGGGCAGCTGAAAGAGCGGGGTAGTCCCCAGATTTGGCATCTCTCATGAAGATGCCAATTTCGGGGCGCCTGCTGGCTGCAGTTCTCAGCGTAGGCCAGAACGCTTGGATCTCACCACACTGAGAATTCCGGCCCTCAGCTGCCTGGGTTACCATTGCTGGCAATACAAAATCTGGCGAAGCCCACGGGGGTTTTTTTTTTTTAGTTTTTTTTTGGTAAAAAACTACAAAAAATATCTAACTTCCCTGGATTTTCCATTGGCAACAAAGGTAACCCAGGCAGAGGAGCACAATGCAGAAAAAAACGCATCAAAACATTCAGCGTGTGAATGCAATGTGTTTTTTTCACCTGCTCAAAAAAAAAAAACAGATCCTCAAAATTCAGAAGAAAAGGATCCTCAAAAAAATGCGGCAAAAACTCAGCCTGATGACAGACTGCCTTCAATGCAACAGTATTTTACATTATTATGTCTTTTTTCATTAGGACTCAGTGTGTTTTCAGATTGATCCTTACTAAAGATTAAAGTGAATGAGACAGCTCTCTGCCTATGCACAGCGTGCACACAAAAGTGTAGTAGTGTGGGCGAAGCCATAGAAAGCTTAGCACTCAGAGATCTGCAGCAAATAAATATGTTTTTAATCAAAACTACAGCACTTAGTAAAGTAAGTGATAAATTGAAGGAAACAAATTCCAGCACCGTAAGGAAAAAAACAAACTTTATTCCAGATACAATGAAAACACGGGTAAAAATAATGTATAACAGGAGCCATAGTGCGGACATACCCGGGCACCGGTTTATGCGTTTCGAGGCTTAAACTCCCTCTTGATCATAACCATTTCTTATATGAAGACTTCAGCTAAATTTGCTGTAAACTGTAAAATAAGGATAATAATTACCGTATATACTCGTGTATAAGCCGAGTTTTTCAGCCCAAAATTTGGGCTGAAAAGTCCCCCCCTCGGCTTATACACGGGTCAATACGGTACCTCTGGGCTGTGGAGGCTGGAGGAGGCGGGGGGAGGCTGCTGTATGAGCGGCCCCGTCACGTGGGGCCGCTCATTATATATGCACTGCTTCCCCCTGTCAATCAGCGGCAGGGGGAAGCAGTTCATATAGCCCCCCAAAAGCTGGCACTGTCCCCCCTTGTAAGGGCCCCCCCCCCCGGTGCTTATACATTACCATCCCGGTGTTCTGATCGGCGCCGCTCCTCGGTGCTTCTTCATCCTCCCGTCCTCGCTGGCTGCATCCGAGATCTCCGGCTGTCGCAGCGATATGACGTCACCGCGCGACCGCCGGAGAACCCGGATGCAGCCAGCGTGGACGGGAGGATGAAGACGCAGCACCGAGGAGCGGCGCCGATCAGAACACCGGGATGGTAATGTATAAGTAGCGGGGGGGGGGGGCACTTACAAGGGGGGACAGTGCCAGCTTGTGGGGGCTGTTGGTACCCCCAGGGGGCTGCTGGGTACCCCCTGAGGGCTGTTGGTACCCCCAGGGGGCTGTTGGTACCCCCAGGGGGCTGCTGGGTACCCCCTGGGGGCTGTTGGTTCCCCCAGGGGGCTGTTGGTTCCCCCAGGGGGCTGTTGGTACCCCCAGGGGGCTGTTGGTACCCCCTGGGGGCTGTTGGTACCCCCAGGGGGCTGTTGGTACCCCCAGGGGGCTGCTGGGTACCCCCTGGGGGCTGCTGGGTACCCCCAGGGGGCCGCTGGGTACCCCCAGGGGGCCGCTGTATAACCCCTGGGGGGTGCTGTATAACCCCTGGGGGGTGCTGTATATACTGCTGAGGCCTATATACCACTGGGGCTGCTGTATATACCACTGGGGCTGCTGTATATACCACTGGGGCTGCTGTATATACCACTGGGGCTGCTGGGGCTCCTGTATACTACCACTGGGGCTGCTGGGCTCCTGTATACTACCACTGGGGCTGCTGTATACTACCACTGGGGCTGCTGGGGCTGCTATATACTACCACTGGGGCTGCTATATACTACCACTGGGGCTGCTATATACTACCACTGGGGCTGCTATATACTACCACTGGGGCTGCTATATACTACCACTGGGGCTGCTATATACTACCACTGGGGCTGCTGTATACTACCACTGGGGCTGCTGGGGCTGCTATATACTACCACTCGGGCTGCTGTATACTACCACTGGGGCTGCTGGGGATGCTATATACTACCACTGGGGCTGCTATATACTACCACTGGGGCTGCTGGGGCTGCTATATACTACCACTGGGGCTGCTATATACTACCACTGGGGCTGCTGTATACTACTGCTGGGGCTGCTATATACTACCACTGGGGCTGCTGGGGCTGCTATATACTACCACTGCGGCTGCTGTATACTACCACTGGGGCTGCTGGGGCTGCTATATACTACCACTGGGGCTGCTGTATACTACCACTGGGGCTGCTGGGGATGCTATATACTACCACTGGGGCTGCTATATACTACCACTGGGGCTGCTGGGGCTGCTATATACTACCACTGGGGCTCCTATATACTACCACTGGGGCTGCTGTATACTACTGCTGGGGCTGCTATATACTACCACTGGGGCTGCTATATACTACCACTGCGGCTGCTGTATACTACCACTGGGGCTGCTGGGGATGCTATATACTATCATTGGGGCTGCTGTATACTACCACTAGGGCTGCTGTATACTACCACTGGGGAGGCCTGTATACCACTGGGGGGGGGCCTGTATACCACACTGCTGGGGGCTGTATACCTGTGCTGGGGTCCACCCTCGGCTTATACACGAGTCAATAGGTTTTTCCAGATTTTTGGGGCAAAAGTAGGGGGGTCGGCTTATACACGGGTCGGCTTATACACGAGTATATACGGTAATATAATCTGTATATGTTTCTTTAGCTTTAAATACAAATCACGGGTGCCTTAATTGATTTGTACGGACAGTGCAGCAATGTCCCCGATTTTTATGGACTGTCCAGGAATTTCTGGACATTTGGAAACCCAGACTGCAAGTTAGGCTCGGGTCACACATAAGCCCTGGATCCGTTATTGGCATCAGTTTTTTAACTTTATTGCTAAAAACGGATCCTGGCGTTATTGGCACCAGTTTTTTAACTTTATTGCTAAAAACGGATCCTGGGATCAAGTGTGACTGCATTGTTAACAATAGTTAATTGTTTTTATACTGGACCCAAAAAACGCTGCAAGCAACGTTTTTGGGTGCATTAAAAAATGGATCCGTTTTTTTTAACATGGGGCCCAATGGGAAAACGGATCCTTTTTTGGTGCAGTAAAAAAACTGATCAATGTTTGCTAGCATTTTTTGGCAAAAAATGGCAAAGTCCAAAAAATGCATAGCTGCACAGGAGGCTAAAAAAACAGCCCAAAAAAGGATTTGCTATTGAAAGCAGTGGAAAAAAACTGATTGGCATGTGTGACCTTAGCCTTACTCCACAGACTCTAAACATATGACAGATACATGACTCCTCAGGGTCAGGTCATATTCGTGTGCTGGATATTGCACCACATGACACCAATAGACATGGGGAACCTCCATCTTTTATTCTTGTACAGTCATGGCCATTCCAATCATATATGGATGTGAATAGTTGCCGTTATTACCATGTACAAGTTGGGTTTTGATTCTTTTTATTGAGGGTGTTAAATCTTGAGGAGTGGGTACAAGTTGGGGATGGTCTTGTTGTATGAGATTGACCTGTTTATAGAAGTGCTGCTTATGTCTGGAGTCTGGAAGAATCACTAGAAGCTTTGATGTTCCTTCATTATACATTTTTATAGTAGAAACTATTGAATGTTGTAGATTCTCAACATGTTTTGTTTTTCTTTAATAGGATGGAAGACTCTGAACAAGACGGAGAAACATCACCCCCGTGTGTGACCTCCCTGTCTAAGACGTAAGTATCTCATTGTAGCCCCTGTAACTGACCGTAAGGCTGCGTTCACACACAGCGTATTTATGAGGCTGTGCTTTTGGTGTAAAACTGCACCAAGAGCGCATCCTCACAGAATGCCATGTTCTGTGTGTGAATGGGCCTGCGCTTATCCCCTGTGTTTTATACTAAGCTCGCAGCGCTCCCTCGGTGATCGCCGATGTCTTGTGTGTTCCCGTCGGCCCTCAGCAAGCAGCAGGCTCTAGGACCCTGTACCACCATATCACCAGTGACGTCGCCCCGTCACATGGGGCTGTTTAAGGTCCTATGAAAGGTCCTACGGCGCCGGTATGGGGAGATCTCCGGGGGGAGCAGCGGCTAGGTGAGAAAAAAGCGAGCTAAAAAAAAGCATGCTCAGTACACTAAAACTGCTCTGTTCTCGTAATTTCACTTTAGCAGTGTATCTATCCTGAGTGCTGCATGTAGTTTAACCCCTTCACGACCCATGACGTACTACAACGTCATGGGCCGGTAACGGGTGGTTGACGTGAGCTACGGCGCGGAGCGCACATCAAAGCCCCAACATCTCAGCTGATCTCATCAGCTGAGATGTCCGGTAACACCACCGATCAGATCCGGGCTTATACTCGAGTCAGTTTGGGGGAGAAGCTGTGTCCAGGTGCTGGAGAAGGCGGGGGGAGGCTACAGAGGGAGCAGGAGGTCACATGATCCCGCTCATTAGTGTATTGCAATAAGCACTGCATCCCCCTGTCCATCACCGGCAGGGAGAGCAGTGCATAGTACAATACACTATGCATACTCGCCCCCCACATCACTGGTTATAGTTCCCCCTTGCTGCTGTACATAAAATAATAAACATTTTACTCACCCTCCGATGTCCTGCAGGCACCGCGAGTCCTCCCTCTGGTCTTCCTGCTTGTACCTGGCTTTTATTGCTGTGACTGGCACAGCAGCGACATATATATATACTAGATGGTGGCCAGATTCTAAAGAATCGGGTAGTCTAGAATCTATATATAGTTTATTTAGTAATAGGGGAGTGCTGTGAAAGTAATTGTGAGTATACGGTGGCTCAGTGGTTAGCAGTGAGTGCGGTGGCTCAGTGGTCAGCAGTGAGAGCGGTGGCGCAGTGGTCAGCAGTGAGTGCGGTGGCTCAGTGGTCAGCAGTGAGTGCGGTGGCTCAGTGGTCAGCAGTGAGTGCGGTGGCTCAGTGGTCAGCAGTGAGTGCGGTGGCTCAGTGGTCAGCAGTGAGTGCGGTGGCTCAGTGGTCAGCAGTGAGTGCAGCACAGGCTGGAGGGGGCAGAGGAGGGAGGAGGCAGAGGAGGGAGGAGGCAGAAACTGGAGGGGTTAGAGGAGGGAGGGGTCAGGGGAGAGCGGAGGCAGGGGAGAGCGGAGGCAGGGGAGAGCGGAGGCAGGGGAGAGCGGAGGCTGGAGGGCAGAGGAGAGCGGAGGCTGGAGGGCAGAGGAGAGCGGAGGCTGGAGGGCAGAGGAGAGCGGAGGCTGGAGGGCGAGAGAGAGCGGAGGCAGAGGAGAGCGGAGGCTGGAGAAGAGCGGAGGCTGGGAGGAGCGGAGGCAGGAGACGGAGGCAGAGGAGAGGGAGGCAGAGGAGAGCGGAGCAGAGGAGAGCGTGAGGCGAGGGGAGAGGGAGAGGGGAGAGCGGGAGGAGAGGAGGAGCTGGAGAAGAGCGGAGGCTGGAGAAGAGCGGAGGCTAGGAGAGAGAGCGGAGGCTGGAGAAGAGCGGAGGCAGAGGAGAGCGGAGGCGGAGAGGAGAGCGGAGGCTGGAGAAGAGCGGAGGCAGAGGAGAGCGGAGGCAGAGGGAGAGCGGAGGCTGGGAGAAGAGCGGAGGCTGGAGAGCGAGCGGAGGCTGGAGGTGAGAAGCGAGGCTGGAGAAGAGCGGAGGCTGGAGGAAGGATGAGCGGAGGCGGAGGCAGAGGAGAGCGGAGGCAGAGGAGAGCGGAGGGCAGAGGAGAGCGGAGGCTGGAGAGAGAAGCGGAGGCTGGAGAGAGAGCGGTGAGGCAGGGAGAGCGGAGGCTGGAGGGCAGGGGAGAGCGGAGGCTGGAGGCAGAGGGAGGAGCGGAGGCAGGGGGAGAGCGGAGGCAGGGGAGAGCGGGGCAGGGAGCGAGAGGCGGAGGCAAGAGGGAGAGCTAAAGAGCAGGAGAGAGGAGAGCGGAGGCAGAGGAGAGCGGAGGCTGGAGGGCAGAGGAGAGCGGAGGCTGGAGGGCAGAGGAGAGCGGAGGCTGAGAGGGCAGGCAGGAGAGAGCGGAGGCTGGAAGAGCGGAGCGGAGAGCGGAGGCTGGAGGAGCGGAGAGAGGAGAGCGGAGGCTGGAGGGCAGAGGAGGAGGGGAGGCGGAGGCAGGGGAGAGCGAGAGGAGGGGCAGAGCGGAGGCGGGGCAGGAGAGGGGGTGAGGCAGGGAGAGCGGGAGCAGGGGGAGAGTGGGGGCAGTGGGAGAGCGGAGGGGAGAGAGAGGGAGAGCTGGAGGCAGGAGGCGGAGGTGGAGAGAGCGGAGGCTGGAGAAGAGCGGAGGCAGAGGAGAGCGGAGGCAGAGGAGAGCGGAGGCTGGAGAAGAGCGGAGGCAGAGGAGAGCGGAGGCAGAGAGAGGGAGGCATGGAGAAGAGCGAGGCAGAGGGAGAGCGGAGGCTGGAGAAGAGCGGAGGCTGGAGAAGAGCGGAGGCTGGAGAAGAGCGGAGGCTGGAGGAGAGGAGAGCGGAGGAGGGGCAGAGGAAGCGGAGGCTGGAGGGCAGAGGAGAGCGGAGGCTGGAGGGCAGAGGAGAGCGGAGGCTGAGGAGAGGAGGCGGAGGCTGGAGGGCAGAGGAGAGCGGAGGCTGGAGGGCAGAGGGAGAGCGAGCGAGGGCAGAGAGAGCGGAGCTGGAGGCAGAGGGAGGGGAGAGGCGGAGGCAGGGGAGAGCGGAGGGCAGGAGAGCGGGGCAGAGGGAGAGCGGAGGGCAGGGGAGAGCGGAGGCTGGAGGCAGAGAGGGAGGCTGGAGAAGAGCGGAGGCAGAGGAGAGCGGAGGCAGAGGAGAGCGGAGGCTGGAGAAGAGCGGAGGCAGAGGAGAGCGGAGGCAGACGAGAGGGGAGCTGGAGAAGAGCGGAGGCAGAGGAGAGCGGAGGCTGGAGAAGAGCGGAGGCTGGAGAGAGCGGAGGCTGGAGAAGAGCGGAGGCTGAGAGAGAGAGTAGGCAGAAGGAGAGCTGGAGGCAGAGGAGCGGAGGCTGGAGGGCAGAGGGAGAGCGGAGGCAGGGAGAGCGGGGCAGGGGAGAGTGGAGGCAGGGAGAGCTGGGGGCGAGGGGGGCAGGAGGGGGGCAGGGGAGAGCGGAGGCAGAGGAGAGCGGAGGCTGGAGGGCAGAGGAGAGCGGAGGCTGGGGGCAGAGGAGAGCGGAGGCTGGAGAAGAGCGAGGCAGAGGAGAGCGGAGGCAGAGGAGAGCGGAGGCTGAGAAGAGCGGAGGCAGAGAGAGCGTGAGGAGAGAGAGGGGAGGCTGGAGAAGAGCGGAGGCAGGAGAGAGCGGAGGCTGGAGAAGAGCGGAGGCTGGAGAAGAGCGGAGGCTGGAGAAGAGCAGGAGGCAGAGGAGAGCGGAGGCTGGAGGGCAGAGGAGAGCGAGGCAGGGGGAGGGGGGCGGAGGAGAGCGGGAGGCAGGGAGAGCGGAGGGCAGGCAGGGGCGAGCGGGCAGGAGAGCGGAGGCAAGGGAGCGGAGGCGGGGGCAGGGGGAGCGGAGGGGGGGAGAGAGGGCTGGAGAGGAGCAGGGAGGCGGGGAGAGAGAGGGAGCGGAGAGAGCGGAGGCAGAGGAGAGCGGAGGCTGGAGGAGAGGAGCGGAGAGACGGAGGCGGAGAGCGAGGCTGGAGAAGAGCGGAGGCTGGAGAAGAGCGGAAGGCAGGGAGTGAGGAGCGAGGGGAGAGAGGCGGAGGCAGAGGAGAGCGGAGGCTGGAGGGAGGAGAGCGGAGGCGAGGAGAGCGGAGGCAGGGAGAGGGGAGGCAGGGGAGAGCGGGGGCAGGGAGAGCGGAGGCTGGGGGCAGAGGAGAGCGGAGGCTGGAGGGAGAGAGAGCGGAGGCTGGGGGCAGAAGAGCGGAGGCTGGAGAAGAGCGGAGGCAGAGGAGAGCGGAGGCTGGAGGGCAGAGGAGAGCGGAGGCTGGAGGAGGGCAGAGGGAGGCAGGAGGGGAGGCAGGGGAGAGAGCGGGGGCAGGGGAGAGCGGGGCAGGAGGAGAGGAGGGGGGCAAGAGGGAGGAGAGAGGGGCGAGGCGGAGAAGAGCGGAGGCAGAGGAGAGCAGGCAGAGAGCGGAGGGCAGAGGAGAGCGGAGGCTGGAGGGCGGAGGCTGGGAAAGATGAGAGGAGGCTGGAGAAGAGCGGAGGCAGGGGAGAGGAGGCGGAGGGCAGGGAGAGCGGAGGCAGGAGAGGGGCAGGGGGAGAGCGGAGGCAGGAGAGCGGAGGGAGGGGAGGCGGAGGCAGAGGGAGAGCGGGAGGGAGCGGAGGCTGGAGGGCAGAGGAGAGCGGAGGCTGGAGGGCAGAGGAGAGCGGAGGCTGGAGGGCAGAGGAGAGGGAGGTGGAGGCAGAGGAGAGCGGAGGCTGGAGGGCAGAGGAGAGCGGAGGCTGGAGGGCAGGGAGAGCGGAGGCGGGGGAGGGGGCAGGGGAGAGCGGAGGCAGGGGAGAGCGGGGCAGGGGAGAGCGGGGGCAGGGAGAGGAGGCTGGAGGCAGAGGAGAGCGGAGGCTGGAGGGCAAAGGAGAGTGGAGGCTGGAGGGCAGGGGAGAGCGGAGGCTGGAGAAGAGCGGAGGCAGAGGAGAGGCGAGGCAGAGGAGAGCGGAGGCTGGAGAAGAGCGGAGGCAGAGGAGAGCGGAGGCAGACGAGAGGGGAGGCTGGAGAAGAGCGGAGGCAGAGGAGAGCGGAGGCTGGAGAAGAGCGGAGGCTGGAGAAGAGCGGAGGCTGGAGAAGAGCGAGAGGCAGAGGAAGAGCGGAGGCAGAGGAGAGCGGAGGCTGGAGGCCACAGGAGAGCGGAGGCTGGAGGCCACAGGAGAGCGGAGGCTGGAGGCCACAGGAGAGCGGAGGCTGGGGGGCAGAGGAGAGCGGAGGCTGGGGGCAGAGGAGAGGGGAGACTGGGGGGCACAGGAGAGGGGAGGCTGGAGGCCAGAGGAGAGCAGAGGCCAGAGGAGAGCGGAGGCCAGGGGAGAGCGGAGGCCAGGGGAGAGCGGAGGCCAGGGGAGAGCGGAGGCTGGGGAGAGCAGAGGCTGGAGGACGAGCGGAGGGCTGGAGGACAGCGGAGGCTGGAGGCCAGAGGAGAACGGAGGCCAGAGGAGAGCGGAGGCCAGAGGAGAGCGGAGGCTGGAGGCCAGAGGAGAGCGGAGGCTGGAGGGCAGGGGATAGCGGAGGCAGGGGATAGCGGAGGCAGGGGATAGCGGAGGCAGGGAGAGCGGAGGCAGAGGACAGCGGAGGCTGGAGGCCAGAGGACAGCGGAGGCTGGAGGCCAGAGGACAGCGGAGGCAGGAGGCCAGAGGACAGCAGAGGCTGGAGGCCAGAGGACAGCAGAGGCTGGAGGGCAGAGGAGAGCGGAGGCTGGAGGGCAGGACGGCAGGGGAGAGCGGGGCAGGGGAGAGCGGGGGCAGGGGAGAGCGGAGGCTGGAGGGCAAGGAGAGTGGAGGCTGGAGGGCAGGGGAGAGCGGAGGCTGGAGAAGACGGAGGCAGAGGAGAGGGGAGGCTGGAGAAGAGCGGAGGCAGAGGAGAGCGGAGGCTGGAGAAGAGCGAGGCTGGAGAAGAGCGGAGGCTGGAGAAGAGCGGAGGCAGAGGAGAGCGGAGGCAGAGGAGAGCGGAGGCTGGAGGGCAGAGGAGAGCGGAGGCTGGAGGGCAGGGGGAGGAGCGGAGGCAGGGGAGAGCGGGGGCAGGGGAGAGCGGGGGCAGGGGAGAGCGGAGGCAGAGGAGAGCGGGGGCAGGGGAGAGAGCGGGGCAGGGGAGAGCGGGGCAGGGGAGGAGGCGGGGCAGGGGAGAGCGGGGCAGGGGAGAGCAGAGGGCAGGGGAGAGCGGAGGGAGGGAGGGAGAGCGGAGGCTGGAGGGCAAAGGAGAGTGGAGGCTGGAGGGCAGGGGGAGAGCGGAAGCTGGAGGGCAGGGGAGAGCGGAGGCTGGAGAAGAGCGGAGGCAGAGGAGAGCGGAGGCAAGAGGAGAGGGGAGGCTGGAGAAGAGCGGAGGCAGAGGAGAGCGGAGGCTGGAGAAGAGCGGAGGCTGGAGAAAAGCGGAGGCTGGAGGAGAGCGGAGGCAGAGGAGAGCGGAGGCAGAGGAGAGCGGAGGCTGGAGGGCAGAGGAGAGCGGAGGCTGGAGGGCAGGGAGAGCGGAGGCAGGGAGAGCGGGGGCAGGGGAGAGCGGGGGGCAGGGGAGAGGGGGGCAGGGGAGGAGGCGGGGGCAGGGGAGAGCGGGGGCAGGGGAGAGCGGAGGCAGAGGAGAGCGGAGGCTGGAGGGCAGAGGAGAGCGGAGGCTGGAGGGCAGGGGAGAGCGGAGGCTGGAGAAGAGCGGAGGCAGAGGAGAGCGGAGGCAGAGGAGAGCGGAGGCAGAGGAGAGCGGAGGCTGGAGAAGAGCGGAGGCAGAGGAGAGCGGAGGCTAGAGAAGAGCGGAGGCTGGAGAAGAGCGGAGGCTGGAGAAGAGCGGAGACAGAGGAGAGCGGAGGCAGAGGAGAGCGGAGGCTGGAGAAGAGCGGAGGCAGAGGAGAGCGGAGGCAGAGGAGAGCGGAGGCTGGAGAAGAGCGGAGGCAGAGGAGAGCGGAGGCTGGAGGAGAGCGGAGGCAGAGGAGAGCGGAGGCTGGAGAAGAGCGGAGGCAGAGGAGAGCGGAGGCTGGAGAAGAGCGGAGGCAGAGGAGAGCGGAGGCTGGAGAAGAGCGGAGTCAGAGGAGTGCGGAGGCTGGAGAAGAGCGGAGGCAGAGGAGAGCGGAGGCTGGAGAAGAGCGCAGGCAGAGGAGAGCGGAGGCTGGAGAAGAGCGGAGGCAGAGGAGAGCGGAGGCAGGAGGGGAGTGGAGAGCGTAGGCAGGGGAGAGCGTAGGCAGGGGAGAGCGGAGGCTGGAGGCCACAGGAGAGCGTAGGCTGGAGGCCACAGGAGAGCGGAGGCTGGAGGCCACAGGAGAGCGGAGGCTAGAGGCCACAGGAGAGCGGAGGCTAGAGGCCACAGGAGAGCGGAGGCTGGGGGGCAGAGGAGAGGGGAGACTGGGGGGCACAGGAGAGGGGAGGCTGGAGGCCAGAGGAGAACGGAGGCCAGAGGAGAGCGGAGGCCAGGGGAGAGCGGAGGCCAGGGGAGAGCGGAGGCAGGGGAGAGCGGAGGCAGGGGAGAGCGGAGGCTGGAGGACAGCGGAGGCTGGAGGCCAGAGGAGAGCGGAGGCCAGAGGAGAGCGGAGGCCAGAGGAGAGCGGAGGCTGGAGGCCAGAGGAGAGCGGAGGCTGGAGGGCAGGGGATAGCGGAGGCAGGGGATAGCAGAGGCAGGGGATAGCGGAGGCAGGGGAGAGCGGAGGCAGAGGACAGCGGAGGCTGGATGCCAGAGGACAGCGGAGGCTGGAGGCCAGAGGACAGCGGAGGCTGGAGGCCAGAGGACAGCGTAGGCTGGAGGCCAGAGGACAGCGGAGGCAGGAGGCCAGAGGACAGCAGAGGCTGGAGGCCAGAGGACAGCGGAGGCTGGAGGCCAGAGGACAGCGGAGGCTATGGGGCAGAGGAGAGCGGAGGCTGGAGGCCAGAGGAGAGCGGAGGCTGGGGGGCAGAGGAGAGCGGAGGCTGGAGAAGAGCGGAGGCAGAGGACAGCGGAGGCTGGAGGCCAGAGGAGAGCGGAGGCTGGAGAAGAGCGGAGGCTGGAGAAGAGCGGAGGCAGAGGAGAGGGAAGGCTGGGGGGGGCACAGAAAAGGGGAGGCTGGGGGGCACAGAAAAGGGGAGGCTGGGGGGCACAGAAAAGGGGAGGCTGGGGGGGGCACAGGAGAGGGGAGGCCGGGGGGCACAGGAGAGGGGAGGCTGGGGGGCACAGGAAAGGGGAGGCTGGGGGGCACAGGAGAGGGGAGGCTGGGGGGCACAGGAGAGGGGAGGCTGGGGGGCACAGGAGAGGGGAGGCTGGTGGGGCAGAACACTCACCGGGCTGTCGGCGGGGCTGTGTGCGGGGCAGGTGGCGGAATGGTGGTCCCAGATGGAGGAGGAGAGTGGGCGGTGCCGGCGGAGGCCGCACACCGGAGTGTGGGCCGGTTCCCGGATGTGGGTGAGACTCAGGGTGCATCTAGGCACCCTGCCGCCGCCGCCGGAGCAGATCGGAGGGCGGGGGGTGCTGGCGGGTCTCAGGCCCGCCGCCCCTGCAGCGTCCGCTCGGCCCCGCCGCCCTGCAGCCTACAGTGCCACAGCGTCCATCTCTCCTGAGGGCGGCGCTGATGTTGGTGGCCCCACCCCCTTCTGTCATGCCGCTCCCCCTGGCTGCCGCCGCTCTGGACTCAGGGCTCACACTGTCCAATGGACGGTGCGGCCCTGGGTGGGAGCACACGGCTCTGTGTGAGGGGGCGGTGGCGGGATAGCGGCGAGTGGTGGCACTTTAGCGCCCACTGCGAGCTTCTATGCAGGTTTGACAGCGGCTCGCGGTGAGCGCTATGCGCTCACCGCTCGTGGGTCTGGAACTTCCGTTTCCGGTCTGTGACACAGGGCAGAGACCGTCACGGAAGTTGGCCAGATTCCACAGGAAGTGGCCTTCGGGTTTTATATATAAGATGTAGTTCACTCACGTTGACTGAACAAGTTCTGTCAGTCACAGTATGTCAACTACATGCATATTCTAGAATACCCGATGCGTTAGAATTGGGCCACCATCTAGCATATGTATATGTATCCACACATATGTACACATATATACATTTACACACATATATACATAATTTACTATATATTTCTATGTGTATATTATATATATACACACATACGCACACACACGTGTGCGTGAGTAATCACATATATACACTACTCTATCTATATATATGATTACACATACACACACACATATATATGTGCATTTTCGGGAGAGAGGGGTGGATACTCACCTTTCGATGTCACTTTCGATGGTTGCCTAGCGACGCTGCTGACACAGGGCCGCGTTCTCCCGCCACACTGCGCATGTGCGGGCCGGAAATGACGCAGTGCAGGCACCGCGTCATGAAAGCAGGAAGAGCGGGGCGGGAAAATTCAACTCTGCACCCCCGCTCTTCAAACCATGATGCCGCCCATCGAGGCGTAATTAAAGCAGCGAGGCGAGGGGAGCGCGGCCCTGGACACACTGCCCCTCCGTCAGGAACGCCCAGGGGCTGGCTGGAGCCTCTATACCCGGGTGGCAGATTTCCATTGCCGGCCCCGACTTGAGGAGCGGGGGGGGGGTAGGGGTGCTGTCAGCCTGACTTGAGGACCGGGGGGGGGGTGCTGTCAGCCTGACTTGAGGACCGGGGGGGGGGGGGAGGTGTCAGCCTGGCTTGAGGACCGGGGGGGGGGGGGTGCTGTCAGCCAGCCACAGCCCTTACCTCATCCCGGACCTCCCTCCAGCGTCATGTGCTATCGCCGCGCCGGCCGACTCCCGACTCCCGCGGCCCGTTTCTGTAGGGGGCGGCCCGAAATGTGGACTATACCACCAGCCCAGGGGGCACCTGCCCCCCTGCCACCTGGGCCAGCCCGCCCCTGGGAACGCCCCCTCGTAACAGATAATGTAAGCTAATAAAGTGATCTATTTAACTTTTATAAAGCGCTATTAGCTCAGACAGGGATTTTTAGGGAAGTAGTTAGAGGCTGCAGGGGCAGGTAGTGATAGGTTAGGGGGGCTAGATGAGGTGACAGGTTCCCTTTAATTCCTGTCATGACCTATTTTCTGACTTTTTGAGCAAAGGGGTGCTGCAGCAGCTGTACACATGCTGATGATAGTTATGGCTTTTCACAACTACCTCAGGTGAGTCCATGGTCTCTTTGCTGGTCTGTTTCTCTCCCCAGATAAGGCCCTATTTGCACCTCTATTGTCTTGTCATCTTTCGGTTATTTTGGATTCTGGATTTTGATGCATTTGGCACGATAAACGTTAGCAAATACTGCAAGACAAAAAAAGAAAAGAGACTAAGGCCCCTTTCACATCTAATGCAGGGCTTCGTTTTGCCTCATTTGCGTTTCTATGTGTTTTTTGGCCACATTGAATTCAATGGAAACTCGTGCATTTTCAAAAACGCAAAAAACACATGTGTTTTTGCAAACGCAGACCAAAACGTTGCATGCGTTGTTACATGAGTTTCCATTGAATTCAATGGGGGCAAAAACGCTAGCATTTTGATGCGTTTTTAGCGGTAAAAAACACATAGAAACGCAAATGAGGCAAAACGCAGCCCTGCATTAGATGTGAAAGGGGCCTAACTCATCGTTTCTTAAGAGCAGTAATCTTCCTGTAGAACGTCAACTCCTTGTTATTTAATGACTACTCACAAAGAACGATGCTTCCAGGTCTGCAATGGGATCAAATTCTTACTCTAATCCATAGCAGATAGATGTAAAACAGATATTAGAAGTATATAATTGTTCTTTATTTATTTTTGGCCCACTTTATTTATTTTACTTTGAAAATGACCAAACCGTTGCATGGATTTACTCTATCAGTATTGCTGTATTGTGATGGGATTGTATCCAAAGGACTGTAATGTGTTTTTTTTATTTTGGATATTTTGTTCATGATCAATATATTTGTTTCCCCAGCAGCCGACCCCGACCCCGACTATGGAGAAGACTGTTAAGGTAAAAGCAGGATCTTTATTTTTATGTTGTACTAGCTGTAGAGTGCGGTGTTGCCCGGACGTTATGCCCATATATGGGCGTAATGCACATACATGATAATATCACCCATATATGGCAATATCGCATATATATATTAATGTATGTATGTGTGCATGTGTGTATGTATCCCCACCCCTTTATAGCTCTGCCCCTACACATAGCTCCACCCCTCATGGTTGCCCTGCCTCTTTCATAACACTGTCCCATGTATAACCCCGCCCCTTCACATAGTCCAGGGGGCAGGGCTATATGGAGGCAGAAATATGTGGAGATGTAGGCTGTGAAGTGAGCATAGTTACGTGGAGTGAGCGTGGCTATGTGTAGGGGACACAGCTATGTGGAGTGGGTATAACTATGTGGAGTGGGTGTGGCTATGTGGAGTGGGTGGGGCTAAGGCTACATACACACATACATACACTCAGCTTTATATATTAGATGGTTATTTCAAGCTTTATTTCTCTTCTGCATTCCTGTATGTACAAATTACAGGTGATTTCATGGCTTTCAGTCTTCGGCACAGAAGGTAATGCAGAGAATACACAGCTTGTGTCCCCCATCATCAAACCCACATACACAGGTGTCTCTCATTGCCACCATTTTTATCATACACCTCCATACAATATCATACTACCGTGTTTCCCCGAAAATAAGACGTACGAGGGAAATTTGCTACGCTGCTGAATATAAGGCACCCCCTGAATGTAAGACATACCAATTCTTTGTAGGAAAGCATGCCTGCTGAATAGAAGACCGGGGCATGCAGCTGTAACTCATCCCGTAGCCTGCCGCCGTTGTCTGGTGCCCGCCGCGCTCTCTCTATGGTTCAGCTGCTGTTGATGTACGATCAGAGGCAAGCAGCTAACATTGGCGCATGACATTACATGCACACCTCTGATTGGCTTACACCTACGGCAGCTAGAGAGCTCAGAGCGGTGCCAGTACCAAGCAGAGCAGCTACCGTAATGGGGATATTGAGGGCTTCAAGGGGATGATAGGGTCTGCAAGGGGATGATGGGGGCTGCAATAAGATATCCCGTGAAAGTAAGACATAGCGCATCTTTGGGAGCAAAAATTCATTTAAAGAGAATGTCTTATTTTCGGGGAAACAGGGTATCATGTACCTCATCATACACCGCCAAACTCATACTTTATCATACTACCATACACATACACAGGGCCGGCTCCAGGTTTTGATGGGCCCCGGGCGAAACAGTCTCAGCGAGCCCCTTTAACACATACCATGATTCTTGAATATAATATAGACGCTGCAGACAGTGTATACATAATATAGAGGCTCATGGGTGGGCTGTATATTTAATATAGATAGGCTGTTCAGGGTTGTATATGTAATATGGAAACTGCCAAGCTGTATATATAATATAGAGGCTGCGGGCTGTATATATTAATTGGAGGCTGTGCTGGGCCATATATACTATTTGGAACCTGTGCTGGACTGTATCTATAATATGGAAGCTGTGCTAGACTATATATATTATTTGGAGGCTGTATCGGGCTGTATATATTTTTATTGGAAGCTGTGACAGCCCAGCACAGCCTCCAAATAATATATATAGTCCAGCACAGCTTCCATTTTATATATACAGCCCAGCACAGCCTCCAAATTATATATACAGCACAACAGCAGTCTCCATATACCTCAGCAGCAGCCTCCATATACCCCAGAACAGCCTCTATATACCCCAGCACAACCTCTATATACCCCAGCACAGCCTCTATATACAGTCAGCACAGCCTCTATATACAGTCAGTACAGCTTCTATATGCAGTCAGTACAGCTTCTATATGCAGTCAGCACAGCCTCTATATACCCCAGTACAGCCTCTATATACAGTCAGCACAGCCTCTATATACCCTAGCACAGTCTCTATATACAGTCAGCACAGCCTCTATATACAGCCAGCAAAGCCTCTATATACAGTCAGCACAGCCTCTATATACAGCCAGCAAAGCCTCTATATACAGTCAGCACAGCCTCTATATACAGTCAGCACAGCCTCTATATACAGTCAGCACAGCCTCTATATACAGTCAGCACAGCCACTATATACAGTCAGCACAGCCTCTATGTACAGTCAGCACAGCCTCTATGTACAGTCAGCACAGCCTCTATATACAGTCAGCACAGCCTCTATATACAGTCAGCACAGCCCGTATATACAGTCAGCACAGCCTCTATATACAGTCAGCACAGCCCGTATATACAGTCAGCACAGCCTGTATATACAGTCAGAACAGCCTCTATGTACAGTCAGCACAGCCTCTATATACAGTCAGCACAGCCTCTATATACAGTCAGCACAGCCCGTATATACAGTCAGCACAGCCTGTATATACAGTCAGAACAGCCTCTATATACAGTCAGCACAGCCCGTATATACAGTCAGCACAGCCTCTATATACAGTCAGCACAGCCTCTATATAAAGTCAGCACAGCTTCCATGGTACATATAATCCCCCATCCTGCTGCTCACAGTAAAAAAACAAACTGATCATACTCACCTTCCATCCGCTTCCCCGGGGCTGTGTCCTCCTCAGATTCTTCCCCACCACATCCTTATAGCAGCAGCTCCCTTCCTGCAGCAGTGTGATGAGGTCGCAGGATGACATGACTCTGCTACAATAGGCAAAGGAGGAAGCTCCACTGCTCCCTGGAGCCAGCACATGGCTAATCTGCATCGCATGCAAATTAGCCATGTGCACTGGGAGCTCAGAGGAGCACCCAGCATCTTGCGGAGTCTGAAAGATGTGCCCCTTGTTAACAGGGTTGTCTGTCCCTAATGGCCCCCTGGCTATCAGGACTGCCTGTCCCTGATGGCCAGTGGGCCCCCCCAGCTGTTCAGGGCCCCGGCATTTGTCCGGGTATGCCGGGTGCTGATGCCGGCCCTGCACATACATACTCCTTTGGGCACCTACTTATGTATTTCCCTTGGGAGTGGCATCACTAATACAAGTTCCCTGCCCCAGGTAAAATACTTACCAGCTGCTATCTTCTGTGCCTCCCATTCCGCCATCTTGTGACTAAAGCTCCTGAGTGGTCAGAAGTCAGAGGTAACGGTTACAAGTTCTCTATATAAGTTATGAGACCCTTGTTTTGACTCTCAGACTTGCTATTGGACGTTTCAGAGAAGAGATCTTGGGCGTGCTTAGCAAACACTGGAGCAATCCGGCAGGTCACAACTTGCAGACAGTACCAGAGGGGTGCCAAGAACTGTAGAAGACAGCAGCTGGTTAGTATTCTACTATAGGCAGGGAACACATATTACTGATACCACGAAATGAACAAAAAAAATGCTGGGTGCTTTAACAAACAAAAGATGAACATATAATTACCATATTCACTTAAATAAATCTACAACCCTGTGATAAAATGATAAATAGTTCCTCCAGGAAGGAATAATAGGAGAAAAGCCTCTCGTGCATCCTGATATTCTCTCAAAATCTGTTCTCAAGTCAAAAGTGACGTCAGAAACGATGTTGAAACGACATCGTTGTTGCGTCGTTGCGTGTAAACGCACAATTCAACAACAAGAGTTGTTCAAGTCGGAGTTGACAGGTTCTCCTGCATGCAGGCAAACCTGTCAACTTCAACGTAAGCAACCTGCGGCATCGTTCAGTGTGACAGCACAATAGCGATGTGACGGCCGACTTCGCCCATTCACAGCAGTGAGCAGGGATCGTTCGCGATGTTTGCGAACGACCCCTGCTCACAATATCATTGGTGAGTTGTCCACGATATCTGGACGTGTGACAGCTCACCAGCGATGTTGCACAGGTGTCCAAAAAATCAGCGCGCTCCCGAGATCGCATACAACATCGCTCATAAGTTGTACCGTGTAACAGCACCTTGAGTCCTTTGGACCAATGTCCACACAAGACTCATGTTTTCTCACATTTGCTTTCTACTTTATTTAGATTCGCTGCAGAATGCTTCTCTTTTGTGCTGTATCCGGACATCAGGATGAGAGGTAATTATTTAAGACCAGAGACATACATAGAAATCATGGGGCCCCATAACAAAAGTCCTAATGCTTTGTGTCCATCTCCACAAATGGAAAAAATACTGTGCCTATGTAGCAATTTAAATAGCAGTGCCATATATGCACTACTAACCCCCCCCAAAAAAAATAATTGACCAAATATCAGCTCCATACATATGAGATAAATTATCATCAGTGATGGACCGTGCCCTCATTCATTAATTCATTAAAGTGTTTTCTCCAAATATCTGCTATAAAACGATTTGATAAGTCACAATTATTTTGCTTATTGCGGTTGGTTGCACAAAACTTTAACAACTTTTGGCATTTCTGTTTTCAGTTTCTGCCGAAAGGAGCTATAAGAAACCGTTTGATGTACTTCTGATATAATCACTGTTTTATAAGCAGGAGATCATCACTAAAAGGAATAGTAAACATGCTGCCATGTAGTCCTCCTGCTCTGTATAACCCCTGACTGCCAACACACATTGTACACAGAAAGCTGCCAATCAGTGGTGTGGGCAGAGTTATACAGAGCTCTGCAATCAGAGAACTGGCAGCTCTGTAGCAGATAAAACTGTTATTTTATTAAAACTGCAGCACCCAGTAAATGATACATCATTGGAATCAAAGTCTCTGCTCCTACATGATGCTACTTTCAGATGGGGTAGCAAAAACCTGGTGACAGATTCCTTTTAAGTATTGTGTTGGTCATAAGACACTAATGCTAATCCAAACAAGTTGTATATCCCTCATTTGTGCTCATCAGTAATAGACTAAACAATTCCTTTCTTATATTCTAGACTTTACCAACTACATCACACAAGAGTTTGTGTTTGCCATGGTTCAAGATAGCTGCCACAATGGCAGAATCAACAAAGAGCAAGGTGAGCAGAAAAAGGGCACATGGGGGGCAGAGACAGGGTACCAGATGAGCCCCAACAGAAATAAGGAAGGGTGTTCCTCCTTGCCAACCAAGATGGGCCCAAATCACCCAGTCCCACCCCTCCAGGAACAAGAAGGGGTGTGCCTTCTGGCCAACGAAGACATACCCAGACTGGCCAGCCCCCCCCTCCAGATACAAGAAGGGGTGTGCCTCCTGGCTAACCAAGACGGGATAAGACCAGCCAGCCCCCCTTCCAGGGACAAGGATGAGGTGATCCTTCTGGCCAACAAAGACGGGCCAAGACCAGCCAGCCTTCCCTTCCAGGGAGAAGGAGGGCTGTGCCTCCTGGCTACCCTAGACAGGCCCAGACCAGCCAGCCCCCACTCCAGGGATAAGGATGGGGTGTGCCTCCTGCCCAACAAAAATGGGCCAAGACCAACCAGCCTTCCCCTCCAGAAAGAAGGAGGGGTGTGCCTTCTTGCCAACCAAGGCGGGCTCAGACCAGCCACTCCCCCCTTCCAGGGACAAGGAGAAGTGTGCCTCCTAGCCTACCAAAATGGGCCCAGACCAGCCAGTGCCTCTTCCAGAGGCAAAGAGGAGTGTGCCTCCTTTCCAACCAAGACAGGCCCAGACGAGGCAGCCCTCTCTCCTCAAGAGACAAGGAGGGGTGTGCCTACTGGCCAACCAATACCGACCCAAACCAGCCAGCTAGACCCTCCAGAGACAAGAAGGAGCGTGCTTTCTTTTCTACCAAGACAGATCCAGATCAGCCAGCCCCCCCTTCAAAGACAAGGAGGGGTGTGCCTCGTGGTCGATCAAGACAGGCCCAGACTAGCCAGCCCCCCTTTCAAGGACAAGGATGGGCTGTGCCTCCTGGCCAATCAAATCAGGCCCAGACCACCCAGCCCCCCTTCCAGGGACAAGGATTGGGTGTGCCTCCTGGCCAATCAAACCAGATCCAGACCACCCAGCCCCCCTTCCAGGGACAAGGATCAGGGGTGCCTCCTGGCCAATCAAATCAGGCCCAGACCAGCCAGCCCCCCTTTCAAGGACAAGAATGGGCTGTGCCTCCTGGCCAATCAAATCAGGCCCAGACCACCCAGCCCCCCTTCCAGGGACAAGGATTGGGTGTGCCTCCTGGCCAATCAAATCAGGCCCAGACCACCCAGACCCCCTTCCAGGGACAAGGATCGGGTTGTGCCTACTGGCCAAACAAAACAGGCCCAGACCAGCCAGCCCTCCTTCCAGGGACAAGGAGAGGTGTGCCTCCTGGCCTACCAAAATGGGCCCAGACCAGCCAGTGCCTCTTCCAGAGGCAAAGAGGAGTGTGCCTCCTTTCCAACCAAGAAAGGCCCAGATGAGGCAGCCCTCTCTCCTCAAGAGAAAAGGAAGGTTGTGCCTACTGGCCACCATATACCGACTCAGACCAGCCAGCCCCTCCCTTCAGAGACAAGGAGGGGTGTGCCTACTGGCCAACCAATACCGACCCAGACCAGCCAGCTCGACCCTCCAGAGACAAGAAGGAGCGTGCTTTCTTTTCTACCAAGACAGATCCAGATCAGCCAGCCCCCCCTTCAAAGACAAGGAGGGGTGTGCCTCGTGGCCGATCAAGACAGGCCCAGACTAGCCAGCCCCCCTTTCAAGGACAAGGATGGGCTGTGCGTCCTGGCCAATCAAATCAGGCCCAGACCACCCAGCCCCCCTTCCAGGGACAAGGATTGGGTGTGCCTCCTGGCCAATCAAATCAGGTCCAGACCAGCCAGCCCCCCTTCCAGGGACAAGGATTAGGTGTACCTCCTGGACAATCAAATCAGGCCCAGACCAGCCAGCCCCCCCTCCAGGGACAAGGATGGAGTTTACCTCCTGGCCAACCAAGACATGCCCAGATCAACCAGGCACCCCCCAGCTATACAGATGGGCTTTATTTCCTGGCCAACCAAGAAAGGGCCAGGCCACTCTCCAGCTATACAAATGGGTTGAACTTCCTGGCCAACCAAGGCAGGCCCAGACCACCCAGCCCTCCTTCCAAGGACAAGAATGGGGTGTGCCTCCTGGCCAACCAAGACAGGGCCAGACCAGCGAGCTTCCCCCCTTCAGAGACAAGGTGGGGTGTGCTTCATGGCCAAACAAGAAGTGCCCAGACAAGCCAACCTCCGACCTCCAGAAACAAGGAGGTGAGTGCCTTCCGGCCAACCAAGACGGGCCCAGACCAGCCAGTTCCCCCGTCCAGGAACAAGGAGGAGTTGTGCCTCCCGAACAACCAAGACATGTTCTGACCAACCTGTTTCCCCTCAAGAAACACAAATGGGTTTTATTTCCTAACTTACCAAGACAGGGCCAGGCCACCCTCCAGCTATACAAATGGGTTGAATTTTCTGGCCAACCAAGGCAGACCCAGACCACCCAGCCCCCCTTCCAGGGACAAGGATTGGGTGTGCCTCCAGGCCAATCAAATCAGACCCAGACCACACAGCTCCCCTTCCAGGGACAAGGATTGGGTGTGCCTCCTGGCCAATCAAATCATGGCCAGACCACCCAGACCCCCTTCCAGGGACAAGGATCGGGTATGCCTCCTGGCCAATCAAATCAGGCCCAGACCAGCCAGCCCCCCTTCCAGGGACAAGGATTGGGTGTGCCTCCTGGCCAATCAAGACAGGCCCAGACTAGCCAGCCCCCATTTCAAGGACAAGCATTGGCTGTGCCTCCTGGCCAACCAAATCAAACCCAGACCAGCCAGCCCTCCTTCCAGGGACAAGGATTGGGTGTGCCTCCTGGCCAATCAAATCAGGCCCAGACCAGCCAGCCCCCCTTTCAAGGACAAGGATGGGCTGTGCCTACTGGCCAATCAAATCAGGCCCAGACCACCCAGCCCCCCTTCCAGGGACAAGGATCGGGTGTGCCTCCTGGCAAATCAAGACAGGCCCAGACTAGCCAGCCCCCCTTTCAAGAACAAGGATGGGCTGTGCCTCCAGCCCAATCAAATCAGGCCCAGACCACCCAGACCCCATTTCAAGGACAAGGATGGAGTGTGCTTCCTGGCCAATCAAATCAGGCTCAGATTAGCCAGCCCCCCTTTCAAGGACAAAAATGGGGTGTGCTTCCTGGCCAATCAAGGCAGGCCCAGACCACCCAGCCCCCATTTCAAGGACAAGAATGGGGTGTGCTTCCTGGCCATCCAAGGCAGGCCTACACCACCCAGCCCCCCTTCCAGGGACAAGGATCGTGTGTGCCTCCTGGCCAATCAAATCAGGCCCAGACCAGCCAGCCCTCCTTCCAGGGACAAGGATTGGGTGTGCCTCCTGGCCAATCAAATCAGGCCCAGACTTGCCAGCCCCCCTTTCAAGAACAAGGATGGGCTGTGCCTCCAGGCCAATCAAATCAGGCCCAGACCACCCAGCCCCCATTTCAAGGACAAGAATGGGGTGTGTTTCCTGGCCATCCAAGGCAGGCCTACACCACCCAGCCCCCCTTCCAGGGACAAGGATTGGGTGTGCCTCCTGGCCAATCAAATCAGGCCCAGACCAGCCAGCCCTCCTTCCAGGGACAAGGATCCGGTATGCCTCCTGTCCAATCAAGACAGGCCCAGACTAGCCAGCCCCCCTTTCAAGGACAAGGATGGGCTGTGCCTCCTGGCCAATCAAATCAGGCCCAGACCACCCAGACCCCCTTCCAGGGACAAGGATTGGGTGTGCCTCCTGGCCAATCAAATCAGGCCCAGACCACCCAGCCCCCCTTCCAGGGACAAGGATTGGGTGTGTCTCCTGGTCAATCAAGACAGGCCCAGACTAGCCAGCCCCCCTTTCAAGGACAAGGATTGGCTGTGCCTCCTGGCCAATCAAATCAGGCCCAGACCAGCCAGCCCTCCTTCCAGGGACAAGGATCCGGTATGCCTCCTGTCCAATCAAGACAGGCCCAGACTAGCCAGCCCCCCTTTCAAGGACAAGGATGGGCTGTGCTTCCAGGCCAATCATATCAGGTCCAGACCACCCAGCCCCTATTTCAAGGACAAGGATGAAGTGTGCTTCCTAGCCAATCAAATCAGGACCAGATTAGCCAGCCCCCCTTTCAAGGACAAGGATGGGGTGTGCTTCCTGGCCAATCAAGGCAGGCCCAGACCACCCAGCCCCCATTTCAAGGACAAGAATGGGGTGTGCTTCCTGGCCATCCAAGGCAGGTCTGCACCACCCAGCCCCCCTTCCAGGGACAAGGATGGGGTGTGCTTCCTGGCCATCCAAGGCAGGCCCACACCACCCAGCCCCCCTTCCAGGGACAAGGATGGGGTGTGCCTCCTGGCCAATCACATCAGGTCCAGACCAGCAAGCCCTCCTTCCAAGGACAAGGATGGGGTGTGCTTCCTGGCCAACCAAGATAGGCCCAAACCAGCCAGCTCCCCCTCCAGGGGCAAGGAGGGGTGTGCCTGCTGGCAAGCCAAGATGGGCCCAGACCAACCAGCCCCCCCCTTCCTCCAGAGACATGGAGGAATTTTCCTCCTGGCCAACCAAAACAGAAACAGACTAGCCAACCCTCCATACAGAGACCAGAAGTGGTGTGCCTCCTGGCCAACCAAGATGCAAACAAACCAACCAGCCCCCCTCCAAAACCAAGGAAGGGTGTGCCTCCTGGCCAACCAAGACTTGCCCAGACCAGCCAGCCCCCCCTCTAGAGACAAAGAGGGGTGTGCCTTTTGATCAACCAAAATGGGCCCAGATCAGCCAGCCCCACCCTCTCCTGAGACAAGGAGGGCCTCCTGTCCAACCAAGACAGGCCCAGACCAGCCAGCACCTACTCCTCGAGGGACAAGAAGGGGTGTGTCTCCTGACCCATCAAGTCTACAGTAAGAACTTGGCTCACCCTGATTTTGTGGTGCTCAGAAAAAAAGCAGTCCAGCAATATTAGAAAAACTGGCACACATAAAGGATAAATTGAGCAAATTTTTAATCAAACAAATATTGTTATATTTTATTTTTGCCAAGTGTATGAGGTAATCAATTCCCCACGTTTCGACACACATTCGAATCTTCATCAAGGCAACTCATTTTTATATACAAAAAGAAAACAACAACAATGTGAAAATATTACATATGGAACATAACATATACACAGAAGAAATCAACATACACAGAGAAGGAAATTACTCATGAATTAATGCAATATGATAACAGCGACAATTTAGACTAGTCGCATTGGAAAGAAGAAGTTAAAAAAATAAGGATTCAACTGAGTCCTAGTGCTGTTGTGATTGTTATTTTGTGCGATAGTGAATCTATCAGGGAGTTCCAGTAATAGTGATTACATTACATGTGCTGGAGATACAGAAAAGAAGAGAAAAAGGTAAGGGGAGAAAAATATATATTTTTTACCCAGTAAGTGGGATTCTTTGTAGGTGGAGGTCTAACAGACGACCCTGTTTTAGTTTAATGGTAGGAGCTCGTCTGATAGAAAGAAATGTCATGGTTTGTATGTTATAGAATACTAGATGTGGGCCTGATGCTATCGCATAGTGACATCATCATTGGGGTGGGCTGTGTGGCGCTGGGGACGGCAGGTGTGACTCCACCTTTGTAGTTACTCCCCCTTGCTCTCTGCCCCCTCCCTGTGGTTAGTCTGACCCCTCCCTGTGGTTGCTCTCTGCCCTCCCTGTGGTTGCTCTCTGCCCTCCCTGTGGTCACTCTCGGCCCCCTGAGGTTTCTACCTGTCCCCCCCCGTGCTGCCTCTCTGGCCCCCCTGTGATCACTCTCTGTCTCCCCCTGTGGTCACTCCCCCCAATGTTGTCGCTTTCTGCCCCCCATTGTGCAGCATTTCTATCACCCTGTGGTCGCTCTCTGCTCCACCTGTGCATGCTCTCTGCCCCCCTGTGGTCTCTCTGTCCCCTCCCCCGTGCTTGCTCTCATGCAGCAGCACAGTCCATCATTCAATGGGCTGCGGGGTCAGTGGGTCTGCTGGATGAGTGGGGCGAGTGGGCCAGCGCTCTGCCTGCTCTCATACCACATGCTCTGCCCCCTCCATCTACGATCTGCCTCCGTGCTCTGCCTGTTTTTATACCGCGCTCTCTGCCCCTACTCTTTACCCACTCTCACACATCCCACACAAACCATGACATTTCTTTCTATCAGACGAGCTCCTACCATTAAACTAAAACAGGGTCGTCTGTTAAACCTACACCTACAAAGAATCCCACTTACTGGGTAACAAATCTTTTTCTTTTTCCCCTTACCTTATTCTCTTCTCTTCTCCAGCACATGTAGTGTAATCACCATCACCAAAATTCCCTGATAGATTCACTATCGCACAAAGCACCAAACACAACAACAAACGAGTCTTTATTTTCTTAACTTCTTCTTTCCAATGCGACTGGATTAAATTGTCGCTCTTATCATATTGCATTAACTCATGAGTAATTTCTTCTCTGTATATGTTGATTTCTTCTGTGTATATGTTATGTTCCATATGTAATATTTTGAGACTTGCTGTTATCTTGTTGTATACAGAAATTAATTCCCTTGATGAAGGCTTGAATGTGAGCTGAAATGTCAAGAACTGTTTACATCATGCACTTGGCAAAAATAAAATAAAAGGTGTGTGATGGCTGGCTATTAAGGGGTGTAGGAGGCCAGGTTTTTTTTCCATAGATTTTCAATTATAGCAATCAAAGGTAAATGCTTTCCTATGTGACATAATTGTATTTACCGGTGACTACCCGTGACTACAATTACACTTTCCCCCTCCTCCATAACAACTTATTGAGCTGTCCTGAATGATGGGAAAATAAGGTGTGTGATGGCTGGCTTTTAAGGGGTGGTGGAGGCCAGTTTTTTTTTTTTAAAGAGGACCTGTCACTCCCCCCAATACATGCCGATCTAATTGCAGCACTGAATGCAGCATGTCTGCTGCATTCAGGCAAGGAGTCCCCCATCCGTTGAGCCCCCCCTGTACCCCGAGATAATTGAATTAAAAAACTTACAATGTGGAGCCAAATATGTGTGGTTTAGTGGCTGGAGCCACTTCTCTCCACAGGGCAATTTCATTCCCCCTGTATGTAGTATCCTCCCTCTGCCGCCTCCTCCTGCCAGTCAGGGGCTCCCTCTACTGCGCCTGCGCCTCCATGAGAAGCTGGACGCATGCACAGCGCGAGATATCGATTTTTGGCCACCTGCCCCGCCTACTGCCGTGACGTCACCGCCTTTCCCCGTGGATAACATGGAGCAGGGTGGGGAAAGGAGCTGACATCACCGCAGGAGGCCTCCTGCCCCGTCTGCTGCCGTGACGTCACCACTTTTCCCCGCCCTGCTCCGTGGATAACATGGAGCAGGGTGGGAAAAGGTGCCGACGTCACAGCCAAAGGTGGAGCAGGCAGCCACCTGCTGTGACATCAGCTCCTTTTCCAGCCCTGCTCCATGTTATCCATGGAGCAAGGCGGGGAAAGGTGGTGACGTCACGGAGGTAGGTGGGGCATGTGGCCAGCACCGCAAAAATCGATATCTTGCTCTGCGCCTGCGTCCAGCTTCTCATGGAGGCGCAAGCGCAGGAGAGGGAGCCCCTGACTAGCATCAGAAGGCGGTGGAGGGAGGATACCACATACAGGGGGCGTGAAATTGCCCTGTGAGGAGAAGTGGCCCCAGCCATAAGACCACACCTATTTGGCTCCACATTGTAATTTTTTTACTTCAATTATCTCGGGGTACAGGGGGGCTAAAGGGATGGGAGACTCCTTGCCTGAATGCAGCAGACATGCTGCATTCAGTGCTGCAATTAGATCAGCATGTATGGGGGGGGTGACAGATCCTCTTTAAATAGCTTTTAAATCATAGCAGTTAAAGCTATATTGCTTTGCAAAGTAAAATTACTATATTTAACGCTGACTACCGCTAACTGCAGAGTGAAATAGTGAGTCGGGGGAGAAGAGGAATGGGGAAAGAGCTTATATCTGCCTTGTGGAGAGACTGTTTTTCTCTTAGGAAGAAAGAATATAGGATTATGAGCAGAAACGTCTTGGAACGAGAAATTGGATTGATTAGGAACATATCCTTAGAGAAGTAAGATAAGTTACATTTTGTCCTCCTAATGTAAAGAAAACTGCTGAAAAGGTTCTATACTGGTTAAGAGCGACATTTGAAACAAGAACCCTGTCAGAGTTAAAGATGCAATTCTTTGGGAGAAGACAGCAGTCCCACAAGTCTTTGAGAGATTTTGCCCCCAGTTTCCAGGAAACTTGGCATGCCCTTAAGCAAACGGATCCATCTAAAGCTATTAATGCTGATACAATTTTAAAGCAACAATTTACTGAGGGAGTAATGTCTGAAACTTCCAAGTTACAGTTGAGAGTGCTGGCAGTCCAATATCCTAATAGTGATTTTCTGAATTTTAAAGAAACTGCCATAAAAGTATTAAGTCCGGGCATGCCACCCAGACCTGTACTAATCCACACAGAATTTGTTGATTTGTATCAAGGTCCAAGGAATGTTTATAAAGGTCTGAGTGATCAAGAGCATGCTGTATCTGCCAAACCTGTTGTTGTTTAGAGTGCTCCCCAGCAGGTACAAGACCCTACTGAAGAGCTGCGAGGTCAAGTTGCTGAACTAATCCTGTGCAAAGAAGAAAGGGAATTGAAGCACCAACCTAGTGTAGAGGACCATCCTTTCCACCCTACAGTCTCATAGGACAGTGAGGAGATTTACTGATAAATTAGATTCCCAGGGTCAACCGATTTGCCGCAGATGCAACTGCAGTGACCATAGAGAGTGCCAGCCTTTAAACTAAAATTTCCTGAGGTCAAGAACCAACCCTTGGGAGGAGAATGCATAGGTCCAGATGACCCTGACTGGGGTCTAAAATATGTCAGCTATCACCCCATTATTACAATCAAAATAGATGGTATCCCCTTCCCAGCAATACTTGACACTGACTCGCAAGTTACCACCATCAAACTGCTATAAAATAAATGCTACTGGAACACAACTAGCTAGCAAAATGACCTCCACTGACTTTAATATTATAGCTAGCATTTGACAACATGTTTCTCAAGTGTTCTATCGGGAAATCACCTTTAAACCTGGCAGAACTGAGTTACTTGACCAAGGCTTCTATTCAGAATACACTTTGCATTCTCATTAGTCATCAGAAATTCACAAATTCTAAAGGGGAGATTGGCCCTGTCAGGATGATGGACTCCAAGCCTGTAGTCTTGTAACCTTGTACAGAAACTATGGTGTGATGCAAAAGTAAGATGGTTCTACAGGGTCAGAACTATGAAGTCCTGGTGGAACCAATGGAATACAAAAATGATAGTCATCTTAGTGGCAAGGAGTTGGGCTACCATAACCCATGGTCGACTACCGGTTCATCTTATAAATTGCAGAGAACAAGCTGTGATCTTGCGGAAATATACTACTGTAGCAAAAGTGAGTGGGCTAAATTATTAAGATATCATCCAAGTGTCTCAATGTTCTACCCAAGTGAAAAATTCTCCAAGCCCAGAAACTAAGAAGGAGTGTTGGCAAGAGCTCGACATTGGTACTGAAGAGACCCCACTCATGCAAAAGGATGGAGCACTAAGTTGCCAAAGAGTACCAAGATATATTCATTAAGTTTGCCTTTGACTTCTGGAGTCAGTACGACCAAACATCCCATCCCCACTGGTTCCCATCCTCCAATCAAAGAGAAGCATCGACCTATACATCCATCCATGTACCAGCCAGTGAAGAAGATGATACAAAAAATGAAACATGCTGATGTGATTAAGGACAGTCACAGTCCTTTGGTTGCGCCAATTGTGCTTGTTAAAAAGGATGGGAGTATTTGGTTGTGTATGGATTATCGCAAGCTCAATAACATTACCCACAAAGATGCATACCCCCTGCCAAGAATAGAAGAATCGTTGACTGGAATGAAATCTGCAGCCTACTTCTCCACTGTAAATCTCATCAGCAGATACTGGCGAGTAGCAATGGCCCCAGAGGACCAAGAGAAGACTGCATTCACTACCCCTATGGACTTGTTTGTATTCAACTGCATGCCCTTTGGTTTGATAAATGCCCCAGAAATCCTTCAGACACTTATGGAATACTGCTTGGGTCACAAGAATTTTGAAACTGTGCTGTTGTGCTGAGATGATGTAATCATCTACTGCAAAACCTACGACGAACACCTCCAACATCTCGCCAAAGTCTTTGAAGTCTTAGCCAAACATTGGCTGAAAGTCAAAGTATCCAAATGACATCAACTAAAACCAAAGGTCCAGTACCTTTGATATGTAGTTAGTGCAGAAGGAGTTATTCCGGATCCAGAGAAGATTGTGGTAGTAAGAGACTGGCCTATCCTAACCACTATTGGCCACTTTACACACACCAACTTATCTGTCCAACTTCTGAACAACTTACTGGTTGCAGTGAAATCATGGACACATTGTTCCATTGTGCACAGTCACAAAATGGAGCAATGTGTCCATGATTTCACTGCAACCAGCAAGTTGGTCAGAAGTTGGACAGATAAGTTGGTGTGTGTAAAGTGGCCCTATCACAGACGTCTGCAGATCCTTGGATATGTCAGCTACTATAGGAGATTCATCAAAAACTTTACTCAGATTTCTGCCTCCTTACAAGAGCTCCTAAAAGGACAACCTTGACAGAAGATGAGCAAAAGCCTTTCCATCCAGTGGACACCAGAACTAGAACAGTCCTGCCAGTAAATGAAAATGAAGTTAACCAAAGCCCTAGTCCTTGCCTATCCAGACTACAACATCCCCTTCCACCTGCATACAGATGCCAGCCACATGGGATTAAGGTGCAGTACTATTCCAAGTCTAAGACCACAAAGAGCCATTGTCTATGCCTGCAGACACCTCCGACCAACTGAAAGAAATGATGAGAATTACAGTTCATTTAAGTTGAACAAAACCAGGCTGGAAGAGAAAAAGGCGCAAATAGGGTCTTAATGTTATGGAGATGATACAGTCTCTAATAATAGTTAGAATATGAAAGTGATTCCTTTATTACACGTTTCAGAGCAATAACCTGCTCCTTCTTCAGATAAAACCACAATATAAATACACATAAAAACAGCCCATATATATCATTGCAATACCATTGCATAAGGAAAAAGCCTGCGAACTTCAAATCAGCTGACATACAAAATATCTCTTTTGTGAAAAAAATAGAATTTAACATCCTAAAAAGCAAATGTGAATGACGTGATCTTATTTGTGTTGATAAATTGTGACATTTTTATCTTGTGTCATAAAAGAAAGGAAAAGATTAAGGGAAAAAAAAAACAACAAAGAATGAAGAAAAAAATGGAACAAAAATAAAAAAAAAGAAAAACAAAGAAAAGAAGTAAATAAGAAAAAAAGAACAATAAACAAGAAAATGCAAAAAAGAAAAAAACAAACAAGAAAAAACAAACAAAAGAAAAAGACAAAAAATGAAAAAAAAAATAAAAGAAAAAAGTAAAAAAGAAAAAAGAAATAAAGAACAGTATTGAAAAAAAAGAAAATAAAAAATATAGAAAAAAAACAAAAAGAAGAAACAAAAATGGAACAAAAAGAAAATAAGAAAAACAAAGAAAAAAAAGTAAATAAAAAAAGAAGAAAAAAACAACAATAAAGAAAAAAAACAACAAAAGAAGAAAAAAAAAAAATGAAAAAAGAAATAAAGAACAGTATTGAAAAAAAGGAAAAAATAAATGTTAGAAGAAAGAAAGCAAAAATGGAAAAAAAAGAAAAAAGAAAAATGTTGTTTTTGACTTTCTTCTTTTTTCCTTTCTTTTCTGAAACAAGATAACAATTTCACATTTTATCAACACAAATAAGATCACGTCATTCACATTTACTTTTTAGGATGTTACATTCTATTTATTTTACAAAAGAGATATTTTGTATGTCAGCTCACTTAAAGTATGCAGGCCTTTTTCTTATGGGAACTCTTTGACCTCATGACTGCAATGATGTATATGGGCTGTTTTTGTATATGTATTTGTATAGTGCTTTTATCTGAAGAAGGAGCAGGTTATTACTCTGAAACGCATAATAAAAGAATCACTTTCACATATTAACCATTATTGGAGACTGATCCCTGACATCGCAGCATATGCACCATATTCTTCTACCAGTTCAATATTTCTCCTCATAGTGGCTGCAGCGGTCGTGGGTACATGCTATCAAAGTTGGTTGTGGCTCTCACAACCCTTCCAGGTGAGCCGCAAATCACTAAAAATTACCTTATCTCACTGACGTTTAGACCCTATTTGCGCCGTTTTCTCTTCCAGCCTGGTTTTGTTCAACTTAAATGAACTGTAATTCTCCTCATTTCTTTCACTTGATCTGATGGATCTGCAGGCATAGACAATGGCTCTTTCTTTGTGGTCTTAGACTTGGAATAGTACTGCACCTAATCCCATGTGGCTGTCATTTGTATACAGGTGGAAGGGGATGTTGTAGTCTGGATAGGCAAGGACTGGGGCTTTGGTTAACTTCATTTTAATTTCCTAGCAGGACTGTTCTAGCTCTGGTGTCCACTGGATGGAAAGACCTTTGCTCATCTTCTGTCAAGGTTGTCATTTTAGGAGCTCTTGTAAGGGAGCAGCAATCCGAGTAAGGTTTTTGAGACTGATCCCTGACTGCACGGTTTATGCACCATACTCTACTACTGGTTCAATAGTTCATTTAAGTTAGAATTCCTTGCACTAGTGTGGGCTCTAACTGACAAATTTAAGCACTACTTGACAGCAACTCCCTTCATCACCTTTAAGGTACCGTTACACGTCGCGATATCGCCTGAAATATCGCACAAAAGTCACGTGGTGTTCGCAGATGCAGTTGATATCACTAGTGCATCGTGTCGTGTTGCAGGGCGATGCGACTGCAATAAATCGCTGGAGCGACATCGCCAAGTTTTTGTGTGCTCACTTCAGCCGGGCGATGTTGTGTAAGCGGTGTGGTAGGAACGCTCTGTGTGACACCACAATAGCGATGTTGAAAGCAACTTCCCCTATTCAATACATTGATAAATATCGCTCGCTGGGTTTCTCATACCCAGCGAACGAAAGTTGCTTTCAACATCCTAGTTGCGTTGCCTATGATATCTCCCCGTTTGACATCTACAAGGCAATCTTAGAAAAGTGCCAGAAATGTGCACGCTCCCGTGAAATCGCTGGCAACATCGCAGCGATGTTGCGATGTGTAACGGTACCTTTACTGTCAACAACCCATTGTCCCAGTTACAGACTGCTAAACTTGGAGCCCTTAAGCAGAGATGGGCCTCCCACTTGGCCAATTACCAATTTGTCATGCAGTACTGAGCAGGCTAATCTAATGTCAATGCTGATGCCTTGTCCAGACTGCCCTCAGAAAAACCCTGTTATGATGAGGACGAGTAGGAAGAAGTAGAAATGCCCGCCTTTTACTCCTATGTCGCCAAGCAGAATGTGCAGGGAGATCCAGGACCTCCTGTTTCTAAACGTAACCCAGATCCATGATAAGCCATGATTGGGCTGAAATTCAAAAGGACAGCAGAACCTTCAGAACCCTATGAAATGAAAGTTGCTAGAATCTAGACAACCAAGAATACCTGTGAGATACAGGCAATCTAACCCAGAACTCTGCCGATTATGGCGACAGAAAAATCGTCTGGAGTACCACAAAGGAGTGTTAGTTCGATTCACCTCCACTCACGAGAGAGTTCCAAATAGTTGTACTCAGACAAGATGTCAATATCATTCTTGAGGCTTATCATGACAAATCTGGACACTTTGGTTGCCAAAAGACTGAGATGACAGTCCGAGAATTCTTCTACTGGATAAGGGCCCTTTCACATCAGCGTTTTTTTTTAATTCTTCAAAATCGCGGCATTTGCGGTATTGACCGTTAATACCGCATTCATACCGTAACTGTCACTTGCGGTAAATTCCGCATGTAACCGCATTTGCCAGTTGCGGCACAAATGCGGTAAAATCCGCATTGCCGCAACTGGCGTGGAAATTTGCAAAAAAACCGCACTTGCCGCAAGTGCCGCAAGTCCCATAGGAAATGAATGGGGCTTGCCGCATTCTTGCCGCAAGTGTGCCGCAAGTGCGGCAAACGCGGTTTTTACCGCATTTGAAGTACCCGCCCACAGGTATATAAAGATTTTTTTTTTTTTGTTGTCCAAGCATTCTTTGCCAGTTTTTGGAGTGGATACAGCTTGGATTGTGGATCTATTTTCCTTGGATTTCTGTGGATTTTTTTTTATTCCCTGGATTTGTTTATTTTTTCTTTTTTTTTCCTGCATTTTTGCATCTCCTGGACTTTCATCTTTCTCCGGAATTTTACTGCAAGATGGCGATGTCGTTCCGTGCATTGGATGCCCATTTTAAAAGAGTTTTCGCAATTGCGCGCTCTGTGGGACTTGCATACCACAATGAGCGACGAAGACAGAGACTGCGACAAAGACGTCGGCGATTTTGGGTGCACCCAATAACATCAAGGCGAATGACTCGTGGTGTGTTCTGCACTTTATATGAAGAATTGCGGAACCATCCTGATAAATTCCGGGACTATCTTCGGATGACCATCGAAAGTTTTGACGAACTTATTGGACGCGTTCGAGGAATTATCATCAAAGAAGACACCAGATTCCGGCGGGCGATTTCTGCAGAGGAGCGACTAATGGTGACTTTAAGGTAATGCAAGTTGTATTGTTTTTTTTTTGGTTTTTTTTTAAATGCTTATCGGCGTGTGTTTTTTGTAGTTATTTTCACTTTTTTTTTGTTTTTTTTTTCAATAGAGTGCATTTTTTAAAATGTAGACTTTTTATGTTTGTTGTTCTCATTCAGAGTAGAATTTTTTTTTTAATTAAATATTTTTAAAAAAAATATATATATTTTTTTTTTTTGTAAACTTCTCCTAAGTTTATTTACAATGAACGGATTTTTTTTTTATGGTACTGTGCACACTGTTTGTGTGTATATATATATATATATATATATATATACCGTATATACTCGTGTATAAGCCGACCCGTGTATAAGCCGACCCCCCTACTTTTGCCTCAAAAATCTGGAAAAACCTATTGACTCGTGTATAAGCCGAGGGTGGACCCCAGCACAGTTATACAGCCCCCAGCAGTGTGGTATACAGGCCCCCCAGTGGTAGTATACAGCAGCCCCAGTGGTAGTATACAGATTCCCCAGCAGCCCCAGTGGTAGTATACAGATTCCCTAGCAGCCCCAGTGGTAGTATACAGGAGCCCCAGCAGCCCCAGTGGTAGTATACAGATTCCCCAGCAGCCCCAGTGGTAGTATACAGGAGCCCCAGCAGCCCCAGTGGTAGTATACAGGAGCCCCAGCAGCCCCAGTGGTAGTATACAGGAGCCCCAGCAGCCCCAGTGGTAGTATACAGCAGCCCCAGTGGTAGTATACAGGAGCCCCAGCAGCCCCAGTGGTAGTATACAGCAGCCCCAGTGGTAGTATACAGGAACCCCAGCAGCCCCAGTGGTAGTATACAGGAGCCCCAGCAGCCCCAGTGGTAGTATACAGCAGCCCCAGTGGTATACAGCAGGCCCCCAGGGGTACATATAGCAGCCCCCAGGGGGTACCCAGCAGCCCCCTGGGGGTACCAACAGCCCCCTGGGGGTACCAACAGCCCCCAGGGGGGACCAACAGCCCCCAGGGGGTACCCAGCAGCCCCCTGGGGGTACCAGCAGCCCCCTGGGGGTACCAACAGCCCCCAGGGGGGACCAACAGCCCCCAGGGGGTACCAACAGCCCCCAGGGGGTACCCAGCAGCCCCCTGGGGGTACCAACAGCCCCCTGGGGGTACCAACAGCCCCCAGGGGGGACCAACAGCCCCCAGGGGGTACCCAGCAGCCCCCTGGGGGTACCAGCAGCCCCCTGGGGGTACCAACAGCCCCCAGGGGGGACCAACAGCCCCCAGGGGGTACCCAGCAGCCCCCTGGGGGTACCAGCAGCCCCCTGGGGGTACCAACAGCCCCCAGGGGGTACCCAGCAGCCCCCTGGGGGTACCAACAGCCCCCAGGGGGTACCAACAGCCCCCTGGGGGTACCCAGCAGCCCCCAGGGGGAACCCAGCAGCCCCCTGGGGGTACCAACAGCCCCCAAAAGCTGGCACTGTCCCCCCTTGTAAGGCCTCCCCCTCCCGCTACTTATACATTACCATCCCGGTGTTCTGATCGGCGCTGCTCCTCGGTGCTGCGTCGCCGTCTTCATCCTCCCGCGCTGGCTGCATCCAGGATCTCCGGCGGTCGCGCGATGACGTCATATCGCTGCGACCGCCGGAGAACCCGGATGGATGCAGCGAGCGCGGACGGGAGGATAATGTATAAGCAGCGGGGGGGGGGCCTTACAAAGGGGGACAGTGCCAGCTTTTGGGGGGGCCATATGCACTGCTTCCCCCTGCGCTGATTGACAGGGGGAAGCAGTGCATATATAATGAGCGGCCCCACGTGACGGGGCCGCTCATACAGCAGCCCCCCCCCCGCCTCCTCCAGCCTCCACAGCCCCCACCACACAGCCCCCACCACACGGGTCTACCGTATAGACCCGTGTATAAGCCGAGGGGGGACTTTTCAGCCCAAATTTTGGGCTGAAAAACTCGGCTTATACACGAGTATATACGGTATATATATTTTTTTTTTTTTATTATTATTATTTTTTTTTTTCCATTAGTTTTATTTTTTTTATTTTTTTAAACTGCATTATTGTAAGTATTCATGGCTGTTATTCTTGTAGACATGGTCTATGTATTGGTCATTGACTGTAGATTTATTTTTTTTTATTATTTTTTTTTTTTTAAATCTTGTTTTTATTCAAAACTGTTGATAAATAATGTTATTGTGAACGAACGTGTTGTTTTTGGTGGCTGTGGCCACTGTAATTTTTTTTTTTTTTTTTTTAAATTCTCATAGTGCATTCAAATTTGACTGGATATGTTGCAGCCACGCTTTTTTGATTTTGTCATTCACCGTATAATTGTCAGTCATCAGTATGTTTGTTTCTATTTTTTTCTATATAAACTGTTGATAAATAAATGTATTATGAATGTAGGTTTTGCTTTATGGTGCTTTTCACACTGCTTGTGGTTTTTGATTTTTTTTTTTTTAATTTGCATAGTGCAATATTTGAAATGTTTTTTTTGGGGTTTTTTTGCAGACATGCCATGTTTTATATCTATTGGTCATTCACTGTATAATTATTTGTCAGCTGTTTTTTTTTTTAAACAGTTGATAAATAATTGTATTGTGAATAAACGTGTTGTTTTTGGCGCTGTGCACACTGGTTGTGTTTTGTGACTGTTTGCAGCGGTTATTTTTCTATAACTTAAAAATTCATGTTTTAAAACATGAAATTATGTTTTTTTTTTCTTGCAGTCATGCTCTGTGTTTTTTACATCAGCAGAAATATGATGTTTGTGTGAGAAGGTGGCACTGCATTTGCTGTATAATGGCTGACTTGCGTCACAGGCTGTATGCATTGTGTATGTTGCTTGCGGTCCTTTGAGTCAAGTGTAGTTTTTGCAGGTGCTGCAGATGTGTGACAATTGTAGCTATAACAAAATGCGAACGCCTTTGATTTTTTATTTTTTTATTTTTTTTTATGGACACAAGAGCTGCATCTGATGCACCTGCCAGAATGTGACTTGCTGCAAATGACTGCAAGCACCATACAAAATGTATGGGGCTTGCCGTATTCAGCCCATAAGTTGGGCATTATGTGTGTGGTCAGGCAGATGCAGCATCACCTCTTTTATTGGCCAAAAATATCAGCGTGCTGCTGATGTGAAAAATTGCCTTACTGCATTAGCATTAATTTAAGGCGTCATGCACACTGTGGGTGGGACTCATGCTCCCCCCATAGTGTCCGTGCAAGTGACTGCATTAGTATTAATGTAAGGTGTCATGCACACTGTGGGTGGGACTCATGCTCCCCCCATAGTGTTCGTGCAAGTGACTGCATTAGTATGGCTGCCTTCACTAATGTGAAGTTCTAATGCAGCGTTCTGCGTATGGGAATCGCCATGTGTGCGCAGCGGCCGCAAGCTCCTATCTTTATAATGGGAGCGAACGGTGCTGCGCTTGACAGCGCATGACCGTGCACCCCCATTTACTCCCATATGTGATCTGTGCGCAGGCGGACGCCTGCGCACAGCTCACACACTCTCGTCCGCACCAGGGACGCAACATGTTGCGTCCCTGGTGCAGAAGAGACTGTGTGATTTGTGCGCAGGCATCCGCCTGCGCACAGACCACATGTGGGAGTGCATGGGTGCGCACGGTCATGCACTGTCAAGCGCAGCAGCGTGCGCTCCCATTATAAAGATAGGAGCTCACGGCCACTGCAGTCACATTGCGGACCCCTCTGCAGAATGCTGCGGAGGGGTCCTCAAATGTGAACCCAGCCTTTTAATGTAAGGTGTCATGCACACTGTGGGTGGGACTCATGCTCCCCCCATAGTGTTCGTGCAAGTGACTGCATTAGTATTAATGTAAGGTCTTATGCACACTGTGGGTGGGACTCGTGCTCCCCCCATAGTGTTCGTGCAATTGGCTTTTTAACATCATTATCAAGGTGAATTTGTCTGCTGATCCGACATGTGGTGCTGCATCTTTGAAATGGGCTGCATAATGCCTGACGTGGGCTGGATGCATTAAGGGCCATGTGTTGTGTAGGTTACTTCTGTTCTTTTATGGCAGGCGTGGTTGTGCTGGAAGATGTGGCAGATGTGTCTTTGTTGTAATTTAAAAATGAACAAAAAAAAAAAATGAGATTGCAAAAATTTTTTTTTTTTCCGCCACAAATGCATCCTCTGATGCACCCAGCATAACCACACTTGATGCAAAGGACTTCAAGCAACATACACAATGCATGGGGCTTGCTTCATGTAGTCCACAAGTCAGCTTTTATGCGGATGATCTGGCTGATGCAGTGTCACCTTCTGGATCTGCATAAAACATCATCTTGCAGCTGTGTTCACTTCATTCACAGTACAATGTTTGACAACAGTAAAGAGTGGGTTCACACTTGTGTACCGCTGCGCAGTGTTCTGCAATGTGAGTGCAGCCACTGCAAGCCCCTATGTTTATAATGGGAGTGCACAGTGCTGCTCTTGACTGCGTGCACTCCCCTTCACTGCCATATGTGATTTGTGTGCAGATGTATGTTTGCGCACAAATCACACACTGTCGTCCGCACCAGAAATGTAACATGTCGCGTTCCTGGTGTGGATGAGACTATGTGATTTCTGCACAGGCATACATCTGCACACAAATCACATATGGCAGTGAAGGGGAGCGCACAGTCATGCGCAGTCAAGTTCAGCACTGTGTGCTTCCATTATAAACATAAGGGTTTGGGTGGCTGCGCTCACATTGCGGATGCCCTACGCAGAACGTTGCACAGGGGAATGCAAATGTGAACAAAGTTTAACCCTTTTTAACTTTTTTTATTTTATTTTTATTTAAAATTGAATTTATTTTTCATTTAACTGTTTATAAATCCTTGTATTATGAGTGAACGTGTTGGTATTTTGGGCTTTGCACACTGGTTGTGGAATGTGTCTTTTATTGTATGTCAAAGTGCATTACTTTAAATTTAAATTTTTTTTTTTTTTTTTATTGTTGCAGCTGTGCTGTTCTTTTTATGGGGTTTCCACATCTGCTTCAAGTCGATGTTTGCAGCATATCTGCCATGTGGTGCTGCATTGCCCACATAACGCCCGAGTTGCATGCTGGATGTAGCAATACCCATGCTTTGTGTCTTGTGCTTGGGGTTCTTTGCAGTAAGGGCGGTTCTGACGGTTGCAGCAGATGAGTCACTTGTAATCCTTAAATAAAAATCCTTTTTTTTTCTGTTTTTATTGCTTTAAGCAATTGCTGCATCGGAGCATCTGGCCGAACCGCATTTGCTGCAAAGAGCGCAAGCAGCATAACTATGCATGGGTCTTGTTGCATGTGACACAAAATTCGTCCGTTATGTTGGTGATACAGCATGTGGGCTGCATTGGTGTGATCGCCTCAAAACCTCATCTTGCTGCTGATGTAAAAAGTAACTTTCTGCTTTTTTATGAATTTCGGTGTCATGCACACTGTGGGTGGGCCTCCTGCTCATTCAAAAATGTTTTATTGTGTCATTGTGTTTGAAGTAGCAATATATTTATTTTTTTAATATTTTTAAAATATTTTTCAAAATACTGTAGTGTGACTGAGTACTGCCTTTTGTTGCTTTTATGTAAACTGTGGTGTTGATCATGTATATTCCCATTCCCATGATAATTATTGTGTTTCACCTTTTTATTGTGTACGGTGTATTTCTCAAAAATGTTAATGTTGTGTGTCTTTTAACTTTCAAAGTATGATACTGTTGTGTTTTTGTTATTTTTCAGGTTTCTCGGAAGTGGAGAAAGCATGTCTTCACTTCATTTCCAATTCCGGCTTGGAATTTCAACGATTTCAGGAATTGTGAAGGAAACCTGCAAAGCACTGTGGGACGAGTTGCAGCCGGAATTCCTCCCTGAACCGACGATGGATCTGTGGATGTCATCTGCTGCCAAGTTTGAAGAAATCACCAATTTTCCAAACTGCGTTGGAGCTCTGGACGGCAAGCACATCCGGATTGTTAAACCTGCTGGGAGCAGTTCAGAATACTTTAATTATAAGAAATACTTTTCAATCGTACTGATGGCGATCGCGGATTCCCAATGTCGCTTTGTTGCTGTTGACATTGGGTCTTATGGACGATCAAATGACTCCCGGGTTTTTAAGCAATCTCCCATGGGACGCCGGATTTATAACAGCAACTTTTACATTCCACCACCAAGGCCTCTGCCGCACACAGATGGACCGCCTATGCCCTTCGTAATTGTAGCAGATGAGGCTTTTCAAATGTGCGAGAACCTATTGAAGCCTTATGCCAGCCGTGGATTGTGTCATGCAAAACGGATCTAGAATTACAGACTCACAAGGGCAAGAAGAGTGGTGGAATGCGCTTTTGGACTGTTAACCGCAAAATGGCGCATTTTGGGAAAGGCCATTCAAATGCAGCCAGAGTCTGTGGACGACATTGTGAAAGCCTGTGTGGTTCTGCATAACTATGTTTTGGCCAAAGACCAATTTCATTTGGACCGTGATGCCATTGCAGAAACCACATTACAGGACTACCGAACACGTCGAGTAAGAACAACTCTGGCTGTTTCAGAAATCAGAGACAAATTTGCCCATTATTTTATGTCTGAGCAGGGAAGATTGTCATGGCAGGATGAAATGGTTTAATTTGTTATAATTTCATGCCGGTTATGTTTATTGTACAAAATTGTGAATGTGTAATTATTTTTTTGACATGTAGAAAGTGTTATTAGTGTAAAGTTCAATGTTATAATAGCTGTACATAGTTATACATTTTTATGGTTGATGTTTAAACATTTGCATTGTTACATGATAATTGAACATATTTTTAATTGTCATATTTATGTTTGAAATGTTTTAATTATTTTCAATATTTAAAAAAAAAATAATAATAATAATTTTATTGTTAAAAAAATTTGTTCTTACCATTAGACGTTGCAACATTGCAAGCAATTTCTCTGTAAGCTTGCTGGTGTCAGTGAAATCAAGGACACATTTTATTATTTTGTTGCTGTTTAAAAATAGAATAATGTGTCCATGATTTCACTGCAACTAGCAAATTGCTAGTGAAATTGCATGCAATGTTGCGACGTGTAATGGGTATAATTAAAGTTTAATTAAAAATATTTTTTTTTACCCTTTTTAATTAACGAGATGGTGTGCTATTTCCAACGCATTGTGTATTAAACAGCTCTTGCACCACCCTCTTTTGTCCAGACTACAGTCACTCTGCTGCCTCCCTACTTCCCCCCTTTCTTTCAGGCTCCAGTCCTTCTCCTGCCTCTCTGCTTCCCCCCTTTCTTTCAGGCTCCAGTCCTTCTCCTGCCTCCCTGCTTTCCCCCTTTCTTTCAGGCTCCAGTCCTTCTCCTGCCTCTCTGCTTCCCTACTCTGCTGCATGTGCCAGTTCCCCTCGGGTGTCCCTGCTCTCCTCCTCTCCTGTATGCTGCAGTCCCTTTGTATTGAGCTTTCACAGTATATGTCGGGCCCCACGGGACTGGGGTACTCGGTACCGGACCGGACGGTACTGGGGATGTCACAGGTGGCTTGGTCCGGACCGCGTCCCTGGCTCGGCAAATAAAGGGGAATATTTACAAGGGGATTGTCACGGGTGACGCCACCCACTTGGTGCGGCCAGTGATGGGGCCGCGGCTGCTGCAGAACCTCCGGGGGTGATGGAATGGCAGCGGAGATGGTATAGTTCCAGTGGGGAGAACTGTATCCCCCGGGGCAGTAAGGAGTTAAGTCTGTATTGTGTGTGTAGTTGTAGCACACTTACTTTGCAGGCTGCAGGGATCTCTCCTCCTGGCTGGTGCTGACAGGCTGGATCTGTATGAGGGGAGCAATGGTCTGCAGGCATAGACTGACACGAGAGGCAATTCAGGGTTTCCAAAGCTTTACTCTTAGTTGTTCTCTCTCAGCAGGTTACAAGTCATTTGCAGTCCTTACAGCACAGTTACAGCTCTCAACACTCGGGTGCTTTCTCCCTTCTGCAGCCAGTGGCTTCAGCTGCTGTCTAGGGCACGGGTACACCGTCCCTCTCTGTTCTGTCACACTCCTGGTGGTTTCAGCGTCGGACGGGCTTTCCCCCCATCTGGCTCACTCTGGCTGCACTCCTCGGCCTTACACTTCCAGGGAGCGTGATGTCCTTCAGTCTTTACATCTCAGCACACTGTGGCCTACTACTTTCCTTCACTCCTCCCCCTCTCTATATACTGTCAGTCACCTGACCTTCTGGTGTGCCCAACCCACTCCTCTCATCCACCACCCCTCTGATCTCATATAGTCTCTAATCTCAGGGCTGGATGTAACCCCTCTGTCACGTGGGTTGTGTGGGCTGCGAGGGTGTTAGTGTTTAACAATGTCCTACCTGCCTGGCTGCAGTTCCCTTTGTGGCCTCCTGGACGCAGGGGCGCCACATATACTTTTATTTTTTTATTTATGATATGACAATTTTCTAGATTAATTGTTTTCAGTTTATAAACTAGATAATGACAAATATTTAATATTGCTATAATATTTTGAATATTAACTGTTTGTATTTTTAAAACGTTAATGTTTATTATTTTTATTTCCCAATAAAATAAAATGTTTTTTGGTCTGTTTCTTCAACTGATGTGCTCTGTACCTCAACTATGTGGTAACACTACATATAGTGGAGGTACAGAGCAGCCACAATACACCTACATCAGGTACGGCGTTGCACAGTTAACATACTTCAGGTTCAGAGCTGTAAAAGTACACATTGTACAACCTTGCTCAGAACATGACATATGTTATTATTGTGCCTGAAGTAGGGGTATTGTAGTGCTATACACCTTAAAGGCCCTGTTGCACACACACATAATTGTGCTGATATTGTAGGCAGATGTAGGATAGCAGTGGAATCATAGTCACATTGTTCCATTTGGTGGCAGTGTACAAATGGAACAATGTGTCCATGATTTCACTCCAACCAAAGATGTGAAAACAATCTCTGCACAATTATCTGTTGTTACAGGGCGTTAAAGGTGCTGTCACACACGTCAATGTCGACAGTGAACTAACCACCAAACGAGATTGCTGTGACATTGACGTTTGATTGCTGGTGATCTGTCATGGTAACTTACTGGCTGCAGTGAAATCATGGAGACAAGGTTCTATCTTGTTGCTGTGTACAAATGGAATAATCTCTCCATGATTTCACTGCAGCCAGTAAGTTACCTGTTGCCACCCTAGAAATGTTGCCGCGTTTAAAGGTACCATTACACAGGCAGATTTTACCAGTAATCATGAGACCAGCGACATGGTGGAAACAATTCTGTGGAGCCCCAAGGGACGTGGGGTACTCGGTACCGGACCGATCTGCTGCTGGGGATGTCACTGGTGGCCTGGTCCGGACCGTGTCCCTGGCTCAGCACAATAAAAGGGGATTATTTACAAGGGATATTGTCACGGGTGACGCCACCCACTTGGTGCGGCCAATAATGGGGCTGCCGCTGCTGCAGAACCTCCGGGGGTGATGGAATGGCAGCGGGGATGGTATAGTTCCAGTGGGCTGAACTGTATCCCCCGGGGCAGTAAGGAGTTTAAAGTCTATGGTGTGAGTGTGTTGTTGGAGCACACTTACTTGCAGACGCTGCAGGGATCTCTCCTCAGCGTTGGTGCTGACAGGCTGTGGCTCTGCAGGTTGAGGTCTTCTGGGTGCAAGCCTGTATGGGAGAAAGGGTCTGCAGATGGAAGTAGGCAAGAGGCAATTCAGGGTTTCCAAGGCTTTACTTGTTGTTTCAGTCAGCTTACACGTTATCTGCAGTTCTTTACACAGCTCTTAACATTCGGTTGCATTCTCCCTTTCCGGGTTCCCTTCTCTCCTGCAGTCAGGCTCCTCTCTCCTTGTGACCCCTCACACAGTCTCTTAGTGTACCTTTCCGGGCTTTTACTCTCTTTCCTCATGGGTTGTGTGACACTCGACAGTATAGCGGTGACTCGGGCTTCTGTGAGTCCTAATCTGTCACTTAGCTGCCTGTCTTTAGGGTTAGGAACTCCAGCTTGAAACTGAAGCTCCCCGTCAGTGAATCTGGGGATACCGGGTAAATCGTCGGTCCCCTTCAGAGCTGACACTCTGCTTTAGCCCAGCCTGCAACAGTCCTCTCGCATGAGGCTCTGCCAGGCTCCTTCCTCGTGCTCCTTCCAATATCTAGGAGGGCTTCTCCACCTGCTATCAGTAGCTTCAGCCGCTGTCTAGGGCACGGGTACACCGTCCCTCTCTGTTCTCTCACACTCCTGGTGGTCTCGGCATCGGACGGGCTTTCCCCCCCATCTGGCTCACACTGGCTCAGTACGGGTCTGCGCTCCTCTGCTAGGCTCTTCCAGGACGTGTAATCTCTCTCTGTCTTTGCATCTCAGCACCATGGCTTACTAACTTCCTTCACTCCTCCCCCTCTCTATGTACTGTCAGTCACCTGACCTTCTGGTGTGCCCAACCCACTCCTCATCCACCACTCCTCTGGTCTCATATAGTGTCTAACCTCAGAGCTGGATGTGACCCCTTCTATGCGTGGGGATGTGGGCTGTGAGGGTGTAGTGTTTACTATGTCCTAACTGCCTGGCTGCAGTTCCCTTCTGTGGCCACCTGTACGCAGGGGCGCCACAATTCCCTCACACTCACAGCACCTGTTAGCAAGCGCTGGTAGCTGTTAAACAAGGTGGCCTTTTCACACTTGCGTTTTTTTCCTGATTTTGAAGATCTGGCAAACAAATGATTCTTAAGCGGCCGTCACACGCTACGATATCGCTAGCGATATTGTTAGCGATCACGTGCACGTGCGATCGCTTACAATATCGCTCACATCGCTGGTGAGCTGTCACACAGGCAGACTCACCAGCGATGTGGACCAGCGAGATCGCTGGTAACTATGGTACACATCGGGTTACTAGGCGCCGCGCGTCGCTTAGTAACCCGACGTGTACCATAGTTACCATCTCCCAGCATAGGCTCTGCCACTGGGAGATCGTTTATCGTGGTGTTATACACCACGATGAAGCAGATTGTTTAATCGTTCATCGCAAGATCTGAGCTCCGGAGCTCAGATCTCGATTTTGCGATTTTCTCATTTCTCGTTCGTCGTATCTTGCCGTCACACGCACAGACATCTTTCAAGCGATATCTTTCAAGATATCGTAGCGTGTGACGGCCGCTTTACAGAATTCATTTTTTTTGCCCATTCTCTTTAATGATTTCAGGAAAAAACATGAATCAACAACATTCTACCTGACAAAATTAAAGTGAATGGGCAAAATACTGTAAAGGCCACTTCACACACACAGATATCTGAGTCCAATATCTGAACAGATCTCTGGTTGCAGTGAAATCATGGATACATTGCTCCATGTTGTACACAGCCACAAAATGGAACAATGTATCCATGATTTCACTGCAACCAGAGATCTGTTCAGATATTGGACTCAGATATCTGTGTGTGTGAAGTGGCCTTGAGAATCGGGTTTTGCACGATCTTCCAAATCAGGAAAAAACCACAAGTGTAAAAGGCCCCTTCAATGTGTGTATGTAGCCATCGTGCCCTGCCCATATACCTGATGTATTCCTTTTTCACCATCCTTGATACCAGCCGTTAAGCGTGAAAAGGCTGTTAACCAAGGTATACATGGGGTATGTATCCAGCGCATGCTGCCTAGATCCCTGCATGTTACATTGGTTACCAACCTTTTCATGCTTAACAAGCGATAACAGCCTGTAAGTGGGAGAAGGCTGTTAACCAAGGTATTCATTGGGTATGTAGGCACCGCGCGCTGCCTACATACCTGATGTACACCTTGGTTAACAGCCTTCTCCCACTTACCGGCTGGTATTGTTCGTTAAGCTGGCGAAGGCTGGTAACCAAGGTATACATTGGGTGTCTATGCAGCGTTCACTGTCTTCATACATGCAGTTTACCTTGTTTACCATGTCCCATCGCTTGTTTACAGGTGCTGGGACTTGCTGATCTCGTCTCCCCATGTGACACGCAGTGATACTGTGCGTCCAGGGGGTGACCATCGTCAGATTTTATAGATGCAAGTAAATTTGATGACCATCAAAAAGAAATAAATTTATGATTGATTTGTCCTGTGACAATGCAATATCGCTGCTACATCATGTGCAGCTGCGATATTGAAAGTGATATTGATGTGTGTGACAGGCGTTTAAGACATAACTTCGGTATATAGTAGCCACAGTACACCTATGTCAGGTACAGATTTTCACATTAAACATTATTCCGGTTCACAGCAATGTACACAAATGTGTACTTTTAAAGCTTACAACCTGAACTTTATGGATTAGTGTGATCTGCACCTGAGGTAGGGGTATTGTTCTGCTTTGCACATCAACACGTATTTCAGGGATACAGCGGCCACAGCACACCTACATCAGGTACGGATTTGCACAAATGTCAGGTTCACTGCAACGTACACAAATGTGTACTTTTAAAGCTTACAACCTGAACTTTATGGATTAGTGTGATCTGCACCTGAGGTAGGGGTATTTTTCTGCTTTGCACATCAACACGTATTTCAGGGATACAGCAGCCACAGCACACCTACATCAGGTACGGATTTGCACAAATGTCAGAGGTTCACTGCAACGTACACAAATGTGTACTTTTAACGCTTACAACCTGAACTTTATGGATTAGTGTGATCTGCACCTGAGGTAGGGGTATTGTTCTGCTTTGCACATCAACACATACTTCAGGGATACAGCGGCCACAGCACACCTACATCAGGTACGGATTTGCACAAATGTCAGGTTCACTGCAACGTACACAAATGTGTACTTTTAAAGCTTACAACCTGAAATTTATGGATTAGTGTGATCTGCACCTGAGGTAGGGGTATTGTTCTGCTTTGCACATCAACATGTATTTCAGGGATACAGCGGCCACAGCACACCTACATCAGGTACGGATTTGCACAAATGTCAGGTTCACAGCAATGTACACAAATGTGTACTTTTAAAGCTTACAACCTGAACTTTATGGATTAGTGTGATCTGCACCTGAGGTATGGGTATTGTTCTGCTTTGCACATCAACACGTACTTCAGGGATACAGCGGCCACAGCACACCTACAGCAGGTACGGATTTGCACAAATGTCAGGTTCACAGCAATGTACACAAATGTGTACTTTTAAAGCTTACAACCTGAACTTTATGGATTAGTGTGATCTGCACCTGAGGTAGGGGTATTGTTCTGCTTTGCACATCAACACGTACTTCAGGGATACAGCGGCCACAGCACACCTACAGCAGGTACGGATTTGCACAAATGTCAGGTTCACAGCAATGTACACAAATGTGTACTTTTAAAGCTTACAACCTGAACTTTATGGATTAGTGTGATCTGCACCTGAGGTAGGGGTATTGTTCTGCTTTGCACATCAACACGTATTCAGGGATACAGCGGCCACAGCACCCCTACATCAGGTACGGATTTGCACAAATGTCAGGTTCACTGCAACGTACACAAATGTGTACTTTTAAAGCTTACAACCTGAAATTTATGGATTAGTGTGATCTGCATCTGAGTCTGAGGTAGGGTATTGTTCTGCTTTGCACATCAACATGTATTTCAGGGATACAGCGGCCACAGCACACCTACATCAGGTACGGATTTGCACAAATGTCAGGTTCACAGCAATGTACACAAATGTGTACTTTTAAAGCTTACAACCTGAACTTTATGGATTAGTGTGATCTGCACCTGAGGTAGGGGTATTGTTCTGCTTTGCACATCAACACGTATTTCAGGGATACAGCAGCCACAGCACACCTACATCAGGTACGGATTTGCACAAATGTCAGAGGTTCACTGCAACGTACACAAATGTGTACTTTTAAACGCTTACAACCTGAACTTTATGGATTAGTGTGATCTGCACCTGAGGTAGGGGTATTGTTCTGCTTTGCACATCAACACATACTTCAGGGATACAGCGGCCACAGCACACCTACATCAGGTACGGATTTGCACAAATGTCAGGTTCACTGCAATCGTACACAAATGTGTACTTTTAAAGCTTACAACCTGAAATTTATGGATTAGTGTGATCTGCACCTGAGGTAGGGGTATTGTTCTGCTTTGCACATCAACAGTATTTCAGGGATACAGCGGCCACAGCACACCTACATCAGGTACGGATTTGCACAAATGTCAGGTTCACAGCAATGTACACAAATGTGTACTTTTAAAGCTTACAACCTGAACTTTATGGATTAGTGTGATCTGCACCTGAGGTATGGGTATTGTTCTGCTTTGTACATCAACACGTATTTCAGGGATACAGCGGCCACAGCACACCTACATCAGGTACGGATTTGCACAAATGTCAGGTTCACTGCAAGTACACAAATGTGTACTTTTAAAGCTTACAACCTGAAATTTATGGATTAGTGTGATCTGCACCTGAGGTAGGGGTATTGTTCTGCTTTGCACATCAACACGTATTTCAGGGATACAGCGGCCACAGCACACCTACATCAGGTACGGATTTGCTCAAATGTCAGGTTCACTGCACGTACACAAATGTGTACTTTTAAAGCTTACAACCTGAACTTTATGGATTAGTGTGATCTGCACCTGAGGTAGGGGTATTGTTCTGCTTTGCACATCAACACGTACTTCAGGGATACAGCGGCCACAGCACACCTACAGCAGGTACGGATTTGCACAAATGTCAGGTTCACAGCAATGTACACAAATGTGTACTTTTAAAGCTTACAACCTGAAACTTTATGGATTAGTGTGATCTGCACCTGAGGTAGGGGTATTGTTCTGCTTTGCACATCAACACGTACTTCAGGGATACAGCGGCCACAGCACACCTACAGCAGGTACGGATTTGCACAAATGTCAGGTTCACAGCAATGTACACAAATGTGTACTTTTAAAGCTTACAACCTGAACTTTATGGATTAGTGTGATCTGCACCTGAGGTAGGGGTATTGTTCTGCTTTGCACATCAACACGTACTTTCAGGGATACAGCGGCCACAGCACACCTACAGCAGGTACGGATTTGCACAAATGTCAGGTTCACAGCAATGTACACAAATGTGTACTTTTAAAGCTTACAACCTGAACTTTATGGATTAGTGTGATCTGCACCTGAGGTAGGGGTATTGTTCTGCTTTGCACATCAACACGTATTTCAGGGATACAGCGGCCACAGCACACCTACATCAGGTACGGATTTGCACAAATGTCAGGTTCACTGCAACGTACACAAATGTGTACTTTTAAAGCTTACAACCTGAAATTTATGGATTAGTGTGATCTGCACTGAGGTCAGGGGTATTGTTCTGCTTTGCACATCAACATGTATTTCAGGGATACAGCGGCCACAGCACACCTACATCAGGTACGGATTTGCACAAATGTCAGGTTCACAGCAATGTACACAAATGTGTACTTTTAAAGCTTACAACCTGAACTTTATGGATTAGTGTGATCTGCACCTGAGGTAGGGGTATTGTTCTGCTTTGACATCAACACGTATTTCAGGGATACAGCGGCCACAGCACACCTACATCAGGTACGGATTTGCACAAATGTCAGGTTCACTGCAACGTACACAAATGTGTACTTTTAAGCTTACAACCTGAAATTTATGGATTAGTGTGATCTGCACCTGAGGTAGGGGTATTGTTCTGCTTTGCACATCAACACGTATTTCAGGGATACAGCGGCCACAGCACACCTACATCAGGTACGGATTTGCACAAATGTCAGGTTCACAGCAATGTACACAAATGTGTACTTTTAAAGCTTACAACCTGAACTTTATGGATTAGTGTGATCTGCACCTGAGGTAGGGGTATTGTTCTGCTTTGCACATCAACACGTATTTCAGGGATACAGCGGCCACAGCACACCTACATCAGGTACGGATTTGCACAAATGTCAGGTTCACAGCAATGTACACAAATGTGTACTTTTAAAGCTTACAACCTGAACTTTATGGATTAGTGTGATCTGCACCTGAGGTAGGGGTATTGTTCTGCTTTGCACATCAACACGTATTCAGGGATACAGCGGCCACAGCACACCTACATCAGGTACGGATTTGCACAAATGTCAGGTTCACTGCAACGTACACAAATGTGTACTTTTAAAGCTTACAACCTGAACTTTATGGATTAGTGTGATCTGCACCTGAGGTAGGGGTATTGTTCTGCTTTGCACATCAACACGTATTTCAGGGATACAGCGGCCACAGCACACCTACAGCAGGTACGGATTTGCACAAATGTCAGGTTCACAGCAATGTACACAAATGTGTACTTTTAAAGCTTACAACCTGAACTTTATGGATTAGTGTGATCTGCACCTGAGGTAGGGTATTGTTCTGCTTTGCACATCAACACGTATTTCAGGGATACAGCGGCCACAGCACACCTACATCAGGTACGGATTTCAAATGTCAGGTTCACGCAACGTACACAAATGTGTACTTTTAAAGCTTACAACCTGAACTTTATGGATTAGTGTGATCTGCACCTGAGGTAGGGGTATTGTTCTGCTTTGCACATCAACACGTACTTCAGGGATACAGCGGCCACAGCACACCTACAGCAGGTACGGATTTGCACAAATGTCAGGTTCACAGCAATGTACACAAATGTGTACTTTTAAAGCTTACAACCTGAACTTTATGGATTAGTGTGATCTGCACCTGAGGTAGGGGTATTGTTCTGCTTTGCACATCAACACGTATTTCAGGGATACAGCGGCCACAGCACCCCTACATCAGGTACGGATTTGCACAAATATCAGGTTCACTGCAACGTACACAAATGTGTACTTTTAAAGCTTACAACCTGAAATTTATGGATTAGTGTGATCTGCATCTGAGGTCTGAGGTAGGGGTATTGTTCTGCTTTGCACATCAACACGTATTTCAGGGATACAGCGGCCACAGCACACCTACATCAGGTACGGATTTGCACAAATGTCAGGTTCACAGCAATGTACACAAATGTGTACTTTTAAAGCTTACAACCTGAACTTTATGGATTAGTGTGATCTGCACCTGAGGTATGGGTATTGTTCTGCTTTGTACATCAACACGTATTTCAGGGATACAGCGGCCACAGCACACCTACATCAGGTACGGATTTGCACAAATGTCAGGTTCACTGCAACGTACACAAATGTGTACTTTTAAAGCTTACAACCTGAAATTTATGGATTAGTGTGATCTGCACCTGAGGTAGGGGTATTGTTCTGCTTTGCACATCAACACGTATTTCAGGGATACAGCGGCCACAGCACACCTACAGCAGGTACGGATTTGCACAAATGTCAGGTTCACAGCAATGTACACAAATGTGTACTTTTAAAGCTTACAACCTAAACTTTATGGATTAGTGTGATCTGCACCTGAGGTAGGGGTATTGTTCTGCTTTGCACATCAACACGTATTTCAGGGATACAGCGGCCACAGCACACCTACATCAGGTACGGATTTGCTCAAATGTCAGGTTCACAGCAATGTACACAAATGTGTACTTTTAAAGCTTACAACCTGAACTTTATGGATTAGTGTGATCTGCACCTGAGGTAGGGGTATTGTTCTGCTTTGCACATCAACACGTATTTCAGGGATACAGCGGCCACAGCACACCTACAGCACGTACGGATTTGCACAAATGTCAGGTTCACAGCAATGTACACAAATGTGTACTTTTAAAGCTTACAACCTGAACTTTATGGATTAGTGTGATCTGCACCTGAGGTAGGGGTATTGTTCTGCTTTGCACATCAACACGTATTTCAGGGATACAGCGGCCACAGCACACCTACATCAGGTACGGATTTGCTCAAATGTCAGGTTCACTGCAACGTACACAAATGTGTACTTTTAAAGCTTACAACCTGAACTTTATGGATTAGTGTGATCTGCACCTGAGGTAGGGGTATTTTTTCTGCTTGCACATCCACACGTATTTCAGGGATCCCAGATGCATAGTTGTACCTGGCTGTACATACAAATTTCACAAAGTCCTTTTTTAGAAATTTAATTAAATTCATGCACTAAAAAATAATGGCTTTATTGTATTTCTGTTTCCAGTCAGGTACAAATAGGCACCTGAGTGTTTCGGGGCAGCCGTACATGCTGTACTCGGCTGTACACAAAAATACGACGAAGAACACAACATAATTTATTTTAAAATCAATTTAAAAATACAAAAAGAAGGAACTGATTCTTTATTACAGATGTATTATTATTATTATTATTTTTTTTTTATTATTGTTTTAGTAATTATTCCATATGTTTGGAGTGGGCTTTGCCTTATTGTGGTGTACAGCCGGGTACAGCATGTCGGAACAGGCTGCCCCCCAACCCTCAGATGCAAATTTGTATATTGCTGGAAATAGAAATAGAAGGAATATTTTATTTTTTTTAATTTAATGTAATATTAAAAAAAAAAAAAAAAATGCCTTAGCACAATTTCAATGTTCAGCCAGGTACAAGTAGGCAGCAGGGGGGTTGAATCAGCAGTGCATGGAGGCTCAAGCTTTATGTCTCCCCCTGCTCCGGTCACCTCCGGTCGCTCTGCACATATCAGCAGTCATGACAACATCGTGCCCCCTATGCTGAGCTGCACAATGCAGACAGCGGCAGAAGAGACTATGGAGAAGAATGCTGCTGGCAAAGGTGGCTGGGACTATAGTAGCGGGAACGTAATCCACGGGGGAAGCTACCACTGGTACACATACCTCGTACACACGCGGCTCTGCTCCATACACCTCGTACACACACGGCTCCGCTATGTACACCTAGTACCCACATGGCTCCACTCCATAACGCTGGTACACACATGGATCCCCTCCGTACATCTCGTACACATACGGCTCCGCGCCGTACACCTAGTACCCACTCAGCTGCGCTCCGTACACCTAGTACACACTCACGTCTGCTACATTCACACTGTAATGGCCACTTTACACACACACAACAACTTATCTGTCCAACTTCTGAGCAACTTACTGGTTGCAGTGAAATCATGGACACATAGTTCCATTTGTACACAGCCACAAAATGGAGCAATGTGTCCATGATTTCACTGCAACCAGTAAGTTGCTCAGAAGTTGGACAGATAATTTTGTGTGTGTATAGTGGCCTTTAATTCCTCCAGACCACACACAAACTTCACCTAGTTGAGCATCATGATGGGCAGCACAGCAGAGTCCTGCATACACTGAGGAGCTGATCATGTGACCCCTGACTCCACCCTCCATTGACATCATCACAGGTCCTGTAAGGCCAGAGTGTGCAGCTCTGTTTGCTCCACAGAGGGGGGAGGAGGGAGACCTTTGGCGCTGCAGGAGGCTGAAAATGACCTCCATGCAAAGGACACCCCAGCTGCCTCCTGGATATGGCCCTGGCTATGGGGGCAGTGTGCTCAGGAGCCCCTGAGGGCTAGTGTCACACTTGCATTGTGACCCTAGCCTGATGCCAGTATTTTCAGCTGCAGCGCATAGCTTTTAATGCTATGCGCTGGAGCCCATAGAAACCCGATGTTTACCTTGCCAACCACTGGTTGGCAATGTAAACATCGGTTTTCTATGGGCTCTGTTGCTGGATGCGCATAGCATTAAACGCTCTGTGCTGCAGCGGACAATACGTGCGTCAGGCTAGGGTCACAATGCAAGTGTGACTCTAGCCCTCGGGCCCCCTACAAGCGGTCGGGCACCAGCACTTGCCCGGGTGTGGCGGGTGATGATGCCAAGCCTGACCCTGTATCTTTTCTGCCTTGTGACCTGTGTCTTCCCCCCCCTTGTGTGTTTTCGGACGCTTTGTCTTTTTACCCTTGTGCTGTCAAGCCACATTTCATTTTGTTCTGCATTCAATACTCTGAAATTACATGTAAAATGAATAAAAAATGTATTAAAAATAATTATTGTTATGCTTACTCTACGGCGAGTGTTAGTTAATCGGGAGCAGGCAGTGTCCTGCTAGGACCTTGCATGATGTGAAAATGACATTGGCGTTCGGTGCTGTCATGTGCCCGCTTGCGCTGATGCAATATTTTACGCACATAACACATCACTGCAACTGGGCCAATCACAGCGCCTAACGCAAATGTCATTCTAACATCATGCAAGGTCCTAGCAGGACAATGCCTACTCCTGGTTAACGAACACCTGGCAGAGGGTGTGTTTCATTACCCAAACCTGGCCAGGGCAGGAGGAGTGGAGTGTTTTAGCGGAGAGATGCAGGGCTGTCAAATTTATACTTGAAGCGCTGCACAGCTCTTTTGCATACTGGCCACTTACGCCTGTGGCGCACAATTTATTACTTACACAAAAGTGGACATTACACAGTTATATAGTAAATGTCTCTCCAAAACGGAAATCCATTGTCAATTATTGTTTAAATACGGACTAAAACATTAATAGACAATGTATTTCCATTTCAGACAGCCATACACTGTATGTTTTATTATGTAGTACACATTCATCTATATTTTATTTTAAAAATAAAATCTTATATTAAATAATGGAAACAAATTTTTAAATTTAAAAAAGTTTATTTTATAACATAAAATAAATTAAATAACATTTAGCATTTATTTTGCATAGGTATTTAGTGTTAGTTGCTTCCAGGTAGGCAGCTTCTTTTCGTCGTGTAGGTAATCTTCGTTAGCTTCAGCCATGGAAGGTATGGTTAAGTAGTTTCAGCCAGGTAGGCAAATGTATTCATCCAGCTAATCTGTGAAGTAGAAAAAGCGAAAGTACATTAGTATTCAGAAATTACATACATGAACATTTTCAGCAGTGTGTTAATACTCACATTAGGTAGATCGTGGTAGCTCCATCCAGGTAGACAGCTTGCTTGCGTCAGGTAGGTATTGTTTGTTAGCTTCAGCCATGGAAGGTATGGTTAAGTAGTTTCAGCCAGGTAGGCAAATGAATTAATCCGGCTATTCTGTGAATTAGAAAAAGCAAAAGTACATTAGTAATCATAAGTAAGGTACATGAACATTTTCAGCAGTGTGTTAATACTCACATTAGGTAGATCGTGGTAGCTCCATCCCGGTAGACAGCTTGCTTGCGTCAGGTAGGTATTGTTTGTTAGCTTCAGCCATGGAAGGTATGGTTAAGTAGTTTCAGCCAGGTAGGCAAATGTATTAATCCGGCTATTCTGTGAATTAGAAAAAGCGAAAGTACATTAGTATTCAGAAGGTACATGAACATTTTCAGCAGTGTGTTAATACTCACATTAGGTAGATCGTGGTAGCTCCATCCAGGTAGACAGCTTGCTTGCGTCAGGTAGGTATTGTTTGTTAGCTTCAGCCATGGAAGGTATGGTTAAGTAGTTTCAGCCAGGTAGGCAAATGTATTAATCCGGCTATTCTGTGAATTAGAAAAAGCAAAAGTACATTAGTAATCATAAGTAAGGTACATGAACATTTTCAGCAGCGTGTTAATACTCACATTAGGTAGATCATGGTAGCTCCATCCCGGTAGACAGCTTGCTTGCGGCAGGTAGGTATTGTTTGTTAGCTTTAGCCATGGAAGGTATGGTTAAGTAGCTTCAGCCAGGTAGGCAAATGTATTAATCCGGCTATTCTGTGAATTAGAAAACGCGAAAGTACATTAGTATTCAGAAGTAAGGCACATGAACATTTTCAGCAGTGTGTTAATACTCACATTAGGTAGATCGTGGTAGCTCCATCCCGGTAGACAGCTTGCTTGCGTCAGGTAGGTATTGTTTGTTAGCTTCAGCCATGGAAGGTATCATTCATTCACAATGCATATTTTTCAACATTTTTTTTTTAAAAATTAAAAAAAAAAATGCTGAAAAATAATTATACAGTAAATGAACAATACACCCCCAAATGGCATATTTGCAAAAAATTACCAAGCACATGGCATTTTTGCAAAAAATTACCAAGCACATGGCATATTTGAAAAAAATTACCAAGCACGTCATTTTTGCAAAAAATTACCAAACACGTCATTTTTGCAAAAAATTACCAAACACGTCATTTTTGCAAAACATTAACAACCACATGGCATTTTTGCAAAAAAAATCACAACCACATGGCATTTTTGCAAAAAATGACCAAGCACATGGCATTTTTGCAAAAAATTACCAAACACGTCATTTTTGCAAAACATTAACAACCACATGGCATTTTTGCAAAAAATCACCAAACACGTCATTTTTGCAAAAACTAACAAGGAAAAGGAGGAAAGAACCAGAAAGCATGTACAAATGACCGGGATCAGAGAAACAGACCAATAATTCAAAACATTTTTGTAAATCTTTATTAACAATAATACAGAGAAATATGAGCAAAAAACACAAACAGAATAAAAACACTTAAAATGTGTGATGGACAACCACCAACACAGCAATGACTATGGCCCCAGATGTCATCAGAATAGCTGTATCATGATGCAAAGTTTAAGCAGAGAACTGGCCAGTCACAATAGCTTGGTCCACTTCATAGCAACAAAACAGTTTGCACAGCATGTGCAAACCTGCTCCTCTTTTTATAACACTGAGGGGGGGGGGCTTGGAGCATTTGGAGCAGGCTCAGTATGCGTGCCGCATCCAGCCAATCCACTTGCGGCAGATGCGGCATGTGCGGCAGACGCGGTTGCCATTGACTTTCATTATAAAAATACCGCAATGTACATTGCGGCACAAATGCGGTACACTTGCGGTATACTTGCGGCGAGAAAAAACCGCGGCATGTTGCGGTTTTAAGACATGCCGCAAATGCCGCATTTACCGCAAGTGGCGTTGAAATTTGTAAAAACCGCACTTGCCGCAAGTACCGCAAGTCCCATAGGAAATTAATGGGGCTTGCCGCATTCTTGCCGCAAGTGCGGCAAATGCGTTTTTTCTACCGCAACTGCCGCAAATTCAAAAAACGCTGATGTGAAAGGGCCCTAAGAATGTGCCAACACATTGAGAATTGGTGCAGAGAAAGCGTTCTGTGTCTCAGTAGCCGAAAAGGTATGGAACAAAGAGCTCCACTGCATCCCATTGAAACTCACCGTCTTTTGGAGCTTGTTGCCCTTGATCATTTCAAACTGCATCCCAGCCGTATGGCAAGATAGGAGTGCCCCACCCCTTCCATTCTGAGCCAGACACATAAGGTGCTGTCTGCTGCACTGTGTCCATATTGAACTCTGGCCCGTCTTCATCCTGCATCCATGAGGTATACTTATATAGGATCAGGTTTTAAATTAGTTAGATAGGGACCGTTCTGATATAGGTCACCTTGGCGTTGGTAGAACTGCTTTGTACATTTTTGGCAAAAATCGTAATAACTAAGTACCCTGTTTTTGACACTGTTTTTACTAGCATTGGCTTTTTATTATTACCTATTATAGCAGAGTACTTCTACACGTTTGTTATACTGTTTTTTTCTGTGGTATAGTTATTTGGTTGTGTGAACACGGCCCTACAAACCTGTTGTGACAACCACCTGCTGTGAAGCCGAGCTGTTGGCAAGGCAGTGAAGCGGTGGCTGAGAGGACCACGCGGTGCAGAATAATGTACGGTACACAAGATGGGAGTGCAAACCACAAGGATGAATTTATTAACAGGCGGGGAAAGATGTGAAGAAGGCAGGTTCAAGCAGGGGTAAACAAAGGCAAACGAGATTTAACAAAGTTTTCGTTTTCTCTAGCTGGTCCGCTCAATAATACGGTTCTCCAGCTATCACAAGTTAAAATCACATAGGTAACTGCACAAAAGCAAGGTAAAATGCTACTCTACGTATAACCTTTCTGGCCTCGCTACACAGGCCACACGGCTGCCGTGTTCTACCTACTGAAGCCTATTCTAAACCCTGAAAGGTGCACAATATTCAACTCACAGTGATGCTGGGATTTGGATGCAGTCCTGGGGGCCCCCAACAACAGTAGTCCTATCCGAAGATGCACACGGCTCCTGTCTCGAGTCGATGGGCTGCAAATCTTCTCCTTGCTTCAGGCTCTCACTGGATCCCAGGCTTGTCTGTGTCTCACTTTCATTTCACAAGAAAAACTCCTGTCCTTTCTCAGACACACAGACGGTGTGTTTCTCTTCACACGTTCATCGGCTGCTCTAAAAACACACTCTCCGAAGGGGAAAAACAGGACATACCATCATCCCACACCTGGGGGGTTTCTGTCTCTTAAAGTGGCAGCGTGTTTCTTACTGTCCAACACAGGCAGGGATTTCTTAAAGTGGCAACGCTTCTCTTACTGTCCATAGCAGTGGCACCCCCAATATGCCTCCCTACTTAATGATGGTCGTCCTTGGCCATCACAACATCAGGCCCACAGTGTAATGACGGGATGTCAATGTGAACACAGCACCTGTGGAGGAGACAAAAATGGCAATACAGCAGACTGAGTACATTGTTCAACATATCGGATTGGTGGAACCCCTGCAGTAGACCTCTGAGACCTTCTAAGATCTTGACTATCAGGCCAGGCCTGGCTAGCTCCCGGAGGAACACTTGCTGCAGGAGCCACAGTGGAATCTTGACTATCCTCTTCTTCACGTGGCGGTAGGGGCTCATCCATGGGATCTCCGCTCCTGGAAGGCTGAGGGTCCCCCACTGTGTTGGGGACTGTCCACCAGTCATCGTCGACTTCACACACAGGTGACGTGAGTTCAGGGAGCGGGTCAGAGACTGTAGGAGGTATTGACGTAGGAAAAGCTTCGGACCGGCATGGCCGCAGCATATTTCTGTGTAGTACTCTAGGGTCGGGCGCCCCATTCTCAACTTGTACCTTGTAGACTGGGCCATCAGCATATACCCGTCCAATTACTCTGTAGGGTTGTACTTCCCATCTCTCACTCAGTTTGCCCTTGGGGCGCTTCTCTCTAACACTCGATCTCCAGGTTGCAGCGGTATTTCCTGAATCGGTTTTGGGCTCGTATGTTCTTTCTTCTGTAGCTGTTGACCGGCCAACCGACGGATCGTTTGTAATCGTTGTCGATGTTCTTTCACCCACGAAGTGACAGTTCGTTCCATGAAATCCTCTGGCTGCTCCAAATTCAGCTCGATGATCTCTCGCCCAGCTCTTCCAAAGAGCAACAGATATGGGGTGTAACCCGTAGTGGCGTGAACTCGGTTATTGTAGGCCCAGACCAATTCTGCCAGGTACTCCGGCCAACATGCTTTCTTATCTTCCTCCAATGTCCGCAGCATCTGAAGTAGGGTTCGGTTGAAGCGTTCACATGCTCCATTGCCTTGGGGGTGGTAAGGTGTAGTCCGAGATCGCTCGATGCCATACATACGATATAGTTCCTCCATCACTTTGCCTTGAAAACATGCCCCTTGATCGGAGTGGATTTGCTTCGGGCACCCATACACCCGGATAAAGTCTTGGCAGATAGCCCGTGCCGCCGACTCTGCAGTCTGATCTCTAGTCGGGGTGACTACAGCGAACATGGAGAAATGGTCAGTCATAACCAAGCAGTATTGTAGTCCCCGAGCTGAGTGTCCCAGGAGGAGATAATCAATCATCAAGATTTCTAGCGGTTCTTTGGTCTGTATGGTCTGAACGGGTGCTCTCTGTTCAGTGCTTTTAATGAGGTCGCATACTCGACATCGCCGGCAAACCTCTTCTACCACAGACTCCAACCGGGGGCAGTACACGTACCGCTGTAACCATTGGTAGGTCTTTGCAGGTCCGAAGTGAGCGCCAAAGTCGTGTGTTTCCTTAGCTACCTCTTGAGCCAATTTTCCGGGGATGACCACCTGCCATCTTGCTTCTATTTCTTTTGGCTGTTGTCTCTTACGATATAACACTGATTCTCGAACTTCTAGTCTATCCCACTGGTGTAAGACGCTCTTCATCTCGGCGTCCAGGTTAGCCCTTTCTTGTTTGTCGGGCTTCCGCTTCTCAGCTACCCAGTGTTTCATCTGTTGTAGCCCTTCGTCTGCAGCTTGAGCACGTCCCCATTCTTCATTGGTTCTTCCCAGGGACCGGGGCAGTGTGCAAGCCTCCCTACTTAATTGTGACGCCACCACCGGGGGCTCAAACTTGCTAAAGTCTGGCATTTCTTCCTCCTCTAGTTGTTCATCGAGATCCCCCACTGGGGTCTCCACCGTCACTCTTGACAGTCCATCCGCATTTGCGTTTTCGGTAGCGGGACGATAACAGATGGTAAAGTCGAACTTTGCAAGGCGAGCCACCCACCGTTGTTCCAAGGCTCCCAATTTAGTATTCTCAAGGTGGGCCAGAGGATTATTGTCTGTTCGGACCTGGATCTTGGTCCCTGTCAGGAAGCCAGCAAATTTCTCTGTCATGGCCCACACTAGGGCCAGGAGCTCTAGTCGAAAGGAGCTATAATTGAGGGGGTTTCTTTCGTTGTCCCGCAGGGACCTACTGGCGTAGCCGATGACTCTCTCATGTCCATTCTGTATCTGAGACAATACTGCACCGAGTCCATGAAGGCTACCATCCGTGTACAGCAGGAATGGTCGGTCGAAGTCCGGATAGGCTAGGATCGGGGCTGAAGTAAAGGCATTCTTCATAGCCTGAAAAGCCTCATCTTGTCTCTGAGCCCAATGGATGCCCTGGTTCTTTGACACTCCGGCGGTCCCCCTCAGCAGCTCATTCAAAGGACCCGCCACCTTTGCAAAGTTTTTGACGAACCGGCGGTAATACCCGGCGAGTCCAAGAAATGCCTTGAGTTCTCTCACCATTTGTGGGACTGGCCACTTCTGGATGGCCGCCACCTTTTCTGCAGAGGGCAGGACTCCATCTTGTGAAACTGTGTGGCCCAGATACTCGATCTCTCTCTTGAAGAGGTGGCACTTTTTTGGCTTCACCTTCAGGTTATGAGCCTGCAGTCTTCCGAGTACCTGTCCAAGCCGGTCAAGGTGTTCTTTGAACGAGGCCGAAAACACGATGATGTCATCCAGATAGATCAGAGTAGCTTCGAAATTTAAGTCCCCCAAGCACTTTTCCATCAGCCGTTGGAACGTGCCCGGAGCATTGGAGAGTCCGAAAGGCATCCGGTTAAATTCAAACAATCCCATCGGGAGAATGAACGCGGTCTTTGCTTTGTCTTTTTCCGCCACAGGTACTTGCCAGTACCCGCTTGCTAAATCCAAGGTGGAGAAGTACTTGGCCTTCCCCAATGCCGTCAAGGATTCTTCGATTCGTGGTAATGGGTACGAGTCTCGAATGGTACAGGCGTTGAGTTTTCTGTAGTCTACACAGAACCGAATGGTTCCATCCTTTTTCTTGACGAGTACCACCGGAGCCGCCCAAGGGCTCTGACTGCCCTGCACTATCCCCGAATCCAGCATTTGCTTCAGTAAAGTCTTCACCTCTTGGTACATCTTGGGAGGGATCTGTCGGTACCGTTCTCGAATCGGACGAGCTTTCCCGGTCGGTATCTCATGCATGATAGCTTCAGTGCAGCCGAAATCTTCAGCGTGGCAAGCGAATGCAGCCTGGTTCTTCCACAACATAGCTTCTACTGCTTGCACACGCTCGGGGCCCAGTGATTTCACATCCACTTCCATCTGATCGAGGATGACCTTTCCACTCCACTCTAGGGAGGGCATCTCTTCAGCCCTTGCAGAGACTGCTAGGGTCCACTCCGTACCTTCTATCGGCGATAGGGATATATCTTTTTAGCTCACCACTTCACCTTTATGTAAGTATACCAGGGCCAGATCTGTCCCTCGAGGCAAGGTGACCTCACTGGGGCCCACATTCAAGGCTCTGATAGGGACGTGTCCTTGTTGGACCACAGCTACCGTACGATCTATCATAACTTCTTGGTCCACTCTTCCGGTTGCTACAGGCTGCACAATCACTTCTACCCCATCGAGATTGCGATAGGTTCCCACTGGGAGGTGTAATATACTTTCTCGTCCGGGAGGCAGGATTATAGGCACCTTCCCAGGAGCCCTGATGACCCCTACCGTCTGATGAGATGGCACACTCTTCTGCGTCCCACAGACACGGATGAGTCGCTGAAGTGCTTCTTGCGTAGGCTTATGTGTAGTAGCCTGCTTCCAGTATCCGGGTCCCCGTTTGGTGAACATAATCTGATCTAATTCACATAGGACATTCATCCCCAGTATTACAGGTACATCTTCTTTGACGGGCTCGGGGACTAGTAGGATCCCTTTTCTCCCCACTTCTTGCCCACAGATACGAACATTCATCCTCACAACCCTGTGACCGGGATCGGTTGCTGATTAGCGGCAATCACCCGGATCAATGTCTCTTTCTCTGGCCTGTGTCTGGAAATGTTGATTGAAGTATGCTTCTGGCATCGTCGTCATTTGTGACCCGGTATCTATCAAGCAATCCACTGGGACACCCTCGAATTCAGCACGTAAGATGGGACACCCAGCGATCAGATGTTTGTCATGATACGGAGCGGCCTCCCTTCTCACCTCCCCCGCAGAGTGCCGCACTACTGCGGGGGTTAGTAGTTTAACGGAGGCTTCTGTTGGCCTTGAGTGCTATTCCGGCACCCTCTGGCAATATGCCCCCGACCTCCACATCCCCAGCATCGGATGTCTTCTCTTCGCTGAGGAATACCTCGTGCCTCTGGTGGCTGCTGAGAGGAAGCCTGCACCCTCCAGTTTCCTATTGGTAGCGCCGGGGAATTATTGCGTGCGTACGATGGGCCAGGTTGAAAGGAGGACGGTGCAGCTGGGTAGGGAGGTGCAATAGACAGATCCCCCATTCTTTGCTCCATCTGGGTCAGCTTCTCCTGTACATTGAGAACGGATTTCTGTAAATCCTGCACCACCTGGACCAGCACCTCTTGGCGGTTTGGGTCCACGCTGGACTTGGCGGCTTGGATGCGCACCACCCAGAAGCGTAGCTTTCTTCTTTACTTCGGGCTACTGTTTCTGTCAGGATCTGACGAAATGTAAGAGCCGGGTTCGTTCGGACCCGTTCGGACAGGGCTCGCCTCAAGGATATGCTGTGTAATCCTAGAATAAACTGCTCCCGGAGTATCCGGTCCGTGGAGCCTATGCCGCCGAGTCCATCTGCCTCCTTTCTCTGCACCTCTGCTAACACTTCTTGTAGTGCTGTGGCATACTGAGATATCCCTTCTTCTTCCCGCTGCAGCCTCGAAAAAAATTTGGCGCGAAGATGTCTCGCACTAGCAGTCTCGCCATAGATCTCTTCCAGGAATCCAACTAACTCTTTCAGGGTACTACGGGTGGGTTCTGGTTGTAGACAGACGTTTCTACGGGCTTCTCCCTCTAGGGCAGTCAACGCGATGTCCACTTCAAGCTCTGGGCCGATGTTATAAACCTTCAGGGTGCTCTGCAGTCGGGACACCCAGTCACACAGTGCCATGTTATTGCCGTCAAACTTTGGTAGTACACTAAATATAGTGCCCATTGGGAGTGTCCTTGCAGGGGTTCCACCATTGCCCACATTACCCCCGTTAATATTAGCATTCCCGCCGTTGCTGTCTGCTGCCTCCATCTTGGTGACCGTACCCTGCTCGCAGCGCCACTTGAAGCGGTGGCTGAGAGGACCACCGCGATGCAGAAAAATGTACGGTACACAAGATGTGAGTGCAAACCACAAGGGTGAATTTATTAACAGGCGGGGAAAGATGTGAAGAAGGCAGGTTCAAGCAGGGGTAAACAAAGGCAAACGAGATTTAACAAAGTTTTCGTTTTCTCTAGCTGGTCCGCTCAATAATACGGTTCTCCAGCTATCACAAGTTAAAATCACATAGGTAAATGCACAAAAGCAAGGTAAAATGCTACTCTACGTATAACCTTTCTGGCCTCGCTACACAGGCCACACGGCTGCCATGTTCTACCTACTGAAGCCTATTCTAAACCCTGAAAGGTGCACAATATTCAACTCACAGTGATGCTGGGATTTGGATGCAGTCCTGGGGGCCCCCAACAACAGTAGTCCTATCCGAAGATGCACACGGCTCCTGTCTCGAGTCGATGGGCTGCAAATCTTCTCCTTGCTTCAGGCTCTCACTGGATTCCAGGCTTGTCTGTGTCTCACTTTCATTTCACAAGAAAAACTCCTGTCCTTTCTCAGACACACAGACGGTGTGTTTCTCTTCACACGTTCATCGGCTGCTCTAAAAACACACTCTCCGAAGGGGAAAAACAGGACATACCATCATCCCACACCTGGGGGGGTTTCTGTCTCTTAATGTGGCAGCGTGTTTCTTACTGTCCAACACAGGCAGGGATTTCTTAAAGTGGCAAAGCTTCTCTTACTGTCCATAGCAGTGGCACCCCCAATAGCAGCACCCTGAGAAACCCAGAGACCCTTTACCCCTATACAGGGATCTGAAATTACAGTGAAGCCCAGGAGGTAGTTGCCTAAAATGAGCAGCGGACCGGAGCAATAAAATAATAACCAGGATCCAAAAACGTAGTCAGGAGTCCTAGTCAAAAACGGGAGGGCAACAAAGGTACCAAATAGTCAGGCCGAAGCAGGGTCAAAAATCCAGGCAAAGGTCATAGTCAAAACCAAACACACACACTAGATCACTGGGGAACCAAGACTATATCTGGTGACCTGCAAGACACGCTCCAAAGTCTTTGAAGGACGTGGTTACCTCCCATAGGCTGGAGCTCACAGCCTGATGATCTCATCGGGACCACCCCTAGAATCAGGCCAAACGGTGATGCACGACTGGCGTCAACCATCCCACTTCTGACAGAAGAACGACGCCTCTGCAGGACCCTCTCTTCTGCAACCAACATCACCCACAGGAGAAACACGGCGGCGCCCCTTGACAGAGGCAAACGTCGAAGCAGAAAGTCCATATGAGGACATGGCCCTCCTATCACCGGCACCATCAGCCGAAGGAATCCGGCGCCTCCCAGCGGCCGAAGCAGAAACACCAGCCACCGAGTCCAACAGCGACGTGACACCTGTTCACATTGTGCTTTGGCTCAGTTGTAAGTTTTCATTAGTTTCTTGTTATGCAAGCTAGGAAATGCCCCACCCCTTCCATTCTGAGCCAGGCACATAATGTGCTGTTTGCTGCACTGTGTCCATATTAAACTCTGGCCCATTGTCATCCTTCATCCATGAGGTATACTTATACAGGATCAGGTTTTAAATTAGTTAGATAGGGACCGTTCTGATATGGGTCACCTTGGCGTTGGTAGAATGGCTTTGTACGTTTTTTGCAAAAAACGTATTAACTAAGAACCTTGTTTTTGACATTGTTTTTTACCAGCACTAGCATTTTATTATTACTTATTATAACAGAGTAGTTCTACATATGAAAAAAGCTAAAATGTAGTGTAAAAATAATGATTAAAAAAATAGTTTGAAAAACTATAAAACACACTAAGTAAGGCCCCTATTATGCCACTGCACAATTATACAGTAGCATAAAATGCTTTAGGGTCCAAATTGTTAAAAAAAAAAAAATCATAATAGACAATATGCATATTTTGCAGTTGCCCTCTGCCTTGGGAAATGTAGTCTGCAGCACTTTTCTTATACGGTTAAATATACATTTTAAGTTTTTCCAGGGAGTTGTCAAATTGGGGACCATTGCCTCTTTTCTAGTCACTTTCTCAATTTTGGTGCGCAATGAGAAAAGTCAAGTTTTAATGTTAATTTGACACGTCATGAAATACCTAAAACCTATACGTATACATGGTCAACATTTATGGATTCATCTATGGCCAAATTAAATAGTTTGGAATTAGTCACCCTCCTCAGCGCCATTTCTATTCCCAATCTTTGACAGATTGCAAGGGTGACATCACAAGCAGGGGCGGACCCAGACTATAGTGGGCCCCTGTGCAATACATTTTTCAGGCCACCCCCTTCATAGTGAAATAAAGTTTTTTGTATGCGACGAGATCAAGCGAAAACTGCATCTGACTGGATATGGTTTTTACCCTTAAACAAGATGTAACCGTAATGGAATTATACCGGATTTGTATACAGTTTCCATTGGGACCCGTTCACACGATACGTATTTTGCCACATATTTGGTGCGTATACACAGCAGATCTACAACAAATATGCAGCTGTGTGTTTTCCCAGCAAAGCTTATGGGTTTGGTAACTCCTGTCCACATGGTGCCACTAAAATATATAGCCGATATGCTGCGTATTTTAGTGCGGGAAAATCTGCACATATTCTAGGTTCTTCAAAGTAGCCACCTTTTGCATTGATTACTGCTTTGCACACTCTTTGCAATCTCTGACATGTATGGGTGAGTGTTTGCTTTAAACGGTCCTCTTTACATTGTATTATGCTGTCTACAGGACACATCAGAAATATACAAATACGTAGAGTTAGGACTACTCCAACGGAGACTTCCTTGACGCTGGGGGAGTGGCTCAGGAGATTCAATGCTGCAATCGCCTGCAAAATGTCTCTATTTTTGTGTAGTATGGCATTAACAGGTGTAGATACACATTTAATTTTTTTTGCAATTTCCGGCTGTGCTGGCATTTTGTGTTTTATTCTGAGGATTACACCCAGTATACAGGACAGGAGAAGTGGTATTGTGCAGTGTATACATAAACAATAGTACAGATACTGAGGATTACACCCAGTATACAAGACAGGAGAAGTGGTACTATGCAGTGTATATATACAGAATAATACACACTGCGGGCTCTGGGCACATTACACACTGCAGGCTGTGGGCACCGCTGGTGGGGGTTAAACTGTGAAATAGCCCAGACACCTGTGGTGCAGGCTGCAGGTGTCTAAGCCTCAGTTGCTCTTCATCTACCGAACCTCCTGACAGCATGGGAAGCAATGTCTGACATGTATGGGTGAGTGTTTGCTTTAAACTGTCCTCTTTACATTGTATTATGCTGTCTACAGGACACATCAGAAATATACAAATACGTAGAGTTAGGACTACTCCAACGGAGACTTCCTTGACGCTGGGGGAGTGGCTCAGGAGATTCAATGCTGCAATCTCCTGCAAAATGTCTCTATTTTTGTGCAGTAGGGCATTAACAGGTGTAGATACACATTTCATTTTTTTTGCAATTTCCGTCTGTGCTGGCATTTTGTGTTTTTTTCTGAGGATTACACCCAGTATACAGGACAGGAGAAGTGGTATTGTGCAGTGTATACATAAACAATAGTACAGATACTGAGGATTACACCCAGTATACAAGACAGGAGAAGTGGTACTATGCAGTGTATATATACAGAATAATACACACTGCGGGCTCTGGGCACATTACACACTGCAGGCTCTGGGCACTGCTGGTGGGGGTTAAACTGTGAAATAGCCCAGACACCTGTGGTGCAGGCTGCAGGTGTCTAAGCCTCAGTTGCTCTTCATCCACCGAACCTCCTGACAGCATGGGAAGCAATGTCTGACATGTATGGGTGAGTGTTTGCTTTAAACGGTCCTCTTTACATTGTATTATGCTGTCTACAGGACACATCAGAAATATACAAATACGTAGAGTTAGGACTACTCCAACGGAGACTTCCTTGACGCTGGGGGAGTGGCTCAGGAGATTCAATGCTGCAATCTCCTGCAAAATGTCTCTATTTTTGTGCAGTAGGGCATTAACAGGTGTAGATACACATTTCATTTTTTTTGCAATTTCCGTCTGTGCTGGCATTTTGTGTTTTTTTCTGAGGATTACACCCAGTATACAGGACAGGAGAAGTGGTATTGTGCAGTGTATACATAAACAATAGTACAGATACTGAGGATTACACCCAGTATACAAGATAGGAGAAGTGGTACTATGCAGTGTATATATACAGAATAATACACACTGCGGGCTCTGGGCACATTACACACTGCGGGCTGTATGCACATTACACACTGTGGGCTGTATGCACATTACACACTGCACGCTGTATACACATTACACACTGCGGGCTCTGGGCACATCTGAGAGTACTGTTGTATATCTTGTATACACAGCACTATACTGTATATACAGGTCTACACTATATATATACACACACAGTATATAGGCACACTAGTACAGCATGTAATGTGGACCTGTATATACTGTATAGTCTTGTGTAGAGACAGACACACAGACAGACACTGTCAAACACACAGACAGAAAGACACTCAGACAGACAGACAGACACAGACATGATACTCACATACAGGACCTATGATGATGTCACATGTAGGGGAGGCATCAGGGGTCACATGATCAGCTCAGAGAGGAATCAGGGATATGATTAAGATGGTGGGAGGGCCTGGGACCTGTCCCTGTCATCCTGATTGATGTAAAAGAGGCCCTGCTTTTGGGAAACGGACCCACCCCTTCAGGCCCATGGCCACGCCCCCTGCATGACGTGGTCGCTCGGCACAAATTATTTAAAGCCGAGCTGCGGCCGGAGGAGTGGGCGACCCCTGCACCCCACAAGTGGGCGGCCCACAGGGAAAAGTCCCGCCCCTCCAGGCTATCAGTCCTGGCCTGCCCTCCGGTGCCCCAGGAGCCTGGAGAGTCCGGTCTCGCTGAAGCCCTGAGGGGCCTCGGGGCAGTAGAACCGGCTGCACATGCGATTGGTCCGCCCTTGATCACAAGTACAATACGCATGACCACTGCAGCCAATCAAGCAGCTCAGTGTTTATGCTGGTGCAGTAGCCAATGAGCCCATGATTGGCTGCATTAGGGTACAGACACACATGCGAGTGGAAAAATGGTCCGATTGATGGATCTGAGAGTCAGACGAGTCTCATCCTAGTTTTGGTCCGTTTTGCATCCAACTCTGATGCAACTGTCCTACATTTCTCTCAGATCACATCCGAGTGCAATCTGTTCTTTTTCTCAGCAGCTATTACTGTGGAATCAATTACAGTAACATTTTTGACTGTTCTCTGAGCTACAGAATGAGAATGTATCAATTAAAACTGTAATCAGACTCGGATGGTCCGAGTGTGGTCCGACTGACATCCGTCTTTTTTGTCGGACCCATAGACTTGCATTGGCGAGTCTCGTCCGACACTCGCATACTGTAGAATTGCAGCATGTTGTGACTGACTTGTCATCCGAGACTTGGATGAGAAAAAAACGTTTGACACTTGGAAATGTGTTCTCGGACATTGAATAACATTGGTCCGACTGCAATGCGATTTTGACTCGCACTACAGTCGTCCGAGTTTTATGCCTGTGTGTCCGAGCCCTTAGTCACATATGTTGTAGATGCCAGAAACTTTGAAGCAGTTAACAGAAGTAACATGTTTATTTGGAAGCCACCCTCTCTATACTTTGAAGTTCCAAACAATGATAATATAATATTTATTTGTTTTTATAGCGCTATTAATTCCATAGTGCTTTACATACATTTGCAACACTGTCCCCATTGGGGCTCACATTCTAAGGGTATGGTCACTCTGGTGTGAAAAATCGGTTCTATTCTCATCCAGGAGAGTTGGACAACTTTAATCCGTTTCTTGGTCCGTGTGACATCTGTGCGCTGTCTGTGTGTAATCCATTTTTTTTTCTCATCATTTACAGGAACATTTTACAATTTTCTGAGCTACAGAATGATAATGTATCAGTGAAAAAAAACAGATGCCACTAGCATGGTCCGTGTGCGGTCTGTTTTTTTGTCGGACCAATAGACTTGTATTGGCGACACTCGAGCGTGAATAGCAGACTGTCGCAGCATGTTGCAACATTTTTCTCATCCAGATTCTGGATGATAAAAAAGCATTCGACACACGGTAATCTGGTCTATACCATTAGCTAACATTGGACCGAGTGTAATGTGTGAAAATCATGCATTGCAGTCATCCGTTCTTGACGCCAGTGTGACCTTACTCTAAAACATCCTATCAGTATGTCTTTGAAATGTGGGAGGAAATCGGAGTGCCCGGAGGAAAGCCATGGAAACACAGGTAGAACATACAAACTACTTGCAGATGTTGTCCTTGGTGGGAATTGAACAAAGCACTCCACTGCTGCAAAACTGCAGTGCTAACCACTGAGCCACCATGCCACCAACAAGCAAAGGCACAGGCGGCGAAGCAGACATAAAAACAAAGGCAAAACCACCAGCTAATATTACTATTGGTCTTTCCCTAAAGTAGTTTCACCTTGAAAATACTCAGGGGTTTCGCCAGCATCTTAGGCTGGCTTCACACCACGGTTTTTGGGATCCTGTTCTGTCCGTTTTGAAAAGGACAGGACAGGATCCTCTTTTTCCTCCCATGTAGCCCTATGGTGGCGGATTGGCCATCTGATTCTGCCAGTTCAGTCCCGGATTCGTTTCTCTCCTGATCCGATTTTGGGCTCCGGTGAAAAAACTAGACGAAGCCGGACAGAAACTAATCTGGGGTGATCCGGCGCACATAGCATGGAGGTGTATGGGCGTCAGATCCGTGAAAAACAGGATCGTTTCCCGGATCTGGTTTTAATGTACTGAGCATGCTTATGTACATCATTGGTAGTAGCTGTGTGCTGCAAGGATCTTTTTCATATTATATAACCCTGCAGCTTTGCTAGCACCAGTTCACATTTGTCTTTGAGTGCTGTGCAGTTTTTTTCTTGTTATTTATCATATGGAGTTGCAGGTTCCATGCTGCAATGTGCACCCTCATTACCTACAGGTGATGGAGGGTCTAGGTGGTGTCTGCCCACTGAAAAGTGGGGGGTGGACAAGGAGGATAGGGATATCAGAGTAGGACTCATCAGACCCTGAAGTCACTTTGTCGCAGTTGATGAGCAAACAGACATTGGCCAATGTATGTACCAAGAACTTCAGAATTAAATAAAAAATTGGAGATTTTTGAGTTTTTTGAAAAAAACGTAAGTTTTTAAACTTTTTCCTCAAATATATATAGCTAGTAGCTTATGTACATCATTGGTAGTAGCTGTGTGCTGCAAGGATCTTTTTCATATTATATAACCCTGCAGCTTTGCTAGCACCAGTTCACATTTGTCTTTGAGTGCTGTGCAGTTTTTTTCTTGTTATTTATCATATGGAGTTGCAGGCTCCTTGCTGCAATGTGCACCCTCATTACCTACAGGTGATGGAGGTTCTAGGTGGTGTCTGCCCACTGAAAAGTGGGGGGTGGACAAGGAGGATAGGGATATCAGAGTTGGACTCATCAGACCCTGAAGTCACTTTGTCGCAGTTGATGAGCAAACAGACATTGGCCAATGTATGTACCAAGAACTTCATAAATAAATAAAAAATTGGAGATTTTTGAGTTTTTTGAAAAAAACGTAAGTTTTTAACTTTTTCCTCAAATATATATAGCTAGTAGCTTATGTACATCATTGGTAGTAGCTGTGTGCTGCAAGGATCTTTTTCATATCTATCTATCTATCTATCTATCTATCTATCTATCTATCTATCTATCTAGTTATCCCTCTTTCTATCTATTTCACTATCTTTCTTTCTGTCTATCCCTCTATCTGTCTATCCCTCTATCTGTCTTATCACTCTATCCATCCATCTATCTATCCCTCCATCCATCTATCTTATCTATCTATCCCTCTATCCATCTTATCTATCCCTCTATCTATCTATCCCTCTTTCTATCTTTGTATCTATTTCTCTTATCTTTCTATCTATCTATATGTCCATCCTTCTATCCATCTGTCTGTCCCTCTATCTGTCTATCCCTCTATCTATCTGTATATCCCTCTTTCTATCTATCCATCTTTCTTTCTATCTATCCCTCTGTCAATCCATCTATCTATCTATCTATCTATCTATCTATCTATCTAGGTACTTTGTGAAAAAAGGCTGCAGCACTCCAATTTCAGATGTTATTCGCCTTTAATGGCCTTCAGGCAAAGATAGAGACGTTTCGGTCAGTGGTGACCTTTTTCCAGCAATCACTTACTGCAAATGCTGGGGATTATATAGATCCTCCAATGTCCAATCTTATTAGCCAATCAACTGTTTTACATACATTTTTACAGTGCATTTGTGACTCAAACTGATATCATACATTTACTTTGTGCCCATTATATACATAGTTATTTTCTGATTGTATTGTGATACATATCTTACATTACTCACAGTTATATTCATAAGGTGCATAAAGTGGGTTAATTGCAAGCCAGGTGCCCGCTTAATTAATCATATCCATTATACATTACCGCAGCGTGTTGTTTACCATGTGCAGCCTCTCTCTGGCTGCGCGCCGCCATGTCGGCGTTGTTTATACTGTACTGCACATGCGTTTACTGGATGCGCGTCCCTAGTTACCCGCTACTACAGGAAGCTCATTCCGCTCTGTGTTTGAGCTCTCGCGCATGAGCCGTGCCAGTACAGCGTCCGGCCGTGCGCTTTCATAATATCTCCTTTCCTCTTTGTGTGTAATCTTAAAGATTGCGTAATTTTCTTTAAAATGATGGCGATCCATCCTTAAATATATACTACTATAAATAGATAACTAGTGACTTCTTTTTGAAGTTAAAATTCATATATTAAAAAAATGTGCTTTCTTAAAGTGACAGTGCTAAATTCTATGTCTCTTGTTTTTACTCCCATATGGAGGTGACATGGGGAGAAAATTTTTCATATATTCTCCTATTATCTGGATTAAATACATACATGCACCTGAGACTTGATTTATAAGTGCATCGGGTTCCCAATTCAAAGTGCATCCCAATCTCGGGTTATAGCACTCCCCTGACAGTACGGTGCCCAGGGGGATGTTTACTCCCTTTGCACCCTCTGCCCAAGGACCTAGCTTAATGCTATAAAGAAACGCTGCTCAATAACCTTTATTTGATTTATCTATCTATCTATCTATCTATCTATCTATCTATCTATCTATCTCTCTGTCTATCTATCCCTCTATCTTTCTATCTATCTCTCTCTATCTGTCTATCCCTCTACCTATCTGTCTATCACTCTATCCATCCATCCATCTATCTATCCCTTTATCTATCTATCTGTCTATCTATCTGTCTATCTATCTGTCTATCTATCTGTCTATCCCTCTATCTGTCTATCCATCTATCTGTCTATCCCTCTATCTATCTGTCTATCACTCTCTATCTATCCATCCCTCCATCCATCTTTCTATCTATCCCTCTATCTATCTATCCCTCGGAAGGCGTCGACGCTCGCGGGGCGCCAAAAGCGTGCGCGCTCCCGCCCGTCGCCGCCGACAGCTCCGGCGGTGTCGGATGGTGTGACGGGGCCTACAGATGGATAGATGGACAGATAGATGGATGGATAGAGAGATAGATGGATAGATAGAAGGATAGATGGTTAGATTGATAGATGGAAAGATGGTGCTATGGAATTAATAGGCTTATATAAATGAATAAATATTATATTATTATATTACTAGATGGCGGCCCGATTCTAAAGAATCGGGTAGTCTAGAATCCATATATAGTTTATTTACTAATAGTTAGGGGAGTGCGGTGAAATGAATTGTGTGTATACAGGTGGCTCAGTGGGTAGCAGAGTATACGGTGGCTCAGTGGTTAGCACTGCGCAGTGGCTCAGTGGTTAGCACTGCGCGGTGGCTCAGTGGTTAGCACTGCGCGGTGGCTCAGTGGTTAGCACTGCGTGGTGGCTCAGTGGTTAGCACTGCGCGGTGGCTCAGTGGTTAGCACTGCGCGGTGGCTCAGTGGTTAGCACTGCGCGGTGGCTCAGTGGTTAGCAGTGACTGCGGTGGCTCAGTGGTTAGCAGTGAGTGCGGTGGCTCAGTGGTTAGCAGTGAGTGCGGTGGCTCAGTGGTTAGCAGTGATTGCGGTGGCTCAGTGGTTAGCAGTGATTGCGTGGCTCAGTGGTTAGCAGTGAGTGCAGTGGCTCAGTGGTTAGCGGTGAGTGCGGTGGCTCAGTGGTTAGCAGTGAGTGCGGTGGCTCAGTGGTTAGCAGTGAGTGCGGTGGCTCAGTGGTTAGCAGTGAGTGCGGTGGCTCAGTGGTTAGCAGTGAGTGCGGTGGCTCAGTGGTTAGCAGTGAGTGCGGTGGCTCAGTGGTTAGCAGTGAGTGCGGTGGCTCAGTGGTTAGCAGTGATTGCGGTGGCTCAGTGGTTAGCAGTGAGTGCGGTGGCTCAGTGGTTAGCAGTGAGTGCGGTGGCTCAGTGGTTAGCAGTGAGTGCGGTGGCTCAGTGGTTAGCAGAGAGTGCGGTGGGTCAGAGTGGTCATCGCAGCGAGTGCGGTGGCTCAGAGTGGTCATCGCAGCGAGTGCGGTGGCTCAGAGTGGTCATGGCAGCGCCGTGGGCAGAGTGGTCATGGCAGCGGCGTGGGCAGAGTAGTGAGTGCAGCGGCGTGGGCAGAGTGGTGAGCGCAACGGCGTGGGCAGAGTGGTGAGCGCAGCGCCATGGGCAGAGTGGTTAGCACACACATCCACACATACACACACTCCGCTATACTTACTCTTGGACAAAATATGTCGCCGCCCCCGGACGACTGGATCCAATATGGCGTCCGGGAAGTTTCAGCAGACTTCCTGGATGCCATATTGGATCCAGTAGTTCGGGGGCGGCAACATGTCGACAGAGGATCCAGGCGGCGGACGCAGGGCCGGTGGTAAGTATAGCGGAGTGTGTGTGTATGTGTATGTGTGTGGACAAAGTGACGGAAGTGCGGACAAAGTGACGGAAGTGCGGACAAAGTGACGGAAGTGCGGACAAAGTGACAGAAGTGCCTTGGGCTTTTATATATTAGATATACACACATTATATGTACACACATGCAAATCTATAAAGATGTAGAAATATATATATATATATACAGGTCGGGCCCACTGGGACGGGGGCACTCGGTATCGGACCGGTCTGCTGCTGGGGAAGTCACGGGTGGTTCTGGTCCGGTCCGTGTCCCGGGCTCGGCAATAAAAGGGGATATTTACAGGGAGTCAGTCGTGACGCCACCCACTATATGCGGCCAGTGATGGGGCCGCCGCTGCTGCAGAACCTCCGGGGATGATGGAATAGCAGCTCAATCTCCTCTTTCTCCCACTTTCGTACACATCTGCGGATGTACTCCTCACGTGTAATCAGCTCTGCAGGGCCTACCCCACTGCCGGGATCTCCTAAGAAGCCCATTAAGTCCTCACAGTCTTTATCTCGCTCCCACCAGCAACGGAGCTGCTCCCCTCTCACCTCTGTTGTCACAGGTGCCGGGATCAGGGGATGCGGTAATGCCAGGTATCCCTCCGGTAGAGCTCCTAGTGGGTCGGCTTCTTTCTTGGCAGTACGTGGTGCAGCTTGTGGGATAGTCACATCCACCAGGGTCGCAGTACGGCATTCAGGTACGCTCTCTGCACGATCACGTGGCACTCCAACCCAGCCGGGTTGTATGGATACAGTCTCATAGCTCTGTTGATGGTGGCTAATATCAAGCTGGATCCGGGTACGCTGTTCATGGATCCGGGTCATCTGTTGGGGCAACAGTCGCAATATACCCCTCCGGGTATCTCGGACGTCCGGATGCTCTCAGCCGCCTTCCGCCATCTCGCTGCGGTCGCACAGGGTCTCTCCCTGGCCGGCTTCCTCCACCGGGTCACTCCGTGGGCCCTCCGGGATCACTTGTGGTCTTCCGATCATGGCACTATCTTTAGCGTCCTCCGCTTCCGTCCTCATGTACTGCAATGGCGACTGCTTCTCTTCCGGTTCTTTGTTCCGCCCCCTCCTGATGACGATTTCCTTCTTGGTTCCCGACAGCTTGTTAGGAGGAGGGTTTGGGGCGGAGGCTCTTCTTTTAGAGTGACGGCTGGCTCTCCCGGAGTTAAGGGGAGCCAGGGCGGGTCCTTCTCTTCGCGCCTTGGACCAGGCCAGCCTACGATGGGAGTTTCGGTTACGCCTCCTCTGCACATGGCGTTAGCCTCCCCTGGCCGCCATTAAGGTCAGATTTTGGCGGGAAAGTCCAGAACACGTTGTTTTAGGCGCACGAGGTCCAATGCTTTTGGACCAGGTAGATCCTGTTCGTGACGCCAGGTTGTCGGGCCCACTGGGACGGGGGTACTCGGTACCGGACCGGTCTGCTGCTGGGGAAGTCACGGGTGGTCCTGGTCCGGTCCGTGTCCCGGGCTCGGCAATAAAAGGGGATATTTACAGGGGTTGTCAGTCATGACGCCACCCACTATATGCGGTCAGTGATGGGGCCGCCGCTGCTGCAGAACCTCCGGGGATGATGGAATAGCAGCTTAGGTGTAATAGTTCCAGTGGGTAGAACTGTATTCCCCGGGGCAGTAAGGGTTAAGTCTATTGTGGAATGTTCAGTACACTTACTGTGCAGACGCTGCAGGGATCTCTCCTCTTTGCTGGTGCTGACAGGCTGCGCTGTGGCTCTGCAGGTGGAGAGCTTTCTGTAATCCTGTATGGAGAGAATCGCTTTCATGCAGAGACACAAGGGAGGCAATCTCAGGGTTTTCCGTGTTTACTCTCAGTTCTTCAGACAGTTCACAAGTCATTTACAGTTCTTACAAAGTTCAAGTACACGGGCACACTCTCCCTCTCCGGGTTCCCTTTACTCTGCAGCCAGGTCTCTCTCTCTCTGTGACCCCTCACACAGTCTCTAAGTCCTTTCCGGGCTGTTTACGGTCTCCGTATCTACGGGTGTGTGTGTGAAGCGCCGGACAGTATGGCGGTGACTCGGGCTCCTGTGGGTCCTCCTGTTTGTCACTGAGCTGCCTGTCATTTGGGGTAGGGACCCTAACGTGTAGCTGTGGTCCTCCGTCGGTGTTTGGGAATCCGGGTAAACTATGTTCCCCTCTAGAGCCGACACTCTACTCAGCCCAGCCTCCAGCAGTCCTCAGGTGTGAGGCTCTACCAGGCTCCTTTCCTTCTGTGTCTTCCAGTGTCTTAGGAGGGACTTCTCTGCCTGCAGTCTGGTCGTCTTGGCTGTCTTTTACGGCCGGGGTATCACCGTCCCTCTCAGTCCTCTCACACTCCTGGTGGTATCAGCTTCGGACGTGCTTTCTCTCTCCTCCGGCTCACACTGGCTCGGTACAGATTATGCGCTCCTAGGCCTTACACTCAGAGGACGTGTGATTTTCAGTCTTTTCCTCTCAGCCTACCTCGGCCTACTGAACTCCTTCCTCCTCCCCCTTCCTATTTCTACTGTCAAGTCACCTGACTACGTGTGTGCCCAACCCACTCCTCTAAATCCACCACCCCTCAACTGCCTAGAGTCTACCAATCTCAGGGCTGGATGCTACCATCTACTGCACGTGGGTTGTGTGGGCTGTGAGGGTGTTGTTGTGCAACTATTGTCCTACCTGTCTGGCTGCAGTTCCCTTTGTGGCCTCCTGGATGCAGGGGCACCACATACATACACACACATCATTCACAAATTATATTACATATACACATATATACACATACTGTACATTGCATATGGAGCGGTGAGGAGAGCGGAGGCTGGAGGGCAGAGGCACAGGGGAGGCAGAGGCACAGGGGAGGAAGTGGCACAGGGGAGAGCCGTGGAGGGCAGAGGCACAGGGATGGCTGGAGGGCAGAGGCACAGGGATGGCTGGAGGGCAGAGGCACAGGAGAGTCTGGAGGGCAGAGGCACAGGAGAGTCTGTAGGGCAGAGGCACAGGAGAGTCTGGAGGGCAGAGGCACAGGGGAGGCTGGAGGGCAGAGGCACAGGGGAGGCTGGAGGGCAGAGGCACAGGGGAGGCTGGAGGGCAGTGTCACAGGGGAGGCTGGAGGGCAGTGTCACAGGGGAGGCTGGAGGGCAGAGGCACAGGGGAGGCAGAGGCACAGGGGAGGCTGGAGGGCAGAGGCACAGGGGAGGCTGGAGGGCAGAGGCACAGGAGAGTCTGGAGGGCAGAGGCACAGGGGATGCTGGAGGGCAGAGGCACAGGGGAAGCAGAGGCACAGAGGAGGCTGGAGGGCAGAGGCACAGGGGAGGCTGGAGGGCAGTGTCACAGGGGAGGCTGGAGGGCAGAGGCACAGGGGAGGCAGAGGCACAGGGGAGGCAGAGGCACAGGGGAGGCAGAGGCATAGGGGAGGCAGAGGCACAGGGCAGGCTGGAGGGCAGAGGCACAGGGCAGGCTGGAGGGCAGAGGCACAGGGCAGGCTGGAGGGCAGAGGCACAGGGGAGGCTGGAGGGCAGAGGCACAGGGGAGGATGGAGGGCAGAGGCACAGGGGAGGCTGGAGGGCAGAGGAGATAGATGCGGCTCCCGGATGGAAGAGTATACTGACCGGACAGAGGGGGCAGAGGCACAGGGGAGGCTGGAGGGCAGAGGCACAGGGGAGGCTCGGTGTAGGCTGCACAGCAGAGGTGTCCGTATCCCCGGAGCCACTTGGCCTCCTGCCGTCCGGCAGAGGGCTGAGCCCCGGAGGCTGGTGGCAATGCAGGAGCGGAGGGCAGGTCCGTGCGGCCGCCATTGCGCAGCCCCGGGCCCCGGAAGTGAGGGGGGAGGAGCCAGCACTTGTGAAAGCAGCCGGAGGTCATGGCGGTCGTCTCCCGAAGTGGTGTGTGGCTAACGCCGAGATGTGTGGGTGTTTTGGGCAGTGTAGGGGTGGCTGTAAGCATGGCGGGGCTGGTTGAGTCCCGCTCCGCTTACGGCCACCATCTTGGTCCACCCTTAGCGGGTGTAGTGCCCAAGCCACTTCCGTCGGGTGATGTCATTTTTGTCCCTTGAAGACGGAAGTGGCTTCGACTTTTATATATATGATAGAATGATAGATAGAAAGAGTGATAGAGTGAAAGATAGATAGATAGATAGATAGATAGATTGACAGATGGATTGACAGAGGGATAGATAGAAAGAAAGATGGATAGATAGAAAGAGGGATATACAGATAGATAGAGGGATAGACAATAGAGGGATAGACAGATGGATAGAAGGATGGACATATAGATAGATAGAAAGATAAGAGAAATAGATAGATACAAAGATAGAAAGAGGGATAGATAGATAGATAGATAGATAGATAGATAGATAGATAGATAGACGAAAAAAGCTGCACTGCACTCACAGACCAGTGTGAACTGGTGCAAGCAGAGACACAGAGACATATAAAGCAGAAAAAATTCCTTGCAGCACACAGCTACTACCAATGTTGTATAATGCTATAAGCCATGTGATTGAAAAAAAAGTTTAAAAACTTACGTTTTTCTGAAAAAACTCAAAATCTTATCTTTTAATTCTGAAGTTCTTAGTACAAACATTGGCCAAGGTCTGCTTGCTCATCGACTGCGACAAAGTGACTTCAGGCACGATGAGTCCTATCGCTGACACCCAAGTCCTCCTTTTCCGCTCCCCCACTTCTCAGTGGGCAGACTCCATCTATACCCTCCATCACCTGTAGGCGATGAGGGTGCAATTGCAGCAGAGTATCTGCAACTCTATAGAATATATAACGATATAACGATATATGGAGGGTATATATGGAGTCTGCCCACTGAGAAGTGGGGGAGCGGAAAAGGAGGACTTGGGTGTCAGCGATAGGACTCATCGTGCCTGAAGTCACTTTGTCGCAGTCGATGAGCAAGCAGACCTTGGCCAATGTTTGTACTAAGAACTTCAGAATTAAAAGATAAGATTTTGAGTTTTTTCAGAAAAACGTAAGTTTTTAAACTTTTTTCTCAATCACATGGCTTATAGCATTATACAACATTGGTAGTAGCTGTGTGCTGCAAGGAATTTTTTCTGCTTTATATGTCTCTGTATCTCTGCTTGCACCAGTTCACACTGGTCTGTGAGTGCAGTGCAGCTTTTTTCGTTATATATTCTATAGAGTTGCAGATACTCTGCTGCAATTGCACCCTCATCGCCTACAGGTGATGGAGGGTATAGATGGAGTCTGCCCACTGAGAAGTGGGGGAGCGGAAAAGGAGGACTTGGGTGTCAGCGATAGGACTCATCGTGCCTGAAGTCACTTTGTCGCAGTAGATGAGCAAGCAGACCTTGGCCAATGTTTGTACTAAGAACTTCAGAATTAAAAGATAAGATTTTGAGTTTTTTCAGAAAAATGTAAGTTTTTAAACTTTTTTCTCAATCACATGGCTTATAGCATTATACAACATTGGTAGTAGCTGTGTGCTGCAAGGAATTTTTTCTGCTATAGATAGATAGATAGATAGATAGATAGATAGATAGATAGATAGATAGATAGAGGGATAGATAAGATGGATAGAGGGATAGATAGATAAGATAGATGGATGGAGGGATAGATAGATGGATAGAGGGATAGACAGATAGAGGGATAGACAGATAGAGGGATAGACAGATAGAGGGATAGACAGATAGAGGGATAGAGAAATAGATAGATAGACAGATAGAGGTATAGAGAAATAGATAGATAGAAAGAGGGATAACTAGAGGGATAGATAGATAACAAGAAAAAAACTGCACAGCACTCAAAGACAAATGTGAACTGGTGCTAGCAAAGATGCAGGGTCATATAATGTGAAAAAATTCTTGCAGCACACAGCTACTACCAATGATGTACAAATGCTACAAGCTATATGTGTTTGAGGAAAAAGTTTAAAAACTTACGTTTTTTTAAAAAAACTCAAAAATTCTAATTTTTTATTTCTGAAGTTCTTGGTACATACATTGGCCAATGTCTGCTTGCTCATCAACTGCGACAAAGTGACTTCAGGTCTGATGAGTCCTACTCTGATATCCCTATCCTCCTTGTCCACCCCCCACCTCTCATGGGCAGATCTCTCATGCATATCTTCTCTATCTGTCTATCCCTCATATCATCCTGTCTATCACTCTATCCATCCATCTATTCTATCTATCTATCCCTCTAGTTATCCCTCTTTCACTATCTTTCTTTCTGTCTATCCCTCTATCTGTCTTATCACTCTATCCATCTATCTATCCCTCCATCCATCTATCTTAGTGAAGTCACTTTGTCGCAGTTGATGAGCAAGCAGACATTGACCAATGTATGTACCAAGAACTTCAGAAATAAAAAATTAAATTTTTGAGTTTTTTGAAAAAAACGTAAGTTTTTAAACTTTTTCCTCAAACACATATAGCTTGTAGCATTTGTACATCATTGGTAGTAGCTGTGTGCTGCAAGAATTTTTTCACATAGATAGATAGATAGATAGATAGATAGATAGATAGATAGATAGATATGATAGATAGAAGAATGGACATAAAGAAAGAGAGATAGATAGATAGACAGAGAATAGATAGAATGATAGATAGAATGAAAGATAGAATGAATGAAAGACAGAATGAAAGATAGAAATGATAGATAGATATAGATAGAGGGATTGTGTGTGTGGAGGGGTAAAGTTACGTTTATTTCATTCTCCCCATTTACAGCAGACACATAGTGTGTGGCTTCTCCGGTGTTTCCTGCCTCTCTCTCTCCTCGGTGCCGGGTCCTCAGTTTCATTTTCTATTTTGAGACCCGGCTTTATGAGGGGGAGGAGAGAGGCAGTCAGAGCTGGGGATTAGCAGCACAGCAAATGCGCAGGTGCCGTTTTGCCACCCCGCAGTGAGGATAATGAATAATCCACTGTGGGGGCGGCGTACTGCGCAGGTGCGAGGGGTCCAGGAAGGTGTCGGGCAGCGCGCATTGCGCATGCCCGGCAAGCTAAGGCAAAGCGCAGGCGCCGGTTAGAGCGCGGAGGGGGTGGAGGAATCGCACCATCCCCAACACAAAGGGATGATGGACAGCACAGGGGCGGCACACAGACGCTGGAAACCCCGCCTCCCGTTCTTCGGTCCTGGTAGCTGCCTCATGTTATATAAGTGCATATTTCAGTGAATATAGTTATACAAAATGCAACATACACCTTCTCTGAATGCAGCCTTAGTGCTGCAGAAGGTGGGGAGCTCAGCTTTTGATGTCTGGGGGGGGGTGACAGGTTCGCTTTAAACAATAATAAGTTCAAACAAGTATGAAAACAATTGGTTGGAACCGCTATGGGGACACCTGTTTCTTGTACGTTAGCTAATCTCTTTTTAGCTCACCTGGAAGACACTTTGGTATACTCCAATATGAACCCTTTTTTGAAAAATATAAAAAGTTATCTAAGATTTGTGGATGATGTATTCATAGTGTGGGAAGGCACAGCAGATGAGTTTAATTGTTTTGTCAAATATTTAAATGACACAAATGATTATAATATGTTCTTCACACATTCCTTCGGAGATAAATCTTTGGATTTCCTTGATGTCACAATCCAGGAAAAAAATGGTGGTTTAATTAGTTCGGTGTACAAAAAACCCACTGCAACAAACACCCTTCTACACTATAATAGTGCTCATCCATGGCATACGAAATGTTCCTTGCCATATTGCCAATTTCTCAGATTTGCTAGAATAAATAATAATGAGGAAATCCTTGAAAAACAGTGTCAAAAATTGCAAAGGGATTTTATAGCTAGAGGATACCCAGATAAACTAGTCATAGACACCAAACAAAAAGCTTTTAATAGGGTCAAGATTGAGAAAGAACAAAATACCATTCAAAGGACACAATCAGTGCCAGAAAATAAGCAAGTAAAACGCTTAAATTTTTCTTTCCAATACGGCCCAATGTATGATAAAATTAAAGAAAGTATTACAAAGCATTGGCATGTCGTAATGGCAGATAAAGAACTTATGTCACAATCAATTGGGCCCCCCCTAGTCACCTATAAAAGATGCTGTAATTTGAAAGATATTTTAGTAAGGAATCGAGTTACCCAGAATAAAACGGGAAAAACTTGGCTAGATAAGAATAGGCCTATAGGAAATATTAAGTATAGAAATTGACAATTTTGCAAGAATCATATCACTGAAAATCCCCTGATTATAGGAGGTATCACACATAAAGTAAACTCATTAATAACTTGCAAAACGAAGTGGGTAGTTTACGTAGTAACCTGCCCTTGTGGCAGGTTCTACATAGGAAAAACGATCAGAGAGTTATGCACCAGGTTTAAAGAACATGTAAAATCAGTGTCCACTAATATAGGATGTCCGAGGTTAATTCAACATGTCCAAGAACACCATAGAGGAGATGCAAATGTCCTTTCATTTGCAGGGCTTGAACAAGGTGGTGACATGCATAGATTGCTACTCCAGAGGGAATGTCACTGGATTATAAACTCCGATGCTTGCGGACCCCTAGGGTTAAATGATAGGAATGACTTATCAGTCTTTTTATAAGCGATTACACATACAGTCCCAAAAGTTGACAGGTAGTGATGCATATTTTATGTAAAAGAGGAAGGCAGAATCAAAGATAATGTGTTGCATATAGAAGATTAGTTTATGATGCTGCTGAGTCTCACCGCAGCCCTTAAGACCTATCCTATGAATAAAGTAATGACATTATGCACTTTATGATTTAATATAAGATCTGTATATTTGGCACAAGCATTCTGGAGGTCTTGATCTGTGCTGATGAGAGTACGGGGCAGCGGGTAAATTAATTACAAGTAATTTACAATAAGACGTTAATGTAGCTAGTCCATGCAGGTTCCTAGGCTGGATGTACAAAAATTAGTGTTATATTTATATAGATGATACAGTGCCCAGTACCTCTATTCGTTGTACACTTATTGTAGTTGCGTCCCTGCTGCAACCTGGGGGTGTGATAGCAGAGATATTGTGATGACGGAGGGGGAGAGCCGTGCTACAAATACAAATGCAACTCTCTGCACAGCAGATTAGCAAGTTCAGACAGAGGGTTGTCTGCCATTATGGACTGTAGGCCCCTGATTTTTAACATGCTTTCGTTATCAAATCTTCTAGATTTAAAAGATCCTTGATGGCAGGGTTTGAGTAGGATTTTACATTATTTTTTGCCATTACATTATAATTATCAGGACACCTAATAGGCTCTCAATGGACTTTTATAGCCTGTAATAAAGTATATACATAAATAGGTCTTCCTCCATGCCATCTAGGAATGATTTGGAATACAAATGTTGTAAAAAAAAATTGCTGCAGAAACTTAAGGGCATTTTGCAGTCTTAAAAAACTTGAAGATGTCTTTTAAAATGTGTGACAAATATTAATTATTGACTTATAATAGGATTGAAAGAGATTCCTTTATTGTTTCTGTCATTTTGGCAGGAAGGAAACCGCTGCCGTGACTGTCAAGAGAACCTCTAATAGAAGTGGGAACAGGGCCTAATATATAAGGCACTAGATGGGTGCCCAATGTTATCACATCGGGAGGGTGGCGGCTGTCTCTGTGTGCTCTCCCCCTGTCTGTTCTCTCTCTCCCCCCGGTGTGCTGTCTTTCCCATCTGTGCTTTTGTGGCACCCCAGGGGTTAATGTGCCACAGTAACATCAACAAGGGTTCACCCCCCACACGACACTTAACACTGCACTAGTGCCTCTAGGTCAGAAGGGGAAGCTATAGCAGCTCCCCTATATATTCTGGTGTGGAGAGGAAGTGAGCAGTTCAGTACATAGCAGTACTATGAAGAGTTCAGTTCCTGGGAGAACTTAGGAAGAGGGACTGTGGTGTAAAGGAGCTGCCTTAGGCTTCTCCACAGTCTTCTACTCAATTCCAAGCCTAGCTAAGGTCTGAGGAGAGGAGTTTAGAGAACAGGAGAACACATCTGGGGGATTGAGCGCAAAGACTGGATACCGGATCCGAAACTGTGACTGACACAAGCAGCACAGTAAACACCGGACTAGCGGAGGTTATAGATCTACACTGTACCTCAGCGAGCAACAGGCGGGGTCAGAAACACACGGAAAGACTCAAGTTGCCTAGCAAAGGGGTACCTGTGAGGAGAGACAGGGCGGCAGCCTAGCTAAAGCTGCAGCAGGGCCACATACACAGCGCAGGAATGGGAAGCCAAGGACCCGGTAAGGGTGGGAGCAACCCGGCCCCGGTACAGACTCCATGGACAGTACTCTGCTTAACAAACAACTGCAGTAAAGACATGTAGAACTACAAAACCATGAGTCAGTGTGATCCTTGTGCTCAAATCCTACGTTCCCTCACAAGCAGCTATCATCTCCACCACTACCCCTACTCAGCATCAATCATAGATCATTACTACCACTGCCCTGGGGAACCAGGCTCTACCTGCGAAGAGCAGTTACATCACCAGCTGCTAAACATCATCCCCGTAGGTTCTGCAGCAGCGGTGGTCACCCTGACCACAACCCGTGGGTGGCGTCACAACTTACTCCCCTGTAAATACCCCCCAACCTTTATTGTGGGCTCGGGACATGGTCCGGACCAAGGACTGCCGTGATACGCCTGTGATACCCCTGGTCCGGTACCGAGTACCCCGTCCCAGTGGGCTCCACACTTTCTCCTTTGACCTGTCTCCTCCCTCTGCGCTCTCTCTTTTGACCTGTCTCCCCATGTGTCTACTCCCTGTGTGTGGTCTCTCTCCCCCCTGTGCTGTCTTCTCCACTTTGTTCTCTCTCCTTTGAGCTGTCTTCCCCCTGTGTGCAGTCCCTCTTCCACCTGTGCTGTCTTCTTCATTCTGTGTTCTCTCCTTTGAGCTGTCTCCCCCCTGTGTGCTGTCTCTCTCCTGCCTGTGCTGTCTTTTCCCTGTGTGTGCTCTCTCCTTTGAGCTTTCTCCCCATGTATGCTCTCTCTCCCCCCTGTGCACTCATCCCTTCCCCTGTGCACTCATCCCTTGCCACTGTGCGCTCGTCCCTGTCCCTGTGTGCACTGTCTGTCTTTTTTCCCCTGTGAGCTCTCTCTTCCCCCTGTATGTTCTCTCTGCCCCCAGTGTGCTCTCCCCCTGTACACTGTATTCCCTTTGTGCTGCCTCTCTCTCACCCCTGTGCGCTGTGTTTCTCTCTTCCCTATGCGTTCTCCCATAGTGCATTGTCTCTCCCCCTGTAAGCTTCATCTCTTCACCCCTGTGCTGACTTCCTCCCGTGCTCTATCCCCCCTCTGTGCTGTATCTCCCCCAGTGCTCTCTCCCCTTGTACTGTGTCTCTCTCCCCCGTATGGTGAGCACTGCTATCCAAAGGCATGAACAGGCATATTTACTGTGGCCACTGCCATCTTTTGACACACAGGTTTCCAAAGATGGTGGCGGTATGAGTAATTGGGCATGCGCATCGGGTACATGCATACCCAGTTACTGAGGCGGCGTTGTTTGTGGCAATGAGGTTTTGCGATGGCGGCAGGCAGCGTGGAGCATCGGGGATAAAGCAGTGTATCAGCGGCTTTGGATGGCGTCGGGTGCAGGTCACTGGCAGTAGCGTGCAATGGACCATTACCACCAGCGGGCGCCTTATTTGCACACCTAATCACTTGGGTGTCCAAATATGGCCGTGGGCATGATGTTGAAACAACATGACGCCTGAAGTGGATGACGGACGGGAAAGCGCATTTATGTAAGTAGATGGAGAAATTGTGATGCTGCATTACCACTTATAAACAGCAGGTGGTGATTTTCTATTGCTGACTATAAGGCCATTCAGTAAGGGTATGTACACATCAGTCGTTTTGTGGGCTGCTTTTGGACGTTTTCCGTCGGCGTTTTCCGCTCAGTTTTATGTCAATTTATGTTAATCCTACCCTCCGGTTGGATTAACATGCTAGTCAATGGATTTTAGAAAACTCTGTCTACATTACAACGTTTTTCTTCTGGTCGTTTTCAGTGAAATCTGGGTTTTTCCTCCGGTTTCCAAATATAGAGTGACTTCTTTCCTCAGTTTTTCCACCGGTTTCAGCTGAACAAGTGCACTAAAAACTCAGTTTTTAAAACCGCTCAGAAAAACCGCCGACAAAACGCTGTAAAACCGGGCGGAAAAACGAGCAAAAAACGAGCAAAAAACGAGCAAAAAACTAGGACACTGCTGAGCACAGAAAACTCAGTTTCTGCCAGTGTCCACCGGTTCCCGGTCGGTCTGCGGAAATGCAGAACCGACTGATGTGCACATAGCCTAATTCTTCTGAAATACCAAGACCACAGCACCTCCCAACAAGAGGGGAAAAAAAGTACCATTTATGGTAGTTTTGTGTGATAAAATAGGTGTAAATAATTTTTTACAATGTGTGGAACTTTTAATTCTGTTCACTATGAAGGAAATTCCTGGAAAACTGAATTAGACTTACAGGTAATTCTCTTTCAGGGAATACTCCACGACAGCACAACAGGACGTTGCCTCTGACCCTAATAGGGGCAGGAAACACAAGAGGTTAAATAGCCCCTCCCACCTCCTATCACCAGTGTTTATCAAGGACCAACAGCAAATTAATTACCAAGATTTACTTACACAAGGAGGAAAAATGAAAAATATGTAGATAAATTAGCGAGAGAATTACTCATGCTGTCGTGAAGGACTCCCCGAAAGAGAATTACCAGTAAGTCTAATTCTGTTTTCTTCTCCCATCCTCCACGACAGCACAACAGGAGTAATACCAAAGAAAAAAATCTTAGGGAGGGACCACAGCTTGAAGGACTTTCCTTCCGAAGCCCAGATCCGCATGTTTAAGACCATCTAGCCCAGGGGTCTCAAACTTGGCTGGGTTGGTGGGCCACACGTAGAAAAAAAATTATATCGGGGGGTCGCATTGCATGTAGGACAAGTGACATTTTAAGAATACCAGAATGTTTTGCTCAATCTAGTAAAGTACAAATCATGATCTTCTTGTAGGAATGTCCCCACCCTAATCTCCTTTATGTTGTAATGTCCCCATTATGGTCGTCTTCTTCTAGTAATGTCCCCATCCTAATCTCCTTCTTGTAGTAATGTCCCATCCTGATCCCTTTCTTGTAGTAATGTTCCCTCCCTTGTCATCTTGTAGTAATGTCCCCCACATCCCAACGCCATTTTGTAGAGATGTCCCCACAACCTGGTCTCTGTTCTTTTTGTTCTCTCGCTCACTCGCACACTCACACATATACACATGCGCCACACACTCACATACACACTCACATACACACACACACACACACACACACACTCACTTATACATTCACACATATATACACGCTCACACATACATCTTCATACATCTTCAAACATATACACACAAAGACATACACACTTACACATTGACACACATTCACACACTTACACATAGGGCCATATTTGGAGTTCCTGCCACCCTAGGCACTTTCAGTGGTCACGCCCCCCCCAGGCTGCTATTTTCGGCTGTAATAGCGCCTTACCTGACTCCACGATTCTGATCCCGGCAGCTTCTTCCTCTGTGGCTCCTGGTCTCCCGCCAGCACCCAGCATTAAGCGGCACCCGACATCCGCGAGCACCCAGGAGGTGGCACCCGGCAGCTGCTAGCACCCGGCGGTAGCTGCCAGCACCCGGCAGCACCTGGTAGGCGGCACCAGGTGGCACCTGGCAGCTGCCAGCACCCAGCATTAGGTGTCACCCGGTATCCGCCAGCGGCCGCCAGCACCAGGCAGCAGCCGGTAGCTACCAGCACCCGGCATTAGGCGGCACCAGGCGGCCGCCAGCACCCGGCACCAGCCGCCGGCGATGTGCCGCCTGGGCGGCGCGGGAATACACTCACACATATACTCACATACATATACACACGCTCACACATTTACATACTCACACACATATACACACTCACACACATATATACACTCACACACATATACACACTCACACAGAAATATTCACACACACACATACACACTCACACACATATATACACACTCACTCAGAAATATTCACATACACACTCACACATATACACACACTCACACATACACACTATCTCTCTCTCTCTCACTCATACACACCTGATGCCCCGGGCCATTATGCATGGAACCGTGCGGTACCCGCTTTATTGTGACTTCCGGGTACCGCTCAAACAAGCGCCTTCACTCCTGTACATTCATGCAAGCAGGCGGCCGGCGGACCAATCAGACACCTCCTGTGACGTCACATGCCGACGTCAGCTGCAGGCGTCTGATTGGTCCGCCGGCCGCCTGCTTGCATGAATGTACAGGAGTGAAGGCGCTTTTTTAAGCGGTACCCGGAAGTCACAATAAAGCGGGTACTGCGGCGGCTCCGTGTACAATGGCCCGGGGCATGCTTATCTTTTCATGGTGCCCCGGGCCGCAGTGGGAAGCCTTGCGGGCCGCATGCGGCCCGGGGCCGCGTGTTTGAGACCCTGATCTAGCCTGTAGTGCTAGGTGAAGACCAAGTGGCAGCTTTGCAGATCTGCTCGATGGTAGCATCCGCCTTTTCGGCCCAGGAAACAGACACTGCACGAGTTGAATGTGCTTTCAGGTTAGTCGGAGGAGCCAGATCTTGACAATAATATACCTCTGAGATTGCATGCCTGATCCATGTTGCAATCATACCTCTGAAAGCTTTCTTTCCCTTGTTATGACCGCTAAACTGGACAAACAGATTATTTTCCAATCTCCAGGATTGCGTTTGTTGAAGATAAAATAAAACAGTTCTACGTACATCCAATGTATGAAAGTCTCTTTCCTTCTCAGTTTTTGGATTTTGACAAAATGATGGTAGGATAATCTCCTGAGATCTATGAAAATCTGACGAGGCCTTCAGAAGAAAGGATGGATCGAGTCGTAAAATAAGTCTATTGTCTAAAATGTTGAGGTTAGGTCCTGTACTAGAAACAGCCTGGAGATAACTGACTCTTCTAGCTGAAGTTATGGCAACTAAAAAGGCTGTTTTCCAGGAGAGTCTACTTAAGGATACTGACGATAATGGTTCAAATGATGACCTGGATAGTCCATTCAGAACAATGTTAAGATCCCATCGTGGACAGGAATTGAATTTCGTTGGGCGAAGTCGTGAAGCTGATCTCATAAATTTTCTTTCTGATCCATGGATGATAGGCCAGACTCTGATTGAAGTAAGAGCTGAGACTTGTACCTTGAGTGTACTAGGTCTTAAACCTTTGTCAAGGCCATCTGGTAGAAAGTCCAGCAATATTGGGGTGGAAAGGATCCGGAGGTGAAGCGCCACACCAGGTATTAAAGACCTTCCAGACCCTTATGTAGAAGGTCTTGAATCAAAGGTAGTATAATTGGTTCTGCTGCCTTCAATGTGTCTAGGATGGCAAACCAACTTCTTTTTGGCCAGTAGGGTGCAATAAGTATTGTGGTTACCCTCTCTGTCCAGATCTTTTGGATTGTTTTGGGGAGCAGAGGTATCGGGGAAACGAGTACACGAGACTGAAGTCCCACGGGTGTGCCAGGGTATTGACTGTGAGACACCGGTGGTGTTGGTGAAGGGAAAAATATTGAGCAGCCTTTGCGTTGATGTGATTTGCGAAAGGATCCACCTCCGGATATCCCCATGTCCTGGTCAGCATCTAGAACACTTCCTGATTGAGACACCAATCGCCTGGAAGGATATCCTGCCTGCTGAGGTAATGTGCTTGTATTTACATTCTTTGGGCCTTTCAGGTGAAAAGCTGGAATAGATAGCAGGTTTTCTTCCGCCCAAGAGAATATTCGGGATGACACGTCCTGTAGGCTTCTGTAACGTGTACCCCCTTGGTGCCGTAGATGAGTTACTGTAGTCATGTTGTCAGAAAATATTTTACATGCTTTCCCTGGATTAGCGACTTTGATATTGTGAGAGCTTTCTCTACCGCTCAGAGTTCTCTGAAATTTGAAGACCTATCTCTTGTCTGGTGAGACCATTGGCCCTGAAAGGAAAAGTGGGAGACCATCCCTCCCCAGCCCTTTTGGCTGGCATCTGTGTAAATGGTCACTAACGGGGACTGTACCCATGAATCCTTTTCCGTAAATTGTTGTGATTCATCCACCATCGTAACGAGAGTCTGACTCCCCAGGGAAGTGGAATCTTCTTGTTCAGACCTAAAGGTAGATCGTTCCACTGAGAGAGAACATGGGCCTTAACATTCTTGTGTGAGCCTGAGCCCATGGTATCATTGGAATACACGCAGTCATGGAGCCTAGAGCTGACATGGCCGTCCGGATGGAGACCGCATGATGTTTCTAAAGGGATTGAAGTTTGGCTCTCAGCAGCACCCGTTTTTCTGGTGGGAGATAAAAAGCCTGTGTGTGTGAGTCTAGAATCCCAGAAAGACTTTTCGCCGAGATAGTGACATGCTCGATTTTGGCAAGTCGACTATCCATCCTAAGGACGTCAGGATCTGAATCAGCTCCTGCAAGTGGGACTGCAGGAGGGTGTTTTGGGGGCAGTGATCAGGAAGTCGTCTAACTAAGGGATCACCACTATGCCCTGCTTTCTGACAAATGCCATTACCTCCGCCATCACTTCTGTGAAAATGTGAGGTGCTGAGGACAGGCCAAAAGGTAAAACCTGGAACTGAAAGTGATACACTTGGTCCTGAAACAGAATTGCAATTCTTAGCAATCTTTGATCTGCAGGATGTATTGAGATATGGTAATATGCATCTTGCAGATCCAAAGTCACCATCACAAAATCCTTCCCAATGAGAGGAATCGTGGACCTTATGAACTCCATCTTGAATCGGGAATAAGATACATGCCTGTTCAGGGCATTTAGATTTATGATCATCCTGTATGAGCCTCCTGTTTTTTTGCCAGGAAGAGGCGAGAATAGTGTCCTTTCCTCACCTCTCCTTCTGGAACAGGAATAACAGCTCCCATGAGGAGGAGTTTTTGGACCTCTTTCCAGAGAGATGGCTGGAGTTTTTTTTAACAAGCGAGAGAGGTCACTCGTAAATGCTGAGGAGGAGGGGAATAAAACACTATTTGCATCCCGTCTCTGATGAGCTAGAGAATGGGGCAGCTTGATGTCACCTACCGCCACTGGGGAAGAAAGTTAGAAAGTCTTCCCCCTACAGGAATGGTCCAAGTTGTTAGCCAGACAGCACGTCTAGTTATGTTGGAAAGGACTATAGTCCTAGCTGTGGCCCTAATTGACTCTGCATCAGCCAGAAAACTAGCAGCTTTTTGCAACAAGGGAATAGAGGCTAGTAGATCTTTTCTAGGAGTGCCCATTGCTATATGTGAATCAAGTTGATCTAACCATCTAGACATGGATCTGGCTATGGATGTAGAGGCGATGTTAGATGTCAGCAAAAAGGGGGGTGATTCCCAGGACCTCTTTAGTAGACTGTCTGCCTTCCGATCCATAGGGTCCTTCAATTGGGAGGAGTCTTCAAAGGGCAGAGTAGTCTTGTTAGCTACTTTTGCAATCTGGATGTCGATTTTCTGGATGTCAGACCAGATCTTAGATACAGAGACATCCAAAGGAAATATCCCTTTCAACCCTCCTGGGAAGACATAACGCTTTCCTAGAAATTTCCATTCATACAATACCATTTCTTTTAGTTTATCGTGGAATGGGAAATGAGAGGTTTTCTTGGACCACAATCCCCCAAACATCACATCATGAACGGATTGGGCCAATTCTTCTTCCGCCACCTCCATAGTGGTTCTTACTGCGGATACCAATTCAGAAATGTCCTCCGAGGAAAAATAATATCGCCTGGGGGCATCAGAGCTCTGGGGTGCATACGAATCTTCCACTAAACCTTCATCTGATCTAGAAGCATCTAAAGCTTCTGGTGCAGAATCTACTAGTGTGACCTTCCTATTTTTAGGTGCCGGAGGGGCCACTGAAGGGGGATCTGAGACAGACGCCATGGAGGCTATGCTTGACCCATCACTTTTTCCGTACATGTGAGTCACAAGATTTTCTGTGTGTTGGTGACAATGTCTTATTACAAACACCACATATACGGAAAGGGGTCTTCTGCTTCTGTGTCTGTTCCTTTCATCCCTGTAAAACATAACAGGGAGAGAAGGGATGACAATCCAGACCCAAAGGGGGGCTATATACCTCCTACCAAGATAATCACTAGGCCTGAGGTAGCACTGGGCTCTGCATCTGCAGCTCAGGAGACAGCTCTGCATCTGCAGCTGGGGAGAGACCTTCTGGAGTAGACCGAGACATCATGCAAAAAACAACAGTTGTCCTACCTGCAAAATGTGTGTCCCACCAGGGTCCTTTTATGTAGGGGCTGTGGCATAGCGCCAATACCATGAGGTGCTTCCCTCCCTCCAGTCCCCTGCAGCAACCGCCATTTGACGGAGGTCGGAGCGCAGAGAAGACCCAGAAGTGCTATGCATTCCACTGTGGTACGCAACTCGGCAGTGGAACGCTCTGGCATTCTACGTCACCTCCGGGTGCGAAAAGCCCGCAGCCGCACTACCAGGAGGGAGGGAGGAAGGCCGAGGAGCTGCAGGAGGATCCTGGCCGTGCACCACCGCTCAGCGTTGCCATCAGGCGTTCCTGCTCCTCCAAGAGCAAGAGCGACATCTGAGAGGAAGGAGCACTAGCTCGATCGCCCTGAAGCCTGGCTTGGTAAGAGAACTGCTTCGCAGGCCAGCAGCCCCAGGAGAAACTCTTCATGCCCCCTAGGGACAAGAAACACTGGTGATAGGAGGTGGAAGGGGCTATTTAACCTCTTTTGTGTTTCCTGACCCTATTAAGGGCCCTATTAGGGCCAAGAGACAACCTCCTGTTGTGCTGTCATGGAAGATGGGAGGAAAAAAACAAAATGTACATAATTTAGGTAGTAAAAAAGATAGCCACAGTACTGGCTAAACTTGGCTTTTTCAGTGGAGCAGTATTACAAATGAATTTACATTTAGTATTGAAATTTTATTCATTGCCTTTTAGAAGAAAAAAACACTTTCTGAGTTTTGAGGAGACTGTTTAAACTTAAAAAGACAAGTCACTAGTTTTAGGTCACAAAGTCACCAGTATGGCATTACAGAGCTGGGATTTAGCATGTCAAACAAGTCCATGACAGAACATGGCATTTTGGCATTAGTTAGTGCAGGGGTGGACACAAACAATAGCAGACCCCTGTGCTAGTACAGTGTATGGACCTTTTGCAGTCCAATCCATCATTGTAATTCAGCCCTTAAAGTGTCTGTGACAGATGCTTAGGAGAAGGAAGCGGCCCCCTTAACTTTTGGGCCACTGTGTGGCTGCACAAAATGCAAAAATGGTGTGCCCACTCCCTAAGTAGTGAATACAGTTATAAAGTACCTGGCAAGGTTCAGGTACATCGAGCAGGGCCGCCATCAGAGCATTACTGCCCTTACTGGTGTATAAGGCCTGGTAAGCAGAAACATAGGGCTCCCAGTTATTCTTAAGGCTACAAGTACATCTCCAAAGACCTGAATGTTCCTGTGTCTACCATGTGCGATGTCATCAAGAAATGTAAAGCCCATGGCACTGTGGCTAACCTCCCTAGATGTGGAAGGAAAAGAAAAATTGACGAGAGATTTCAATGCAAGATTGTGCGGATGGTGGGATAAAGAACCTCGACTAACATCCAAACAAGTTCAAGCTGCCCTGCAGTCCGAGGGTACAACAGTGTCAACCCGTACTATCCATCGGCGTCTGAATGAAAAGGGACTGTATGGTAGGATACCCAGGAAGAGCCCACTTCTTACCCCGAGACACAAAAAAGCCAGGCTGCAGTTTGCCAAAACTTACCTGAGAAAGCCTAAAACGTTTTGGAAAAATGTTATCTGGTCAGATGAGACAAAAGTAGAGCTTTTTGGGCAAAGGCATCAACATAGAGTTTACAGGAGAAAAAAAGAGGCATTCAAAGAAAAGAACACGGTCCCTACAGTCAAACATGGCGGAGGTTCCCTGATGTTTTGGGGTTGCTTTGCTGCCTCTGGCACTGGACTGCTTGACTGTGTGCATGGCATTATGAAGTCTGAAGACTACCAACAAATATTGCAGCATAATGTAGGGCCCAGTGTGAGAAAGCTGGGTCTCCCTCAGAGGTCATGGGTCTTCCAGCAGGACAATGACCCAAAACACACTTCAAAAAGCACTAGAAAATGGTTTGAGAGAAAGCACTGGAGACTTCTAAGGTGGCCAGCAATGAGTCCAGACCTGAATCCCATAGAACACCTGTGGAGAGATCTAAAAATGGCAGTTTGGAGAAGGCACCCTTCAAATATCAGGGACCTGGAGCAGTTTGCAAAAGAAGAATGGTCTAAAACTCCAGCAGAGCATTGTAAGAAACTCATTGATAGTTACCGGAAGCGCTTGATCGCAGTTATTTTGGCTAAAAGTTGTGCAGCCAAGTATTAGGCTGAGAGTGCCAATACTTTTGTCTGGCCCATTTTTAGAGTTTTGTGTGAAATGATCAATGTTTTGCTTTTTGCTTCATACTCTCTTTTGTGTTTTTTCATTGAAGACAAATTAAATGAAGATAATAATACCAAAGAATTTGTGATTGCAATCATTTTCAGGAGGAAAATTAGTCTTATGTGACAGAATTGCAGGGGTGTCAATACTTTTGGCCACAACTGTACTGTAGGGAACACACTTTTTTGTCACTAATATGGAATTCCTAAATGACCCTTCTTCTTACTCCTGCCTAGTAGTGGAGATTTTAGCATCCTAGACATATGATGCCCCCACTCACCGTTGGCTTACCCTGAAAGATTCCTTTCACTAAGGCTGAAGGCACATCATCCCAGTGCCTCACGCGAGTGCAATGCAAGATAAACTCGCATTGCACTAGGACAAGTTATTTTCTATAATGTCGGGCACACTGGTGCGCATTTTTTTTTTTTAACATATAATTTTTATTCAAGTTTTGAGGTTGTTGTACAACAAGTCATAAGGTCAAAACAATTAGCCTTCCACGTTATGACGTCAGTCGAACATGTACAAATATTAAACATCCAGAACTTTAAAGCTGGACTATAGTACAGCATAATACAGATAAACAAAACTTCTTTACCCCCCCTCCCTCCCCTCCCCCTTTTGCCATTGAAATCTATGAAGCTACTGGGTTGGGTCGTTAAAGCATTTGGGATGCCATGGGATGGACCATTGGAAGATTTAGGGTTTTAATTAGCCATCTAGTGATATTGACGATGCTGTAGAGACCAACTGGGCAACCTGGCGTACCTTCTCGGAGTCTCCTCCGTTCCCCTCCCCCTCTATCTCATATTTTCAGGTTACCCAGTGTATCCTTCAGATCTTCCATATTGTACTGGTGCGCATTTTAAGCATTGAACTCGCAAAGCGAGCTTCAGTCGCGGCATGCTGCGACTGCATGCGAGTTGTACGCATGAGCTATCAATAGAAATCAATGGTTGCGTTAAAAAAACGCACCGTGCAATGAATAGTGCGAGTCTCGCGCGTGAAAAAACACACTTCCGGCACACACTTTCAAAAAGCGGGCGGGAAGAAGCAGGGCACACACCGCAGACCACCGGGAGCCAGAGCCCGCAAGCTTTGCAGAGCCTCCCGTCGGACCGGCCCCGCCAGGTACTGAGGCTGTGATCCCGGCTGTGATCTCTGTGACAGCCGGGACCTGTGTGCGGCTTCACACGCCGCGCTGCTGGCGTTGGGGGCAGATGCCCTCCCCCTCCTTCAGGCCTCCCCCTTCTCCAGATGGCCCCCACCTGTCACTGCCCCCCACGCCCGATGCCGGGACCTGATTGCGGCTTCACCCGCCGCGATGCCCTCCCCCTCCTCTTTATGGCCCCCACCTCCGATGTCGGGTCTGTTTGCGGCCTCAGCCGCCGCACTGCTGGCGGCGGGGGCGGATGCCCTCCCCCTCCTCACCCCCCCCCGATCCCCGTGTCCGATCTCACCACTCCTCGATCCCGCCGGTGTAGCCGCCGCTCTGCCTCCTCTCCTCGCTGGAACGCCCCTCCTCCAGTGCTGCTCCGCCCTGAGGTAAGTACCGTATGAATGAATGAATCAATCAATGATTGAATGAGTGAGTGGGTTCGTGGATGTGTGGGTGCGTGGGATAGTGGGTGTGTGGATGCGTGGTGTGTGGATGCGTGGGTGTGTGGATGCGTGGGTGCGTGGGTTAGTGGATGCGTGGGTTAGTGGGTGCGTAGATGTGTGGGTGCGTGGATGTGTGGGTGCGTGGATGTGTGGTGCGTGGATGTGTGGTTGTGTGGATGCGTGGGTTGGTGGGTTAGTGGATGCGTGGGTGTGTGGATGCGTGGATGCGTGGATGTGTGGGTGCGTGGATGCGTGGTTGTGTGGATGCGTGGGTGCGTGGGTTAGTGGATGTGTGGGTGCGTGGGTTAGTGGATGCATGGATGTGTGGGTGCGTGGATGTGTGGGTGCGTGGATTAGTGGGTGCGTGGGTTAGTGGATGCGTGGGTGCGTGAGTTAGTGGATGCGTGGGATAGTGGATATGTGGATGCGTGAGTTAGTGGATGCGTGGGTGCGTGGGTGTGTGGATGCGTGGGTGTGTGGGTTAGTGGATGTGTGGGTTAGTGGATGTGTGGGTGAGTGGATGTGTGGGTGAGTGGATGTGTGGGTGAGTGGATGTGTGGATGTGTGGATGAGTGGATGAGTGGGTGAGTGGGTGAGTGGGTGAGTGGGTGAGTATGGATGGATGTGTGCGTATGTGTGACTGCATGCATGGATGTGTGCACGAATGGATGTGTACATGCGTGGATGATGAGTGGATGGATGGATGGATGCAACAAGGGATCAAGTGTCCTCTTCTAGTCTCAGGGATCATAGTCATGGTGCACTCTATGACAGATCATTGCCATACAGTGCACCATAACTCTGACCCCAGAGACTGTAGGAAGAGGACACTTGATCCCTTGCTGCAATCTCTGGAGCAGAGGCGATCGAGCATCGTGGGACCTTCGTTGTGGACTACGTCAGAGGCGATCGAGCGTCGTGGGACCTTCGTTATGGACTACGTCGGATCTTTCTAATAAAGATGGAGTCTGAATTTTGTTTGTGTTTTTTTTTCCAAATAAAAATATTTTTCTCTGTGTGTATTTATTGACTACTTACCAGAGATTCCTAATGGCGGGTCTAACATTGGCCCAATATTATGAATCTCGGGCTTAGTGCCAGCTGCCAATAGAAAGCTAGCATTAACCCCTTTATTACCCAGTTTGCCACCGGCACCAGGGCAACTGGAAGAGCATGGGTACAGCGCCAGAAAATGGCGCTTCAATGAATGCGCCATTTTCTGGGGCGGCTGCGGGCTGCAATTCGCAGCATTGGGGGCCCAGAACGCTTGGGCCTCTCCATACTGCGGATTCCAGCCCCTGTCTGTCTAGTTGTACCTGGCTGGACCAAAATATGGCGGAGCCCCACGTCATTTTTTTTTTAGAATTTGTTCTAGAAATAAAAATAAAATGGGCTTCGCTGTATTTTTGGTTGCCAGCCAGGTAAAACGAGGCAGCTGGGGGTTGGTGGCAGTCAGTAGCTGCCAAGTTGTACCTGGCTGGACCAAAAATATGGCGAAGCCCCACGTAATTTTTTTTATTACTTCTACCAATAAAATGACATGGAGCTTTGCCATATTTTTGGTTGCCAGCCAGGTACAACTTGGCAGTTGGGGGCTGCAATCCTCATCGTGGAGAGATCCAAATGTTGTGGGCCCCCCCACGCTGCAAATTGCAACCCACAGCCACCCCAGAAAATAGCGCATTCATTGGAGGTGCCATTTTCTGGTGCTGTACCCCAACTCTTCCAGTTGCCCTTGCGCTGGTGGCAATGCTGGTGGCACACAGGGTCACTTGTGGGGGAGCTCCAATGTTGAGGCACACGGGGGCTCTCCATACGCGACATAGTGTCTGCTAACAATTCCAGTTAAAAAATTTTTTTATAATTTCCAGGGCCCTTGGAATTTTCTTCCCATTTTCCTGTATACTAAATAGTAAAATAAATGGGCATACCTTTACAAGTAGAGGCCGGATGTTGTGGAGTATGAACAGCTTAGGTGGGGGGCGTGGTTTGCCGTCTGCTCACGTAAGTGAGCGTGACTCAATAGATTCTTTCAAGAACCAAACGAGCGTTAAAGGGGTTGTCCGGGCTTATTTTTTATTTCATATTTATATCTAGGCTGCAAAATGTTGACAATCTGCAATATACATGTTGTCAACATTTTGCAGGGTTTCCTAGATATAAACACATTTACTGATGGCAGAGAGTGTCCAGGGGGTGTGATTGTGCATACTGGTCGTTTACACCTACTGTAGCACAATCACACCCCCTCCCCTATACCTAGTATGGCCAGCCACCCCCAGGCCATACATGCCCGCCCCCTGCCCACTAAACACTATGTAATGAAACCACCCCCAGGGCTCCTACTGGCCGCCCCAGCCCCTAAATCACCACCCACCCTCTGCAAAACAGCGGTCCCCAGTGCACTGATACAAGGTGCCGAAACCGCTGCTGTGAAAGCGATTCCGGCACACTGTCAGTGCAGCAGGGGACCCGCTGCATATCTGTGCCGCTCACCCTCCTCTTGTGCAGCCGGTCACGGTCCGCCCTGGTCCCGGTCATCTGCAGCCGGGCTCCACACTCTGCAGCCGGGCTCCACACTGCAGCCGGGCTCTCCACACTGCAGCCGTATCTGTAATGTGTGCGGAGCGGTGCCCGTCGCCCGATCTCCCCAGACCTCCAGTACCATAGAGCAGAGGCTGTGGAGCGGTCCTCTCTAAACCGCTCCACCAGCTCTATGGTACTGGAGGTCTGAAGAGATCAGGCGACGGGCACCGCTCCGCACACATTACAGATACGGCTGCAGTGTGGAGCCCGGCTGCAGAGTGTGGAGCCCGGCTGCAGATGACCGGGACCAGGGCGGACCGTGACCGGCTGCACAAGAGGAGGGTGAGCGGCACAGATATGCAGCGGGTCCCCTGCTGCACTGACACAGTGTGCCGGAATCGCTTTCACAGCAGCGGTTTCGGCACCTTGTATCAGTGCACTGGGGACCGCTGTTTTGCAGAGGGTGGGTGGTGATTTAGGGGCTGGGGCGGCCAGTAGGAGCCCTGGGGGTGGTTTCATTACATAGTGTTTAGTGGGCAGGGGGCGGGCATGTATGGCCTGGGGGTGGCTGGCCATACTAGGTATAGGGGAGGGGGTGTGATTGTGCTAGAGTAGGTGTAAACGACCAGTATGCACAATCACACCCCCTGGACACTCTCTGCCATCAGTAAATGTGTTTATATCTAGGAAACCCTGCAAAATGTTGACAACATGTATATTGCAGATTGTCAACATTTTGCAGCCTAGATATAAATATGAAATAAAAAATAAGCCCGGACAACCCCTTTAATGTTTAAACCCACGCGGTTGGGAGGTGATTATAATAGAAGGGGGGGATTTCTAAAACTTATTAGTGGGTGGGTGTGGTGGGCGCCTGTCCGTGTGCTATAATGGATCATGCAAGGGGGGCTTCATTCCCTGACCGGGGGTCTTAACCCCAGATCCCCAATTCTATTATAATCAGCTCCATGATTGTGTGGACTTAAAAATTAACATTTGTTCCCTCAAAGAAACGCCGTCACGCCCACAGACTGCAAACTACGCCCACCACCTGGACCGCTCATAGCCGCTCCTTACAAAAGTATGCCAATAAATGTCATCCAAAAATACAACTCCTCCTGCAAAAAACAAAGCCCTCATATGTCTCTATTGACGGAAAAATATCAAGTGGAAGAGGGAAAAAAACAAAAACGTAAAACAGAAAATTGCCGGGGATGAAGGAGTTAAAAGGATTGTTAGCAACCAATGATATCGCTGCTACCTTTATCCTACTTGCTTTGACAAATTGTACGGCTAGATATGATTGGTTGCTCCAGACAATAGCGTCAGCCGCACAGGAGCCGGGGACAGCGCTCACAATGGAGAAGACAGCAGAGGCCGCACTCTGTAAGGTGCTGGCGCCTCCTTCGTGACGTCACGAGGTGTGGGCGGGCCGGTGTGCGTGACGTCACGAAGCAGGGGGTTCCAGGCTGTGCTGGGCAGGCGGCTGGGGATGTGGATGCTGCCGCAATCCCTGCACTGGAGAAGCGGGAGGATGTCAGTCCGGCAGCCCGGGACGTGCGGCTCTGCGCACTGACCACGGAGCTGGGAATGGCTGAGTCTCCAGCGGCTGCACCGAGTCCGGGCAATGGAGGCGGCGGAGCGGGGAGCAGTGCGGCAGGAGACGGCCAGGACCGGGAGTCGCTGTCTCTGGAGGAGATCCTGGAATTATACAACCAGCCCATCAATGAGGAGCAGGCGTGGGCAGTGTGCTACCAGTGCTGCGCCGCGCTGCGGGCGGGGAGCGCCGAGCGGCCGAAGATAAAGGAGATCCGCATCCGAAGGGACGGCGCCGTCAGCCCCAGCACAGGTACGTGGATGGCACCTGTCTGCCTGACACATTGTCCTCCATTCACAATGGCCAGTGCTGTCACATCGCCCCTAACACATGGGGCTTCCCTTTGTGTGTCTGGGATATAGGGGGTTAACCCCACACATGTCCTGTCCAACCCAACATGCCAGCGCTGCTGAGCCTGAGGTCTGATCATGTGTCACATGGATTCCTGGTGTCTGACACATCAGTCATGGCTGATGGATGGCCCATGGCCAGGAATATGCGGTGGGTGTGCGGGCTCTGTATGAGGGGACAGGTAGTGTCCATAGGAATGGGCACGGGGGGCCTCTGCAGGAATGGGCACGGGTGGCCTCTGTAGGAATGGGCACGGGTGGCCTCTGTAGGAATGGGCACGGGTGGCCTCTGTAGGAATGGGCACGGGTGGCCTCTGTAGGAATGGGCACGGGTGGCCTCTGTAGGAATGGGCACGGGTGGCTCTCTGTAGGAATGGGCACGGGTGGCTCTCTGTAGGAATGGGCACGGGTGGCTCTCTGTAGGAATGGGCACGGGTGGCCTCTGCGGGAATGGGCACGGGTGGCCTCTGCGGGAATGGGCACGGGTGGCCTCTGCGGGAATGGGCACGGGTGGCCTCTGCGGGAATGGGCACGGGTGGCCTCTGCGGGAATGGGCACGGGTGGCCTCTGCGGGAATGGGCACGGGTGGCGTATTGGGTACAATAGTTTAATGCAGAATGTGCTGAATATTATTATGTGTTATGTTCTATCTAAATATCTTGATTATTGTATCATAATAATGGCAAAAGCCTGATGTTTACATTGTACTACAATAAATTTATCACTTAACCATGAGCCATATATGAAGGAGTCGGAGGTGGAGTTGGCGATTTGATGTACTGATCCACAGCCCTGATCTATAGGATGTGCACAGGGGTAATCTCCTTAGGATGGGCCCAGGTAGTCTCTATAGGTTGGGCAGAGGTAGTCTCCAAAGGTTAGGCTTTATAGCAGGGGTCTCAAACTCACGGCCCGAGGGCCGCATGCGGCCCCTGGGGCTTCACTATGCGGCCCGCGGCACCTTTGACAACTTAATGATGCATTGCCCCAGTGCAGGGGGCCGCTGCAGTCCCCGCTGTGTGATGACTTCCGTCTGCAGCACTAACAGGCTCTGCCACTCAGCAAGATCAATGCAAGCTGCCAGCCAATGAGAGGCCCGCAGCTGACAGCAGAATATGACGTCACCTGCAGGCCTCTGGCTGGTAGATTGCATTGATCTTGATGAGCAACAGAGCTTGTCTGAGCGGCGGCTGGAGGAAGTCATAGCACAGCGGAGGCCGGAAGTCAGTACAGTGGGGACCGCGGCGGCCCCTTGCACTGGAACGATGCATCATTAAAGTGAGAAAAGTGAGTGTGTGTGAGAGAGGGTGTGTGTGTGAGGGTGAATTGTGAGTGAGGATGTGTGCATAAGAAAGTGTGTGCGCGTTTCAGTGTGTGTATGAGTGTGAGTGTAAGAGTGTGTGTGAGGATGTGTGAGAGTGTGTTTGAGAGTATGTGTGTGTGTGTGGGGGGGGGTTTGTGTGTGGGTTTGTGTGTGAGTGTGATAGAGTGTGTATTTGAGTGTGTAAGAAGGTAAAACAGGATGGGGGGGCATCACTATAAAAGGGGATCAGGATGGGGGACACCACTATAAAAGGGGATCAGGATGGGGGACATCACTATAAAAGGGGATCAGGATGGGGGACATCACTATAAAAGTAGATCAGGATGGGGGACATAACTATAAAAGGGGATCGGGATGGGACATCATCACTAAAGGGGATCAAGATGGGGGACATCACTACTAAAGGGGAATGGGAAGGGGGTCATCACTAGAAAAGGGGATCAGGATGGGGGACATCACTACAAAAGGAGATCAGTGTGGGGACATCACTACAAAAGGGGACCATGATCGATGGGGGACATCACTAGAAAAAAGGATCAGGATAGGGATCATCACTAGAAAAAGGGATCAGGATAGGGATCATCACTAGAAAAAGGGATCAGGATGGGGGACATCAGTAGAAAAGGACATTACTACAGGATGGAGACATTACTACAAGAAGGGAATCAGGATTTGTACTTTACTATATTGAGCAAGAAATTCTGGTATTACTAAAAATATCACTTAGTCCTACAAGAGATGCGGCCCCCCACTATAAATGTTTTTCTATGTGCGGCCCACCAACCCAGCTGAGTTTGAGACCCCTGCTTTATAGGATGGGCACAGGTAGTCTCTATAGAACGGGCTCTATAGGACGGGCACAGGTAGTGTCCATAGGATGGGCTTTATAGGATGAGCACAGGTAGTGTCCATAAGATGGCCTCCGTAGGACGGGCACAGGTAGTCTCTATAGGATGGCCTCCATAGGACGGGCACAGGTAGTCTCTCTATGCTGGGCACAAGTATTCAGTACAGGACGGGCCCAGCTAGTCTCAATAGGATGGGCCCAGGTAGTATCTATAGGTCGGGTAGAGGTAGTCTCCAATGGTTAGGCTTTATAGGATGGGCACAGGTAGTCTCTATAGAACGGGTTCTATAGGACGGGCACAGGTAGTGTCCATAGGATGGGCTTTATAGGATGAGCACAGGTAGTGTCCATAAGATGGCCTCCGTAGGACGGGCACAGGTAGTCTCTATAGGATGGCCTCCATAGGACGGGCACAGGTAGTCTCTCTATGCTGGGCACAAGTATTCAGTACAGGACGGGCCCAGCTAGTCTCAATAGGATGGGCCCAGGTAGTATCGATAGGTCGGGTAGAGGTAGTCTCCAATGGTTAGGCTTTATAGGATGGGCACAGGTAGTCTCTATAGAACGGGTTCTATAGGACGGGCACAGGTAGTGTCCATAGGATGGGCTTTATAGGATGAGCACAGGTAGTGTCCATAAGATGGCCTCCGTAGGACGGGCACAGGTAGTCTCTATAGGATGGCCTCCATAGGACGGGCACAGGTAGTCTCTCTATGCTGGGCACAAGTATTCAGTACAGGACGGGCCCAGCTAGTCTCAATAGGATGGGCCCAGGTAGTATCGATAGGTCGGGTAGAGGTAGTCTCCAATGGTTAGGCTTTATAGGATGGGCACAGGTAGTCTCTATAGAACGGGTTCTATAGGACGGGCACAGGTAGTGTCCATAGGATGGGCTTTATAGGATGAGCACAGGTAGTGTCCATAAGATGGCCTCTGTAGGATGGGCACAGGTAGTCTCTCTATGCGGGCACAAGTATTCAGTACAGGACAGGCCCAGCTAGTCTCAATAGGATGGGCCCAGGTAGTATCTATAGGTCGGGAGAGGTAGTCTCCAATGGTTAGGCTTTATAGGATGGGCACAGGTAGTCTCTACAGAACAGGCTCTATAGGATGGGCACAGGTAGTGTCCATAGGATGGGCTTTATAGGATGAGCACAGGTAGTGTCTATAAGATGGCCTCCGTAGGACGGGCACAGGTATTCTCTATAGGATGGCCTCCATAGTACGGGCACAGGTAGTATCTATAGGATGGGCGATTAGTGGGCACAGTTATTCCAGAATACATTCTTTGGGATTTCTTATCTCCATTTCCAGCGCACCTTAAGGGTGGAGTGCAGCACATCTGTCATCCCGCCCACTATATACCATTGACAGGAAAGCGATCACCTCAGTTACCTGCTGTGTATATAACTGTGTGCTGGATTATGTCTGGGCTCTGAGTACTGTCATGTTCTCTGCCAATCAGACCTTTTATGAGGCACAGAAGATGCCTTCTCCCAATTATACCCACATAGCTGGAGGCACCATCAGCCATAGTGAAGCAAGGGGCAGAGCGGAGCTCCATAGTGAGATTGTGTGACTGGTTATCACTGCTCCAGAGTCCAGCGGTGGCGACTTACATGCTCATCCGACATGGCATTTTTTTAATATACTATGTGCCGTTTCAATGTTACTGTGGCTCTTAAAATTCCATATTTCAATAATGCCCCTTAACATTAAATCATGGAATATTGTAATAAGAAAACAGAATTGTCATTGAACTGCTTTGTTACCCCATGACGTCCGTTTTACAGGATCAACTGGATCAGTGCTACTTTAGAAAGACCCAGATTTTCTACAACTTTGTATTCAACCTTAGAAACCGCACATGCCCTGGCAGTGTACTTTGCCTTGTTGGTTTGTGCCCATGAGTTCAGCATTGCTCCTGCTATCTACCACATCACTGCTGGAATGTAGGATAGAAGACATTACATGGATGTCTCTGATTAGCTATGGTAGTCGCACTCATCAGTGGGACTTGTCCCAGTCTTTTACTTGATGGGGTTTCGCCATTCGAGACAAAACCGAGTGTGGAGACGGAAGGGTTTTCTAATTTGGAGATGATCCGTGATTTCCATTCAGCTTTCTTCACAGTTGATATTAAAAATCTCCGTTGTTCTGTACTGGCCTTGCATGAAATCTTCCCTTTTCCATGCTCTTAACAGCAAATCCTACAGAATGTTATGGGATTATCAAACTGCAAGGATCAGAAGAGGGGAGCGACGCTCTTGTGACTCAGCGCCACAGCACAATTAGATTCTCTCTTCATGTGAAATGTTAAGGGAATGAAACCCTATTTTCTGAATGCTTATATGTGGTGGTGCATTTTACTTGTCTGTATGTGTGTGTAGAATATTCTAATCTGTTGTGGACCTAACAAGGTTTCCTCTTTTAGGGAAGCTCTATTCTCCAGCTGCAGTTTGTGTGTGTGTGTATATTATATTTGGTGCTTTATCCCCTTCCCCTGGGTCTAGTACGTTGAATCTTTGATGCTGCCCCCGGTGTCTGTTATTGTCGATAGCCCTCCAGCCAATCGGTGATGTTAGAGACCTGTCCATAGATGTGTCTGCTCCAGAAATGATATATTTTACAAAGCGGCAGGAATAGGAAAATTATGAACGACATCTTCAAAAAGGTGACACACTGACCGATGTTGCTTCTTCCCAGAACGGTAATTGGATGACGGACGATAGATTTGAGGTTTCAGATCTCAATTCTTGATGACCATTCCAACGATTTTTCCTTCCTAGATCGTTCATTTACACACAACGACGCACTAACGATATCGTTTTAACAAGTCCGTGACATTTCAAAGATATCGTTAACTATATCCTAGCGTGTGAAGCGCCTTGAGGATCTGTCAGCAGGATTTCAACCATCCCCCAAACCACTGATATGCAGATTTAGCTCTTGCAAAGGAAAGTCCAACAATACCTTTACACGACCAGTCCATTCCTCCTGTACTGAGAAATTTGAATTAATATGCAAATGAGTCTGAAGTGCTTTAGACATGTAGGAGCTTCCCAATCCTCTGTCGTGATTGCCTGCACAGTGCTGCCTTCTGCTTGAGTGACAACTCACTGGCTAGAAGTCACAGAGCTGCTTTCAGTTAAGCAGGAGGCAGTGCTGCTGGGAGGAGAATAGAGCTGGAGTGACAGAGGCTTCAGGTTTTCTCTTAGCTTTTTAACCTCATTTGCATATCATTTCAAATGCTGATTTCTAAGGGTCGCTTCACACGCTCAGATATCTGAAGCGATATCTTTAGAAAAGTCACGTGAGCGCTACCGTTTCAAGATCGTGCGTGCAATGTCACACGCATGGATCTCGTTAACTATCTCTAATTTGGCATTGCACCAGCGTCGATCCGCAGATCTTAGTGAATGATCTCATAAAGTGGCAGGAATAGGAGAAATCTGAAAGAGATCATTCATCAAATTTGTGATGAACGATCTAGCGATTTTTCCTTCAGATATTCCATATTTACACGTAACGATGCAAAAACGATATTGTTTGAACGATCCGAAAAGTGTGATGTTTCAACAATATCGTTTCAGATATCTGAGCGTGTGAAGCGGCCCTAAGTTCTGGGAGAATAGTCTTGTAAAGGTATTGCTGGCCTTGCTTACTTGAAAAAATACATACTTTAGAAAACACCTTTTATTATTTTATTCTTAAAATATCTCTCTGAATTAAGGCACATTATAGAAAATAAACCCTGATAGGGTAGACAAGTGATTGGTTGGAGGTATGCTAGGTTATCCTTAGAAATCCCTGAATGATTTCCTTACCTATCTGCACCCTATATATGATGAGTGAGATATAGTGCCCTCGTCATACCTTACTGACCCTAGGTTTCCCTAGTGTAAAGTAGAAGCATGTCCCCCACCTACCCTTTGGGGTTGCTGGATGTGAATTGTGGAAGTGTAACATGCAGATAGAATATTTAGTCACCAACTGAACTGAAAATAATGAACTGGAATAAAAATCTTGATACATGCAATATGTAGGAGCATGTTCACACTGACCATTTAACAGCAAAACCCAAAATAAGCAAATGCTCTAGAATAAGTTAAAAAAAAAAATAGCAATAGTGGATATAAATAAAATTGGGTACTTAGTTAACGTTATTTTTGATCATAGAAACGTAAAGGAAATCCCACCACATTATTGTAACCCATATTGAGGCGGACCTAGAATCTGATATTCAAAACCTTCCCATACACTGTGTGCAGAATTATTAGGCAAATTAGTATTTTGATCACATGATACTTTTTATACATGTTGTCCTACTCCAAGCTGTATAGGCTTGAGAGCCAACTACCAATTAAGTAAATCAGGTGATGTGCATCTCTGTAATGAGGAGGGGTGTGGTCTAATGACATCAACACCCTATATAAGGTGTGCTTAATTATTAGGCAAATGCCTTTCATTAGGCAAAATGGGTCAGAAGAGAGATTTGACAGGCTCTGAAAAGTCCAAAATTGTGAGATGTCTTGCAGAGGGATGCAGCAGTCTTGAAATTGCCAAACGTTTGAAGCATGATCACCGAACAATCAAGTGTTTCATGGTAAATGGCCAACAGGGTCGCAAAAAAGGCGCAAAATAACTGCCCATGAACTGAGGAAAATCAAGCGTGAAGCTGCCAAGATGCCATTTGCCACCAGTTTTTGCAATATTTCAGAGCTGCAACGTTACTGGAGTATCAAAAAGCACAAGGTATATTCAGGGATATGGCCAAGGTAAGAAAGGCTAAAAAACGACCGCCTTTGAACAAGAAACATAAGATAAAACGTCAAGACTGGGCCAAGAAATGTCTTAAGACTAATTTTTGAAAGGTTTTATGGACTGATGAAATGAGAGTGACTCCTGATGGGCCAGAGACTGGATCATTAAAGGGCAGAGAGCTCCACTCCAACTCAGACGCCAGCAAGGTGGAGGTGGGGTACTGGTATGGGCCGGTATCATCAAAGATGAACTTGTGGGACCTTTTTGGGTTGAGGATGGAGTGAAGCTCAACTCCCACACCTACTGCCAGTTTCTGGAAGACAACTTCTTCAAGCAGTGGTACAGGAAGAAGTAGGTATCGTTCAAGAAAAACATGATTTTCATGCAGGACAATACTCCATCACATGCATCCAACTACTCCACAGCGTGGCTGGCCAGTAAAGGTCTAAACGAAGAAAAATAATGACATCGCCCCCTTGTTCACCTGGTCTGAACCCCATAGAGAACCTGTGGTCCCTCCTAAAATGTGAGATCTACAGGGAGGGAAACAGTACACCTCTCAGAACAGTGTGTGGGAGGCTGTGGTGGCTGCTGCACGCAATGTTGATCGTAAACAGATCAAGCAACTGACAGAATCTATGGATGGAAGGCTGTTGAGTGTCATCATAAAGAAAGGTTGGCTATATTGGTCACTAATTTTTTGGGGGTTTTGTTTTTGCATGTCAGAAATGTGCAGTTATATTAGTTTACCTGGTGAAAATAAACAAGTGAGATGGGAATAAATATATATATATATATATATAATATTTTTTTTTTTTTTTTTTGAACCATCGTTTTTATTGAAATTTAAACTTTTCATACAACAAGGAATAAACAGTGTCACTTAAATCAGTGGTATTGAAATACAGAAATAAAAACATCTCAAGTGAAACACTGAGGTAAAAATGTATCCGTAACATAAAAGATAATAAACCCTTCCCTCCCTTCCCCTTATGCCTGTTTCATTAGATTATTTTCATTTAATTATCTATATCTTAATAGAGATATTTATTATCTAAAGAAATTAATTTCGAAGGTTAAGTACTACATCTCAAAATACCTAGAGTGCCTTTCAAGTCCTCCACAGCGTACCACTCTGTGTGTTTATAAGGAATCAAATCTCCCTATCTCTGCATCTGAGAGTCTTTAAAATGAACGGTTTCCATTTGTGAAAATTTTTTTTGTCAAATTGGTAGGATTTCTTAGTATCTCCAAGGACTCTAAAGGCCACGTCACACGCATCAATCTTATGAGCGATATCGCTTAAGCGATCTGCTTTTTTGATCGCTTAAGCGATATCGTTTGTGCGTCGCTGCGTGTAACCAAGCGATTTTACGATGTAAAATCGCTTGATTGATTGATCGCAGATTTGTGAGCTGGAGCACAAATCAAGCGATAATCGCTTGATCAATCTGCTTCATCGTGGTGTGTGACACTGTTACACAAATAACAGTGTTCCTTATCAATAGCCCGTAATAATCCAGCAGGTGCACACCAGATAACCACTAGATACAGGCACCACCCTTACAACAATGGATCAGTTGGACCATAGAACTAGGTAGGGGAATGGTTACCCTTTGACAAGACAAGATTTGTGGAAGTACTTATCTTAATCATGGAGACCGGTCCGACGCGGCGTTTCTCCCACCTTACAATGTTCTGGTGGGTTCATCAGGGACAGTCTATCCAACGGAGCTTTTGTTAGAGCTCCAGGACGCCCAGGGAGGGTATATGGTAAATTCCCCCCTTCCCCTTTCTCAGTGGATGGCGGCCCCCACTCTGTCTCACCGTGCCCTTTTATAACTTATGCTCTATGTTACCCCGTATGGCAGCGGCATCCGAGTGCGTGTCACCCCGCGCCCACTTCCGCGTTCCAGACGCCGGAAGTATCACGTGGGAAGCAGTCACATGACTGCAATGGTCCGTCGCGGCTAATCGTTCCGCGACCGGAAGTGTGCATCTCTGAAATGGTTCCCCCGGGAACATTAACATTTCACATAAGGTTCCGAGTTAGCAGTTTAGTATTGTTTTTGACAGGCAAAGCACAAGATTGAAGCTGCCTGTCCTGCCTGCCAGTGAAAAAATGGTAATGTCCCAGGACTTATACATAGCACATCTCAGCCACGCACATCGTGACCACCAGTCACTCCCCCCCGGGGAGAACCAGGGCAACACAGGCAGCATTACAAAGGGTCACATTAGATTTTCTAAATGGGGAGATTTTAGGATAGGCACACATGACTAGACTTGTATATACCACTTACAAGTATACATAGAGGTATTTACTGTGTATAACAATAAAGAGAGACATATATATATCACATGTCTCTCAATCCCTCAATGGAGACCAAATAAACATAATAGAGTCCTAGCTCCACTCTGGGATTAATAGACTCCAGCAGGACAAATGCCTCGATATACTGAACCCATGGAATCGGATACTAGAGTTCAGCATGGCTACCAGGGAGATCAACTCGGACACTTAAGGGCAGCCAGAATTCTACAAAAAGGATGTATATGTGAGCTGTTCATTTAAACCATTTGTCCTCTCTTTGCTATCATATATTCTTACCCATAATTTCTTTCAGTTCAACGGGATTTTCTACCACCAGCTCAGGGGCACAGCTATGGGGAGTTCTTGTGCCCCTAGCTATGCCAACTTGCTCCTGGGCTGGTGGGAGGATACGGTTATCTTCCCGGATAATGGTGCGGCGTGGTGGAACCCCCGGATATTATTCTGGGGTAGGTACATCGACGACGTTCTACTTCTGTGGAAGGGTGACAACGAATCGTTTTTGACTTTTATCCGTGAACTGAATGTAAACGATATTGGGTTGAGGTTCACCAGCGAGATTCGGGATAGGTCAATCAACTTCCTTGACATCACCATCTATAAGGATGTGGAAGGTACATTGCAAACAACTATGTACCGTAAACCGACGGCGGCCAATGATTTACTTAGGTGGGATAGTCACCATCCAATGGGTCTGAAGAGAGGGATCCCAAAGGGCCAGTATCTTAGGGCGAGACGCAATTGCTCAGATACTGGTAATTTTCATCTAGAGGCGAGAGGGATGCAAAGAAGGTTTCTTGAAAAAGGATACCCCCCTCTGGTACTAAAAGATGCATTTAAGAACGCTGTACAGAACAACCGGGATGCTCTTTTGAGACCCAAAGGTAAACAACCACCAGAGGATATCATTAGGATGATAGGGACTTTTGATGATAGATCTGGAGATGTGAGGAGCATTTTTGAGAAACACTGGGGGGTGCTTTTGGCTGATAGAGAAATAGCCCCCTTTGTCCCAAAAAAACCAGCTATCACTTATAGGCGGGGTAGGTCACTGAGAGATCGTTTGGTTCACAGTCACTATAGTGTCCCAAAGAAACAGGGTACCTGGTTAGATCAGAGAACAAATGGTACATTCAGGTGTGGAAAATGTATTTATTGCCATTATGTCAAAAAATCGACCTTCTTTCAGAGTAGTACCACCGGAGAGAGGTTCGAAATGAGACAGTTTGGTAATTGCAGGACTGAGGGGGTAGTCTATCTCTTCCAATGCAGTTGTCCAATGGATTACATTGGAAAAACGAAACGACCTTTTAAAAAACGCATTGGGGAACACCTTGGGGATATTAGAAATGAGAGGGACACCCCCATATCACGCCATATACGAGAGACACATGGAGGAGATCTGGAGTGCTGTGAATTTAGGATCATGGAGGTGGTAGAGAGACCGACCAGAGGTGGTAACTGGGATAAAAAGATCCTGCAAAAAGAAACACGGTGGATTTATCGGATGGAGTCGTCGGGGCATGTGGTTTAAATGAACAGCTCACATATACATCCTTTTTGTAGAATTCTGGCTGCCCTTGAGTGTCCGAGTTGATCTCCCTGGTAGCCATGCTGAACTCTAGTATCCGATTCCATGGGTTCAGTATATCGAGGCATTTGTCCTGCTGGAGTCTATTAATCCCAGAGTGGAGCTAGGACTCTATTATGTTTATTTGGTCTCCATTGAGGGATTGAGAGACGTGATATATATATGTCTCTCTTTATTGTTATACACAGTAAATACCTCTATGTATACTTGTAAGTGGTATATACAAGTCTAGTCATGTGTGCCTATCCTAAAATCTCCCCATTTAGAAGATCTAATGTGACCCTTTGTAATGCTGCCTGTGTTGCCCTGGTTCTCCCCGGGGGGAGTGACTGGTGGTCACGATGTGCGTGGCTGAGATGTGCTATGTATAAGTCCTGGGACATTACCATTTTTTCACTGGCAGGCAGGACAGGCAGCTTCAATCTTGTGCTTTGCCTGTCAAAAACAATACTAAACTGCTAACTCGGAACCTTATGTGAAATGTTAATGTTCCCGGGGGAACCATTTCAGAGATGCACACTTCCGGTCGCGGAACGATTAGCCGCGACGGACCATTGCAGTCATGTGACTGCTTCCCACGTGATACTTCCGGCGTCTGGAACGCGGAAGTGGGCGCGGGGTGACACGCACTCGGATGCCGCTGCCATACGGGGTAACATAGAGCATAAGTTATAAAAGGGCACGGTGAGACAGAGTGGGGGCCGCCATCCACTGAGAAAGGGGAAGGGGGGAATTTACCATATACCCTCCCTGGGCGTCCTGGAGCTCTAACAAAAGCTCCGTTGGATAGACTGTCCCTGATGAACCCACCAGAACATTGTAAGGTGGGAGAAACGCCGCGTCGGACCGGTCTCCATGATTAAGATAAGTACTTCCACAAATCTTGTCTTGTCAAAGGGTAACCATTCCCCTACCTAGTTCTATGGTCCAACTGATCCATTGTTGTAAGGGTGGTGCCTGTATCTAGTGGTTATCTGGTGTGCACCTGCTGGATTATTACGGGCTATTGATAAGGAACACTGTTATTTGTGTATGGTTGGGTACCTTGTGGAGGAGAGGAGGATGTTAGCTTGCCTATATTGGGTATATATGCTTAGGCTTGCCCTTTAAGCATTGTAATGAAAGATTACCCAGGAAGGCAACAATCATATATTGTTTCCTTTCTCCTCCTACGGTATTGTGTAGTATAGGTAACCTATCCATATTTTAGGAAAAAGTGATTCCTATAGTGGTAATTTTTCCACTTGTCTAAAGGGATAGACCCGGACACCAGAGGAATTCACAACCTTTTTTACCTTGGGTATAGTGCATATGTATATGGGGAATTATTCATAAAAAATCCCCCCCCCCCCCTGTCACAGGAAAGGGATCAGGAGGGATAGCCGCCGAGGAGCGGGGACACCATAGGGGGTTTTTAGGGTGAAAACTCCGCTGCTAGGTAGGGGAATATAGGGAAAGAACAGGGCGACCCACCCCCCTTCCACCCCCCTTCACAAGGTTATACTGTGTTTGGACCCGAGGTGGTCCCTGTTTTAATTAAAACAAAATAAAGGTTATATTTTAGAAATACTGCCTCTGTTTAAGATGAAAAAAAATTGTCCAAATCATGCTGGCCAAACCCCTGACGAATTCGGACATCTTCAATTTCAAGATCTTCATTGTTGTCACTTATTTCTTCATCATAATGCAATTATTATTGAAAAGAGGACATCAAGGAAAACTGACAATGGGTTTTCAGGTACTGGATGTATAGCTGATGGTAAACTAGGATACTTTTATAACTTTCTTCTTGTATCCTCAAGTTTTTATTATACAAAAGTAGCAGTCTCTGGAATGATTTCTTGGCTCTTGCCAAGCCATAGGTATACCAACTGGTATCTTATCACTTGTTGGCTTGTTGGCTTCTTACACATCCATAAACTCTTGACACACTGCTTGCATACCTTATGAGCAGTGTTACTTTGAAAAAAAAGACTTGCTTGACCAATTTGATTGGCAATGGTGAAACTCAATCCAACGTAGAATAATCTCATTAAGATGGAAAAAAAAACAACAACCCGGTGTTGAAATCTGCATGCCTTTAAAATGTGTAGAACATGTGCACATTTTATTGCATGGGGCTGGTCACATTGTCATGGATTTTGACAGACCAAAAACAGACGACCATTTATTTTCGCCAATCATCGATTAAGTTACTCATTCAAATCAATAAGAAAATCGTGAGAAAAGCAGACAACACAAGGATGGCAAGCATTGTCATCTGAGATTTCTGCATGTGTAACATAAGGATTTGGTTATGAAATCGCAGCAGATATCACCACTGCTACATATATAGGGGTAAAGTTTGGTGAAAATCTACAAGTAAAATTCTTATCCTGTGGATTTGAAACGTGAATGATATTTATAAACTCATCCATGTGAATGGACCTGTACATGGAGCAGAATTTGAGTACAAATCTGCAAATAAATCCACAGCATTTCTGTCTCTGGTGGAGGAGTTCAGGCGAGTGTATGAAAAATCGCCTGAGTTTTCATCTGTCGCGGTCGGAAGGGCCAGGGTACTCGGTAGCCAGGCAGTTTCTCAGTATATTAGGGTGGGTGGCAATTGTCCAGGCCCGTGGCGCTGACTGTATATGTTAAAAAGGGGAAGTATTTACAGGAGAAATACCATATATACTCGATTTATAAGCCGAGGTTTTCAGCACAATTTTTGTGCTGAAAAGTAACCCACTCGGCTTATATTCGAGTCAGTATGGGGGGGAGGCTGCAGAGTGAGCAGGTGTTCATGTGACTCCGCTCATTAGTGTAGTGTAATATGCACTGCATCCCCCTGTCCATCACCGACGGGAGGGAGCAGCACACATTACACTAGACTGTATACTCGCGCCCCCCCATCACTGTATACTGGCCCCCATGCTGCTGCACATAAAATAATAAACCTTGAACTCAACCTTCGATATCCTGCAGGCACCGTGCGTCCTCCCACTGGTCTTCCTGTCTGTATTGCAGCTTCTATTGCTGTGACCGACGCAGCAGCGATAATGTGATCGCTGCTGTGCCGGTCACATGATTAGAAGCCGGCATACAGAAAGGAAGACTGGAGGGAGGACGCACGGTGCTGCAGGATATCTGAGGGTGAGAACCCCAGTGATGGGGGTGCTGTATCCCAGTAATGGGGGGCCATTTACCATGATGAGAGGGGCTGTATACCGTGATGAGTTGCTGCATTTTTCACCCTAGGCTTATACTCGAGTCAATACATTTGCCTAGTTTTGGAGGGTAAAATTAGGGGCCTCGGCTTATACTCTAGTATATACGGTAGTTTGTGATGCCAGCTGGAGTTCTGAGCATAGATGACCAGGGGCTGCTGTGGGGCTTCCAAGGGAAGATGGTAGGGCAGCCAGGTGGTATATCCTCTCCAGCTAGGCTAGGTCCCTTTGAAGGTGTAGAAGATGAATGGGGATGGTGAATGATGCAGAAGAGAAGGATGAGGGTAGTGGTGCAGGAGGATGCAGAAAGGAGCAGACTACAACAACATCTTTGTGGTTCTTACCCTTTACTTGAAGTAGTTGGAGATTACAACCCAGCCATAGTACAATGTTCACCAGGAGCGCAGCCTTGCCAGCCCAGAGACAGTTGGAGTCCACCTTGCTCAGACACAGGGAATATAGCCTTCCAGCTGACTTCCCAGTTCTGACACTATGCTGCCACTTTCGTCAGTTCTGTGGTTGCCATTCTCTGCCAGGCAGATAGCTGCAGGTCCTGTGAGCGACAGCTTTTGTCCTCAGACACTATACAGCCCCTTAAGCTTTGGGAAGGTCCACAAAGGTAACCACTGGTCATAAAGTACCAGTGACCTCCAGCTTCATGACCAGTCCTGAAGTATCCCTGATTAAATTGGGGACTGGTACCACTCCTTGCAGCTAGCTCTTCTGCCCAGCTTCAACAGCTGGCAGCAGATTCATCTCATCAGGCCCTCGGCCTATCACTTCACTCCACTTTCCATACTGTCTTTCAAGCAGCTCGGTATTGAATAGAGCTCTCCTAGTTGCCACTCGCCTGTTACCTAACTCCTCCCTCCACCTGGAAGTGGGGACTGCCTATAGGTCGGTCTCTTCCGCCCAGCACTCCCAGGCCTGGAGTTCAGATGTGTTGGGTGTATTTGTCGGTCTCAGCAATGTGTCCTCCACTTACCTCCAGGCATGACACTACATAAAGAATTACATGCAATACCATTTGTGGCAGCCTGACCGCAGGGCTGCCGCACATCCAGAAAAGGAATTACTATTTTCATAATTTTATTGTCTTCGTGTGTCCTTTGTTTTTGTTGGTTATGCACCTTTTTTTTTTTTCTTCATACCTCAACATCTTAAAACGTACAGGATAACACAGTTTTCTAGGTTTATCTGTAGCAATCCTACAGAAATATGTAAGGGATTCAATTTATGTTTACGTACCCATACACTTGTATAGGTGATTCTCGGAAGAGACTACTGCTTGCTGCAATAATTTTTTTTGTAGTGAAGACTGTCATCTGGACAGCCTTATTGAGATGCATAGATCCAGGTGAAGTGTGGATTCACAGTACACGTCCATATAATACCTTGTCTCACCGAGCTCTTCAGTGGCATTCAATTGTCCGAGATTTGCAGTTTGTGCTTGGGATTGTGAATCCCCGGTCGTCCAGGGGTCCTTGGATCCGCGTCGACAGTCAGGAGAGATGCAACTGGTTTGGAAATAGTAGTCCCTCCCAGGGGCGGACCTACCGTGGTGCAGTTGGTGCAGCTGCACCAGGGCCCTGACCGGCTAGGGGGCCCCTGAAGCCTGCAGGGGGCCCCCCAGCCAACCCCTATGACCCTGTGCCAGAGGAGAGGGGGTAACCGAGGGAAGCTTCCTGCTTCCCCTGGCTGAGCCCGCTCCTCCTCTCCTCTGCTGCTGCCCCAGCTCCCAGGACTCTCAGGACTGTGCAGCTAGCTCGCAGGTAGGTGCCGACGGCTGATAGCACAAAACCAACCCCCCCGGTCGTCGCCGACGGTTGATAGCAAACCAACCCCCCCCCCCGGTCCTCACCATTGGAAGCTGCATCAGGGCCCCCTGGTCGCAAGGTCCGCCACTGGTCCCTCCTCGTGTGGATTTTTACAGCACCTTACCCCCTATGTGTGAACATACCCATATAGTATCATTTGTGTGCCACACACTCCTCCAGTATAGATTCCTGCGTCTTCATCGCCTGACTTGCACATGTCTAGCGGCTCCAAGGGTTAACATGAAAGCTTCCTTTGTGCATGCGGAGCATGTTTGTGGTCCGGCAGTCAGGCTGTTTTGGTAACATAGCCGCATTTGGGCGCGTTTATTTCTTTTCTGGAATCAGCAGATCCAGCAGAGTTTGTTTTTAACAGCAGGGACAATGGAGGCCTGTGTACATTGATGGAGAAGGATGCTGTCCGTGGAAGATTGCGAGGGAACATTCAGGCTTTGTGTGCTGACTATTCGGACACATAAGGGTGAATTTACTGGATTTCTGCTTCCTGTGAAAAATGTTGATTGATTTTATGAGAATATCTCCATTTTCTGTTTCATACTTCCGGTTCTATACAGAATCTGTTAATGCACATTATGGGTTAAATTAGATGGACTTAGTAACATAGTTTTAATGGTTGAAATAGAAGACTATTATATATTATGCTTGGGTATATATCCAATAACCTTTACAGACATTATCAACATAATACTTGGTGAAATACCTGGTGAAAATTGGTGCAATTATGAGAATATACAAACTCCTTGCAGATGTTTTCTTAACCACTGAGCCACATAATGGCCCCACCAGACATCTATAGGCTTCGTACTAACACTCGATAAAAATCAAAAACCTACAATACAGCTGAAAATGAAGCCTTATAACTTTAGGGGAGCTAATAAATTCACAGGACCCTCATCTGACAGTTAGGTCAGTAGTCTGTTGTTGTCAACCAAGAGCCCTGGGAACTGTCTCCAACCTGCCGGCATGCGAGCACCTCTTTAAATTAGTTGGTTAAGCTGGGTAATGAACAACGGAGCTGGGATGCTGGCAGGTAGGAGACGGTCATCAGGGCTTTCGGACAGCGACCATGTAATACAGATTTGCTGATTTCTACATACTACCTTAACCCCTTCTTGACCCATGACGTAGAAGGACTTCATGGGTCGTGTCCCAGTGTTTGATGTGAGCTCCGGAGCGGCGCTCACATCAAACACCCGACATCTCAGCTGATCTCATCAGCTGAGATGTTGGGCTTCCAGCACTGATCAGATTCGCGATCCGATCGGTGCTGTTAACCCCTTGGATCTGGCTGTCAATCACTCACAGAAGGATCTAAAACCACCGCTCCGGGGAATGCATCTCCAGTGCTCACGTGACAGCCCTGGTTCCTGGCTTGGACCCCAGAAGCTGTTGCAGATCACTTCCTGTGAGTGGTTGGCAAGCGCTGCCAACCATTCACAGTACACATTTGTGACCTGTCCTGATGTGCTGCAGCTCATCGGGACCTGTCACAAGTGATCGGCTGGTGCAGCACTGTGGCGCCCTATGGGGCTGTGTAAAATCAAGAATTAATTGTAAGATAAAGTTTTTAAAAATGTGAGAAAAAAACCCCTAAAAGTTCAAATCACCCACCTTTTCCCCCATTCAAATAAAAGTATATATAAAAAAACAAATACCGTATATACTCCGTATAATGAGTTTTTCAGCCCAAAAATTGGGCTGAAAAGTCCCCCCCCTCGGCTTATACGCGAGTCACTGTATACTGTATACACTGTATACAGTGTATACAGTATACAGGCCCGCCCCCATCAGTATTCAGGCCCCCCCTTGCAGCACAAACCTGTAAAGGAAGAGATTAGTATACTTATAACTGTGCCGCTGTCCCGCCGCCGTCATCGCGCTCCTCCGTCTTCATCTGTCTTCTTCCGGCTTTCTCCGCTCGGCGCAGGCAATGACGTCATGACGCGCCAGAGGAAGCCGGAAGACGCTGGATGAAGATGGAGGAGCGCGATGACTGCGGCGGGACAGCGGCAGCGGGACAGTGATAAGTATACTAATCTCTTCCTTTACAGGATTGTGCACCAAGGGGGGGCCCTGTATACTGATGGGGGGGGGGGGCTGTATCACCGGCTGCTGTATACCTTTTCACCACTGGGGCTGCTGTATACTACCACTGGGGCTGCTGTATACTACCACTGGGGCTGCTGTATACTACCACACTGGGGCTGCTGTATACTACCACTGGGGCTGCTGATATAGTATACTACAGCCCCAGAGGTATAACCACTGGGTGCTGCTGCTGTATACTACCCTGGGGCTCTGCTGCTGTATACTACCACTGGGCTGTGATACTGCTGTATACTACCACTGGGGCTGCTGTATATACCTCTGGGGCTGCTGTATACCACACTGCTGGGGTCCTATCCTCCGGCTTATACGAGTCATAGGTTTTCCAGGTTTTGGGGGCAAAAGTAGGGGGGTCGGCTTATACACGGGTCGGCTTTACACGAGTATATACGGTACACATATTTGGTATCGCTGCTTTCAGACATGCCAGATCCTATCCATATATAAAATCTATTACTCAAAGCCATAAACTGCATTATGGAAAAAGGTCCAAAACTCCAAAATTACGTGTTTTTGGTCACCGCAACATTGCTATAAAATGCAATAACGGGCGATCCAAACAGCTCATTAACCCAAAAATTGGTGTCATTAGAAACGTCAGCTCAAGCTGCAAAAAATTTCATCACACAGCCCCAGTTCCCGAAAATTGAGGACGCTACGGGTCGCAGAACATGGCGCAAAAAGTTTGACTCTCTTTTTTTTCTCTTTCAAACTTCTGAGTTTTTTTTTTCACCACTTAGATAACAGTAAAAGTATACATGTTTGGTATCTATGAACTCGTACTGACCCGAGGCATCATACCATCACATCAGTCTTACCATTAGTGATCATGGCGAATAAAAAAACCAAAAAACAGGCGTGTAATTGCACTTTTTTTTGCCATTTCACCGCATTTGGAATTTTTTTCCCATTTTCCTGTACACTATATGGTAAAATAAATGATTGCATCTGAAAGTACAATTCATCCCGCAAAAAACAAACCCTCATATGTCTATATGAATATGTTGGAGCTATATAAATAAAGATTTATTTTTATTTATTATTATTATATTGATGGAAAAATAAGTTATGGCTTTTGGAAGCAGGGGAGCAAAAAAATGAAAACAAAAAATTCCTGGGTGGTGAAGGGGTTAATGATGGTTAGTGGTCTATGCTGAATGCGATATGGCTGAGGATGTAGCCATATATAGATATATTACATTGTAATGAGCCTGCCCTGTATATATAAAACAAGGCTGGGCCCCCAAAACCAAAATGTCAAAATTGTACATCCTTTATTGCAAATTGCTGTGGATTGATAACATTTACGCAAAAAAAACTTCACGTTTTTGTGCCTTGGCGGTGCACAAAGGCATTTTTTATTAAAGGGATCCTGTCACCTCCAAAACGCCTCCTAAGCTACAAAACATGTCCCTGCAGCACCATACTATCACTAATCTCACACTCCTTTTGTCTCCTAAAAGCATCCTGTGAAAGTGCATAAAAACGTTTAATACTTACTCATTAGTGATTATAATTAGCAGGGGCTATATTCTTTAGCCAGGGCTGTTGTTTTGCAGCCTGAATGATCCACCTGTGGTGAGGTAATGAAGGGCTGGAGCATCACATGACCGCACAGTGCCCTCCCTCATATTATCTCACCACAGATCCTGTAAGAGGAAGCTGCATTGTTTCTAGTGCAGTGTTGGCTGGAGCATCACATGACCGCACAGAGCTCTCCCTCTTATTACCAGTCCTACCATCACAGGTCCTGTTTAACCCCGAGGAAGCTGCATTGTTTGTAGTGAGTGTGGGGTGGTCCCCTTTTGCAAGGGACCTTAGTGGGTTTGATGTAATAAAGAGGGAGGGCCCTTTGCTGTCTGATGTTTGCAGCCCTCCCTCTTCACTACCTCACCACAGGTCCTATAATGATGGGAGAACTCAGCATCAGCACAGCCTGTGTTGTGCTGTCAGGTATGTGACTGCAGTGATCCATACTGTGGCTCCCTATTACTGCCACCTACTTGCCCCACCGGACACACATCTCCCCAGCCGCTGCACAAAACGGCGCTGGAGAAAGCATGTGTATCTAATGTTTAAGTGAAGGAATATCATGTGCGCTCCCCTTCACTACTCAGCAGTGACAGGAGGGTGGGTAAGGGCTAATGAATATCTTCACTGTAAGTATCGGGACCACGTGGTTTCCTCAGTGCCGGATTCCTGCAGGGGTTGACCTCTTTCGCCATTGCAGTCCACCGCTACCCACTCCCCATAGCATGGTACATTCGGACCATAAGATGCATCCCACACTTTACTCTCAAATTTGGGAAGGAAAAAAGAGCATCTCGCGGCCGAAAAATACATGAATTAAAAAACTTTCTGTAAAATTGAATTTTTTCTTAAAAAAAACAAAACAAAAAAAAAAAAAAACAACCTTTCTGCTATAATGGATGCAACACTTGAGAAAAGTGCAGTTTTTGGGAGTTGAAGACCGTACGTTGAGTATTTGGTTGCAAAATTTCTGCACCAAATCTGCACCTCCTGGCTGAACAAAAATGTTTGTTTGACGCCTGTTTTTGTTGTGTTTTTCATTCATTTTGGGGTGGAAAAAAATGTTGCAAGAGTTGAAATGCTGCAGATTTTCGCCCTGTGCACATGGTGCGTTTTTATGTATTTTTTTTAATGTATTTTTAAGGGCAGTTTTGTCACAACACTGCAAGCAAATCTTATGGCAGCAAAGTCAATGAGAATGTTGACATTTTGTGCACATGTTGCTCTTTTCGCATAAATTTGGTGCAGTAATAAGTCTGCAGCACGTCAATTCTTGCAGCGTTTTTCCAGGGGTTTCGCACCCCAGAATGCATGGAAAGAACACAAAACATTTGCGTTTTTTCTGCTAGCAGCTTTGGTGCAGAAATTTGTTACTCAATATGCACACATAATCTAATTTCTGCACCAAATTTGCAAGGGAAAAAAGCCAAAGTGCACAAAACGTCAGGATTCTCATTGACTTTGTAGTGAAAGAAAACCATGATAAAAACGCACTGTGTGCTCAGGGCCAAACATAGATCCCCGTTAGGCCTCCGTGAGGACGTATGTTAAATTCCGTAGAATATTGCAGGGTCTGTGTAGTCCTTGGATGCAATGCTGACCGGTAAGGTGTCTTTGATAAGTTTATAATATTGGCAGCTAGGAATCTATAAAACCTTCAATCTGCTGGCTGGCTTGATGTTTGCAATTTGAATGGAAGATCTCAAGCTTGTTCAATATAAGGTAGTGTTCACATAGTGCGTTAGTCTTCTTTGCACATTAATATTTACTGTGAAAAATAAGGAAACGCAACAGATTTAGGAAATTTTAGGCTGGGTTCACCACTTCTTTGAGCCCCTGCTCAGAGCCTTTGCCGCAGATTAGCATAAAATTCTGGACAGTTAAAGGGAAAACAGACTCCATGTCAGTCATGCAAAATTGCAAAAATTAGTTATACCAATTTTTCAATTTGTTATCTCTACTAATAATAACCGCTACATACTTCAGTCATCATACACTGCAAAGCTGACGTTCTATAAAGAGTCCCCAGCTAGGGTATATTAATAGAGCAGATTGCTCCTATAACTCTGACAGAATCAATACTGGCAAATGTTCTTGGATTTTTTCCAAGATGGAGACAATAAGTGAATGTTAAGTTCAATATGTGATGTATGTCAATGCTTAGGACTGCAAGATGTCGACTGTCAGTTTAAAGTTTCATTAAACTTTTCAGCATTTTCTTGAAAATAGATATGAGATACAAACGAATTTAAACATCATTATAGTTGACAGGTTTGTCAGCAAGTGAGCCATGAATGGCGAATCTCTCTGGCTGTTCGGTAGTGTATGGCCCTTATGGGGTGACAATCCCTAACAGTGTAGTAGATGGTGGCCATGGATTTTAGCACTAGTCGCAGAGATTTATAGGTCAAATTCTCCAATGAACACTTTTTTCCACATATGGTAAACTGGTTCTTAATTACTTGTAGATTAATTTCTTTAACTTCTTTCACATATTTCCAGAGTTGGTGCATATTTTTGCATGTGTTGACTTTATGAAGTCAATGGCTGGAAGAGCTGAAAAACACAGACAAATCTGTACCAAGGATTGAGGTGCTGAAGATAATTTTCTGCACCAAATCTGCAATGAAAAAGTCAGCAATGTGTGCACAGCACTTCAGAATTCTCATAGACTTTGCTGGCACAAGGATATACATGCAGATTCCATAATTTCCCTCGGGATCAGTAAAGTGTATCTTATGTACCTTAGGCTACCTCCACACTAGCGTTTGTGTCTGCATGCGGAGGTCATGTAGACGCAAAAGCAGTGCAAACACTGCAATACTGATGTGAACGGAGATTCTCATCAGTATGATGCCCGGCCAGCCAATCAGCGATCTCGGTGGCGGCCGGGAGGCGGAGATCCTCCACCTTCCAGCCACCGCTGACCTCCTGACGGTGGCGGTGCGGGAGATTTTAAGAAACAGCTGATCTGATAGCTGTTTAAATCTCCAGCGCTGACACCGAAGAGGTGATGTCGGCGCGGGAGATTTAAACAGCTGTCAGATCAGCTGTTTCTTGAAATCTTCTGCGCCGACATCGCCGGGAGATTAGTGGTGGCCGGGAGGAGGAGATCTCCAGCTGCTCCAGCTGATCTCCCGGTGGCTGCTGCTTATCTCCCGGGAGAACAGCGGCGGCCACCGGGAGAGATTTCAGTGTGATCCGCAGCGTCCTGAGATTGAGATCCATTAATTGTTTGTGCGCTTGCGGTCGCTTGCTGATAAAACAAGCTCCCGCGACCGCACAAAAAATGCAACATGTTGCGTTCAGAGAGCGGAGGAGGGTGCACAAATTATGCAACTGAACGCAGCCAAACGCAGGTACCATGCATTCCCAAGTTAAACATAGGAACACAGTGCGCATGCGTTTGGCTGCATTCGGTACGCTGCGGTTTCATACGCAAATGTGAAACCGGCCTTAGTGTGCTCAGAATACGGTTGTATTTGTATTGTTTTTTTTTTTTCTTTATTCCAGTGATGCTGGAGTGCTTCTGGTGGTTTTGACACTGCTAGCAGAATTGGATATTTTTTTCTGCACATAGATTAGATCTGGTCAGTGGGTTTTTGGGGTTTTGTTTCTATGTTGTTCTTCATGTGATTTAAAAGTTCCCTGGTGATTCTATTCTCCAGGTATTGCATTGCCAACCATGCATTTTTTTTTCTTTATTTTTAAATAGAGGAAAGGTGGATGATTCTTTTATGTTTAGGGTTTTAATTTTTAAATTTTTACTTTTTTTTTTTTTTTTTTTTTTTTAAACCTATCTTGTAGTGCCTATAGGGGACCCAGACCTGTGATCATATGATCAGATATGCTGCATACATAATACTTCACTAATGCAGTATATAGTCCTAATCATGGTCTATGAAGCATGGTCATAGCCTGAGCTTCATGGAAGTACCAATATGGCAGCAACAGGAGCAATCAGCAGGCTCCCTTAAGCCATTGCAATATACACATCAACACCCCACTTGGGGCATCAGTACCTGTAAGGGTACCTTTACACACCGCAACCGCGGCTGGCGATATGAGGCGATCTAATGTGCGTGTGCATGGTTTTTTTGGTCGCCTTAGATCGCCAATGGCGCCATTACACGTTGCAATCTCACCCTGAAAGTAAGGCGATGTGTCGCTCCGGAAATCGCCTCACCTACAGCGGAAACAATCTTGCCTCACTCCATCGCCGCTTCACACGCCGCAATTCCAAAGGCAATGTGGGCATAGATGTTCAGCATGGCAGGAAGATAGGTGTGCCACACTGGTTTACACCGCGCCCCATATGCGCTCATTGGCCAGCGTTAAGATTGCTCAGCCTGCTCTGGAAGGCTGGCTAATACATAACGCAATTGAAGATGTGTCTGGTGCTGAACGGACAGCTCTTCAAATATGGCGCCCTGTGAACTGACAGCCAATAGGAACACAGTAGCCACCACCAATCATCGCAGACGGGCGCGGACTTCAGCACACTGTGGCACGCCTACGGGAAATCAATAGGCGACACAGATTCGATCACTATCGCACTATCACATGTCAAAACCCGGAAATCTAGCCTTCATGATTGCCTCTGATATTAGAGCAGTGCTCTGAAATCAGGAACCAGGCGATTTATCGCCGCCAAATTCCCCAATTACACGCCGCAACTGGGAGGCAATATGATGGCGATTGTTCCAGGGCGACATATCGCCGTCAGGATTCCCAGCCGCGGTTGTGGTGTGTAAAGGTATCTTAATGTTTGCTCGGGTAGGATCACACTTTTTAAATGTTGCTATCAGTGATTTTTAGCTGCATTAAATATGTCTATAACAGCGTCAGGATTTTGCTCTGACCTCTACAGTAAGAAGAAAGTGTTGTCTGTGTAATACAGCTGGTATTTGCTTTGTGTGGCTCGAACTTGGCTCCATAGACCTGCTTGACATTGTAATAATACATAATGGGGCGGGAAGGTGATACTGTTTTATATCAGATTTTTTTTGTTTTTGTTTTTGTTTTCTTGTGTTTTTATTGAGTAGCTTTAAAAAAAAAAAAAAAAAGAGAAAAAAAACACATGACATATTTTTCATTACTGGTATATTTGTCTTATTGAAAATATTTAAATAACAAAGTTATATTCATTTCATAAAGAGAAAATAAAGATGATCAATAGGCATTTAATTAAAAGGTATATATCAAGGCACTACATTGTTACATATATCATGGCATAGTTGTAATGTTGGCAAAACCAAAAAATCCCAATTCGTATTGATAAAGCCTTGAACTTTAAGTCCAAACTCGAGATGTAAGCAAGGCTCGTGCAATCAGCTGTAAGATTCTCACCTACTTCTCTAATTAATGTGTATTCCTTTGACTTGTAATATTAATTATATCTCAATCATTAAAGACTTAGTCGCTGACGAGTTCCATACATCCCATACTTTAAACTTCTGAGAGCATCCTCTATTTTATGCCTTCTCCTTTTTCCTGATGATCCAGCTGTTACCCCACCCCAGTGGTGTTTAGACAGTGGTCATGTGCCATATTACCGGCAACATGCCATCTTTGCTCAGCAACGGAAGCTATGACATGTGACCACTACTGTCACTAACTGGTTGCAGTAATTATTTCTCTGCCGCATGTGAACAAGGTCAAGGAGCATCTCTGGAGTGGCCCATACATGGAAGACAGTTGTCAACCAAATAATAATAATAATAATAATAATTTATTCATTTATATAGCGCTATTAATTCCATAGCACTTTACATACATGACAGGCTCTCCGTTATCTCACTTGCTAGGCCTAGCGCTCCTGTGTTTTCTGGTAGTTTATCTCACCAAGGACAAAAGAATCAGCAGTCCAGAATAAAACACGTCAAATCCTTATTTCAGACAGTTTGTCAGGAGCCATCATACTTACTAGCCCTGGGTTTGGAAACTCCAGGCCTTGAGGGCCGCCAACAGTGCAGGTTTTCAGAATTTCGTTAGCATTGCACAGAGGTTGGAATAATCACCAGTGCAGGTGATTCAATTATAGCCTGTGCAATACAAAAGAAATCCAGAAAACCTGCACCATTGGTGGGCCTCAAAGCCGGAAGTGCTCAACCCCTGTATTAGACTATTGGCCAAGCTTCTAATATTGACATGTTCAGCCAGCGTTAGCCTGTGTGTGAGGACCTTTAAATGATGCATTCTGTAAGGACACAAAGGTGGGTACTGGATATAAACAGTAGAGAAATGAAGTTAAGACTTGTATAATTACCCGACCCCCATGATATCCAAACACTCATGGAAGAAGTTGCTGGGTTTATTTCCATATTATACTTTTTAGTGAAGAATGAGGAGTCTCTTAGACATCTCTCCTGTCCCAGGGTGTATCTGCTTTTTCACTTTCACCATTCACTAAATGAGGATTGCCGAGGTCGGACCTGTGCACCACACAGTCTGAGAGTAAAATAACCAATGCAACAACTATAGACAAAAGGAGACTAACTTTTCTGTTGAGCTAGAAAAGCTTATGGTGTTTTCAGAAGTGGCCATTGTTAAAAACATCTGTAAGATCAATTAATAACAGACCAACAAAGCAGAGCAGATAATTCTACCGGTAGTTGTACTAGAAGAGGTTGGTGTGAATGAGGAACATAACAAGAAAAATTGCATCTGTGTCTCATTCTCTTCTAATGAAGTTGACATGCACACACTGAAGTATCGACAACTCAAAAGAAGCTGACGGTTTTATTAGATGTTCGGTCTCATGACTTAACTACAACTTCTCATGAGTCTTGTATAGCAGTCCTCATGTCATTCATGTACATATGAGGCTACTTATGGGGTTTGTATGGCTGTTCAGCATGTGATCACTGCAGCAAATTAGAGACTGGCGGGAACCACTGAAGCAGACAGCCAGAAATAATTAACTGGACAAATCAAATGTTACAGTGAACTTTTTCAGCTCATACTAATGCAGCATGATGGCACTCGCACCCATGTCCTTGAAGGAACTTAAGAAAACTACAATGCTACTGTTGAGGAGAGCCATACGATCAAATACTTAATTAACCTTAAGACATAAGGGCATGGGAGTGTAATATTTTACATTGCATAAGCTTAATTGTGACTTAAACATGGCTGCCATTTCCTGTTTCATCACACCATGCCATGGTGTGTAAGATTGAGCCTGAACCTATGACTACATCCTTGTTAACAATAAGGAGTTCCTGGAGGAAGCTGAATTCCATAGAAGAACTGACCAATCACAGAAATCACAGAATGCCACATCACCTGGAGACCCTCGATCAAGACCACACCCCCTGATGACCTCATGGATCCGCCCATGGACTTCAATTATCCAACCCACTGACCACTGAGTAGGGCTGGCTGAGCCCCTTACTGAGGAAAACCTCATGCCTCTTAAAATAAAGGTCACTTGGGGTTGCACTTTGGAATGACCAAGGAAGAGTGTACATCTGACTCTGTGTGTCTGGTGTCATACTTTTCACACCAGTACTTGGTCTATATCATTTTGGTCAGGAGCAGGGAACTTATTCATATAAAATATTAATCCATAACACTACCATAACGTATAACAAAGATTTTTTTTTTCGTTTTTTTTTTTATTGATTTGATGTAATTGCTACCTTGGTGAACAACCAAAATTCCAGGTGCATATTCTCATGTTGAGCAGCGCAGAGCTATGCAGTCTCCTCACTTACTGCTTTCTGGTAGGACAGCTTTCCTCCATGAATAACAGTTCTGGTGAGCTACAGAACAGTAGATTAGTACAGCTGTAAATCTTGGCACAGCTGTCCTGGAGACTTATATGTTGGGAGTACATGAGTCCCTAACGGACACACAATAATTGCTACATAACCTGCCAACAAACCTAAACTTTATAAAATCAAAGTAGTTTTCTTACTGGATATACTTTAACAAGGATGATGGAGTTTTAAGAGCAGTGCAGGAATACAAGACAACATACCGTGTTTTCCCGAAAGTAAGACCCTGTCTTACATTTTTTGGGGCCAAAAGTGGCCCCTGTCTTACTCTTCGGGGGGGGGGTCCTTAAATTGGCAGCTCCAGCCACTCCAGCCTCCCATCCACACACACCCTCCATACACATACAAACACAATATACACCACACATACACACACATACATACACACATTGCTTCCTTACTGGCTCCCTGCTGTCCTCGCTGTCCCTGTTGGTGTCCAGCTCCTCCAGTGTCCTGCAGGTGCAGCTGCTTTGGAGCAGATGGGGTTAATCACAGCTAACGCTGTGTTCCCCTGCTCAACTCTACACAGCCCGGCTCGAGCTCTGATTGGCTCCCAGGAACCAGCGGGCGCGGCCAGATGACGTCCTGAGCTCTGATTGACTCGTCATCTGGCCGCGCCCGCTGGTTCCTGGGAGCCAATCAGAGCTTGAGCCGGGCTGTGTAGAGTTGAGCAGGGGCACACAGCATGTTAGGCTGTGATTAACCCCATCTGCTCCAAAGCGGCTGCACCTGCAGGACACTGGAGGAGCCTGGACACAACAGGGAACAGGTACCGGCCTTATATTCCCCAGCGCCCCCCCAGGCGGCCTTACTTTCGGGGGGGGCCTTATATTAGCAGACCCCCCCCGTTCCCCCTACCCTGTCTTACTTTCGGGGGGGTCTTACTTTCGGGAAAACACGGTATTTACTCTAGCTCTAGATGAATCCTCTCTCAATGTTGGCTACTACACAAAATGCTTAGGGCTCACACACACTGCACTAGGATCTTAAAGGAGAAAACTGCAGGTGATGCTGCCAGAGGGAGCTAACAACATTAAACATTACAAAGATTACATGTTACATTACAGAGGTTGTTAGGCTGGTTTCAAATTTGCGTTTGTGTCTGCATTCGGAGGGCATGCAGACGCAAATGCAGGGCAAACACAGCCATACTGATGTGAACACAGTGGAGAATCTCCGCATGCGTTCACATCAGTATGCAGTCCCGGCCAGCCAATCAGCTGTCTCGGCTGTGGCTGGGAAGCGGAGATCTCCTCCTCCCCCCAGCCACCACTGATCTCCTGACGGGGAGAAACAGCTGATCTGACAGCTGTTTAAATCTCCCGCTCCGACACCGAAGATGTGATGTCGGAGCGGGAGATTTAAACAGCTGTTAGATCAGCTGTTTCTCCCTGCCGACACCGCTGGGAGATTAGCGGCAGCCAGGAGAGGAGATCAGCGGCTGCTCCAGCTGATCTCCCGGTGGCCGCCGCTGATGTGTCGGGAGATCAGCGGTGGCCACCGGGAGAGATTTCAAAGAGATCCGCAGCGTTCTCCTGCGCTGTCGTGCAGAGGACACTGCGGATCCATTGACTCCCATGCATTGTTTGTGCGCTTGCTGGAGCTTGAAGATAAAACAAGCTCCTGCGAATGCACAAAAATTGCAACATGTTGCGTTCGGAGGGCGTATAAATTATGTGCAACCAATCGCAGGTACTATGCGTTCCCATGTTAAACATAGGAACGCAGTGCGCTTGCGTTTGGCTGCGTCCGGTACGCTGCGGTTTCATACGCAAGTGTGAAATTACCCTTACATGTGGCAAACTTAGCCTTGCTTTCTATACTAAATCTAAATAGTCAGAACAACTATAGTTACCATAGTGCTAACCAGGCATTTGAACAACCACAGTGATTTAAGCAGTGAGAGCAGTGCCTATGAGAATTGCACTTAAAGGGTACCTGACCGCACAAACTGACCCTCCCATATCTTTAGACCTGTCCCTGCTCCCCCTATTATCATTTCTAGCCATCCCTTTTGCAGAAAAAATCGATTTAGTAAACTAGAGAATAGAGGTTATAATCACCTCCTCCTGTGTGGGTTCTCTGTTTCTGAATTAGTCTCAAAGGCGTGCCTGTCTGCTGCTGCCTTGTAATTATGCACGCCCCTCTCAGGTTGCTGCCTTGGTAAGAGCCTGGCTGCGTCATGAAAGGGGCGGGGCTAAAATCGTGTCATACTGGAGCCCCGCCCCCTTTCATGACGCGGCCTGGCTCCATGCAAGGTGAGAGGGGTGTGCATAAATACAAGGCAGCAGCAGACAGGCACGCCTTTGAGACTACCGTAATTCAGAAGCAGAGAACCCACACAGGACGGAGGTGAATATAAACTTTTCTCTACTTTACAAAGTCGATTTTTTTCCTGCAAAAGGGATGGCTAGAAATGATAAGAGGGGGTGCAGGGACAGGTCTAAAGATGTGGGGGGTCAGTTTGTGGGGTCAGGTTCCCTTTAAAGAAGCTGATGGTGAAAACAGGTGATTTTGCAAAAATTATAACAGCTTGTCAGTAGCTAAGAGGGAGGTGCGTGAGAACCATAACTAACTGCTGTATAGAGATCAATGGGCTTGGGATGTAAGGAGCTATCCCCAATGCTGGAATGTAACACTCATGTAACTGCACAGTCGGGACCCTGCAGATATTGGTGGTCAGGCTCCATAGAAACCAGTTGTACAAAGATAAAAGCACACATTGCAGGAGAATGAAAGCAGGCAATAGTTGCATACTTATGTTCATGCTCTCTGACTAAAGCAATTAAAAAAATACAGAACTCCCCTTTAATGGTACCTTTACACGCCGCCACAGCAGGATGGATACAACCCGCTACAGGCTACAAATGTAGCTTGTCGCGCCAATATCGCCCGTAGTAGCGCGTCTGAAGACGGGACGACACAGCCGGCTACAGATACCTCTGTATCCGTGCACTGCCCATAAACATATGGCAACATCGCCGATTGTAGCGAGCTGTATCGGCGTGTAAAGAAGGAACAGAAGGGAACTCTGGACACTCTGCGATGTAGCTGCAATGTAGCTAAGGCGTGACCCAGGCTCCGGGATACCACGCCCCTTCAGCGATCATTGGAGGAAGCTCCTTCGTTGCGATTGGTTGTCGCTGCACAGGGCGGCATATTTAAGAAGCTGACCAGTCACACTACGCAATTGCTCGAGCGTCATGTATTAATCAGCCTCCTGTGCTGGCTGGCCAATCATGGTATTATTGCTTTGTCCTATCAGCGTACGGACGTCTCGTAATCCACAATTGTGGCACGCCTATGTGCTGTCCGTCCTGCCCCAGGTCCGCCCATATTAGCTTGTTATTGCGGTGTGTAAATGAGGTACGCTGAGCTACAGACGGCTACTTGCGACACCCGGCGATGTAGCTAGCTGTAGATGTAGCGTAGCGTAGCGCACCTTGTGGCGGCGTGTAAAGGAGATGCGATTACCGTTTGTAACCGTTTGGCCGTGCTCGTGCACGTGAAGTTGCCGTTGGTATCCATCCTGTTGTGGCGGCGTGTAAAGGTACCATAAGAGTGTTAGGGTACCTTCACATGCCGCAATCTCGCTTGGCAATCCTAAAGGTGATATGTCACCCGGGAGCCATCGCCGTGAAATTGCCTCACAGTTGCGGCGTGTGTTTGGGTTATTTCGCGGCGATAAATCGCCTCTCAGCAGTCGCATAATTCCTGAACCGTGCTCAGAAATCGGCTGCAACCATGAAGGCGATATTTCCGTGTTGGGCATGTGATAGGGCGATGGTGATGGAACCAGCATTGCCTAGAATTTTCCATAGGCGTGCTTCAACCGTTCTGTAGTCCACGCCCTGTCTGCGGTGATTGGTGTTGGCTACTGAGTTCCCATTGGCTGTCATTTGACAGGGCGCCATTTTTGAAGAGCTGTCCGTTCAGCAACACACACATCTTCAATGGCGTCATATATTAGCCAGCCTTCCAGAGCAGGCTGACCAATCGTAACGCTGTTGCGTTGGCCAATGAGCGTGTATGGGGCGCAGTGTAAACAACTGTGGCACGCCTATCTCCTCGCAGCGCTGACCATGTACGTCCACGTTGCCTTTGGAATTGCGGCGTGTGAAGTGGCGATGGAATGAGGCAAGATTAGTTCCGCTGTAGGTGAGATGATTTCCAGAGCGACACATCGCCTTACTTTCAGGGCGAGATTGTGGCATGTGATGCCGCCGTCAGCGATCTGAGGAGACCATGAAAAATGTGCATGCGCACGTTACATCGCCTCATATCGCCAGGCGTGATTGCGGCGTGTGAAGGTAACCTTAGTGACCAAGCAAAAATTATGTGTAGCCGGTACAAAACACCAGCCATTATGACTTATGAGTTGATGTGTTCTGGTAATTTTCTACCCTACTATAGATGGGCAGCTTCTGTTGCTGCCAGTCATTTTGTAGCCAGACACAGGCTAGTGAGGAGGGTACATTGCCGAGACGCAAAAAGGAGATTTCTTTATTTCTCAGTACTGCACTTAAACTTTGACGTATCCTTAGTGAGTGGGGGTGCGACATCCGACATCTCTGCCGATCAACTGTTGCAGGTGCTGGCAGTGTACATCAGAACTGCTCGGTCATTAATTAGATAGACAGCTGTTGGATGATTGCTAATTGACAGCTCTCTTTCCCAAATCACTCATGGTGGGTTTACACGCTTCAATATCGTTGCGATATCGCAACTCAATGGCGCGGGAGCGCGCAATTAGTGCACATTTCTCCCACATCACATTGGATGTTTACACGCTGCGATATCGGAATACAACGTCCGTGCGATGTCTACGCCCCCCAACCCAGGAACGATCCTTTAACATGGGAGTGAATGGGTGACGTTTCAAATCGCATCGTAGTCGTGCGTTTACACAGCACGATCCGACTCCAATCTCCCTTCAATATCGGGGCATTGAATAGCACGCTCATTCAATCCCCGATATCGCATTGACATCGTTCCTGCATCGTATTGGACGTTCACACCATACAACGCAGGAACGATCTCGGGTCCAACGATTGAACCACGTGACTTTTCATTGATATCGTACTACGATATCGTAACGTGTAAACCCGCCATCAAACACACAGTGCATGGCTCAGTGGAGTGCATCTTTGCTCTTGACATGTCTGATCCTTCCATCCTGTGTCGAGGACACTCATTCACATTAGGCTGTCGGCTGATCCTGCTGAGATGGGTCAGTTCATCCGACTTCAGTCTGTGTATGAGAACCTTAAGGGTATGTGCACATTGGACGGTTCTGCATCATTGCAGACCGTCAGAAAACCGAAGTAGAATTCAAGGAGATGAAATTCCTGACCTCAGCAGTGTCCATCGTTTTTTTAGCGTTTTTTGAGCGGTTTTATAGCGTTTATACAGCGTTTTCTCGGCGGTTTTCTGGCGGTTTTTCTTGGCGTTTTCAAGACCGTTTTTTGTGCACTTGTAAGCTAGATACGCTGGAAAAACGCTCAAAAGAAGTCACATGCTCTATCTTTGAAAACCGGTGGAAAACCGGTGAAGAAAGTGGAAAGGAGAAAAAAAAACCGTTCTAATGTAAACAGCGTTTTCTGAAAACCATTGACTAGCATGTTAAGCCAACCGCTGGTTAGGATTAACATAAATTTACATAAAACTCAGCAGAAAACGCTAAAAAACAGCTAAAAAAACTTCCTACCCTTAGGCTATGTGCACATTGGATGTTTTGTGGGCTGTTTTTTAGCATTTTCCGCTGAGTTTTATGTTAAGTTATGTTAATCCTAACCACCGGTTGGATTAACATGCTAGTCAATGGATTTTAGAAAACGCTGTGTACATTAGAACGTTTTTTTTTGTCTCCTTTCCACTTTCTTCACCGGTTTTCCACCGGTTTTCAAAGATAGAGCAAGTGACTTCTTTTGAGCGTTTTTCCAGCGGTTCCAGCTTACAAGTGCACAAAAAACAGTCTTAAAAACGCTAAGAAAAACCGCCAGAAAACCGCTGATAAAACGCTGTATAAACGCTATAAAACTCAAACGCTCAAAAAACGCTCAAAAAGATGGACACTGCTGAGGTCAGAAAACTCAGTTTCTGCAATTCTCCACCGGTTTTCTGACGGTCTGCAATGATGCAGAACCGTCCAGTGGGCACATACCCTAAGGGGAAAATTGGTGAAAGCAAAAGGAAACGCTGAAATAACTATTGGTGAATCTGTTTATTCACCTTTTGTTTTGGAATATTTTAAGATATGACTAAAACGAAATTCTAATCTAAATATTTCACTGATGCACCAATCCAATGATCTGCTATAAATGGAAAAATTAATTTATGGGTAAAGGGTTTTATTGCTTCTGACATCCCTAATCCCTGTAGTGAGTGGATGATTCCAGACAAGTATGTGATTGTGGCTCTTCAGTACTAATGCATTTCACATTCTTGTTCCGTCGCTGCATCCATGTCAGAGGAAGAAGTACAGGAGGTGTACAGGCACATAAAGAAGTCTCTGTAGAGCTGTTACACATATCCAGGGGACCCACAAAACTCTGATTATATAAGGTGGTCAGGAGGATTGCTTGGTCTGATGTTTCTTGATGTTTAGGCTGATGTATCCGTTGCTGTGTCTGGATATCTGGAACGTAGTGTTGGTTCTTTTGCCTGAGGATTGTTGTCACATTTTTGTCCTAAATGTGCCAATAAACCAAGATGTTTTCTGTGCTTGTTGCATTCTGTTGATGCTCTTAGATCTAAAAGTTGATTAGCACCACTCCGTTTATTTTATTTTTTTCAGCTCTATAAATCAAATCCCCTGCTCAGCCTTTTACTGACACGGCTCCAGTTCCACAGCGCCATTTTATTACTAAATTGTAAGTGGGCAGGAGCCAGAAGTTACCTCACAAGTGCTCAATGCACCTCTATGAGACCCAGATTGACGCTCCCATCGACATGCATTTAGGTCTGACCTCCGGTGCGCTCCATAAAACACTGAAACAGGGAGCAGGTCACAAATTTCCGGGGACCGAGTGGAGGATGAGTATAATACAAGGGGTAGGAGACTTAGATTTAAAGCATTATTCAAGTGGTGCAATAAAAGAAAAAACAAAAAAAAACAAAAACAAAACACTGGTGTAGTGCCTTAAAGAGGACTGGTCACCCCCCTCCCCCCGGTGCATGGCAAACTAAATGCAGCACTGAATGCAGCATGTCTGCTGCATTCAGGGAAGGGCACCCCCATGTCTCTAGCCCCCCTGTACCCAAGTCATACACTTTAGAAAGCTTACAGATAAGAGGTCGCCTGGGTGGGATCTGAATAAGAGGTCGTCGCCACTGGCACTATCCTCCCTGCCTCCTCCTTGTGTGTTCCTCCCCCTCTGTGTCTGCTGCTGGGTCTGCCCTCCTCTTCTCCTGTGGCTGTAAATCATGGTACTGCACAGGGCCGCATTGTGTGACATCAGCGGCAATGCCTCTCTGTGCAGCAGCATGATTGACAGCCGCAGGAGGAGAGGAGGGCAGACCCAGCAAAACAGCAGGCAGTGGCAGACACATAGAGGGGGAGGAACACACAAGGAGGAGACAAGGAGGACCGTGCCAGCGGCGACGACCTCTTATTCAGATCCCACTCAGGCGACCTCTGATATGTAAGCTTTCTAAAGTGTAACTCTTGGGGTACAGGGGGGCTAGAGACATGGGGGAGCCCGTCCCTGAATGCAGCAGACATGCTGCATTCAGTGCTGCATTTAGTTTGCCATGCACCAGGTGACAGGTCCTCTTTAATATCAGCAGTGTTAAAGGGAATGTGTCTTCTATTGATTAGCTGTCTAGAAGAAAATGCTGTCAGGAGTTTGTTCTAGGGGCTCCTGTCCAGCAAGAACAGATTTTTGCTGTTGTCACCATACTGTATCTCTTATGCATATTGATTTACACCATCTGTAGTGTTCAGACTCCTCATTAGGCCACATACACGCGCTCAGTATGTGGTCAGTGTTCTATCTCAGTATTCGTGAGCCAAAACTAGGAGTGGGTGATAAATAGTGGTGACGTGTTTCTATTATACCTTATTTCCAATTGTAATGTATTGATGACTGTGGTGCTATGACGCTATCTTCTGCTTTATTTCTTACCTCTGTTCCACTTCTGGTTTTGGCTACAAATACTGAGGTAAAAACTCACTAAATACTCAGCGGGTGCACGTGGCCTTACAAATACTGAGGTAAAAACTCACTAAATACTCAGCGGGTGCACGTGGCCTTACAAATACTGAGGTAAAAACTCACTAAATACTCAGCGGGTGCACGTGGCCTTACAAATACTGAGGTAAAAACTCACTAAATACTCAGCGGGTGCACGTGGCCTTACAAATACTGAGGTAAAAACTCACTAAATACTCAGTGGGTGCACGTGGCCTTACAAATACTGAGGTAAAAACTCACTAAATACTCAGCGGGTGCACGTGGCCATACTTGTAACATCGTCTCGCAATCTCTGAGGGTCCGGCCTGCAAACTTGTGTCTTGCTTAGATGTTTTATCTATGATTAATATAGAATGTGACATAGTTGAACAGTTACTATTACATCTAGCACTGGGGGCCCGCCATGCAGTATCGCCCTGGGGGACTTGTAGCCACTTCTCTCCAGCAGCCTATTGAAGTAACGCATGCAATTACCATACCTAATGTGTATTGTTATGGAGCAGCATGGCTGACTGCAGTGAGTATGGTGTACACCTAACATTAGACAGCCTGGAGGATTCTACCTTAGCTGCTGGCCAGAAGGCTCCTCATTATGTATACGATATGTTTTCATTATGGCTGTCCTTCAGCATTCCTCAGTTATTAAAAATAGGACATTAACTACTTATTTTCGCTGGTTTGCTTCATATGATCATTTGTGATCAGCAATAAGACTATAGTCTGATTATGTGTTGTGAAACTGTATCTTCCACACCTCATCAGATTTATTATGGATTATAGGCATTACTGTGCTTTTATATGGGTGGGGGACTATGTCTTAATATAGACTCCCATTTGCAGCAGATAATGAAGTCATTTTCTGCACCGATTACACCTGCACTGAGTGATCTTTACAGCTATAGCTAGATCCTGTATAATGAGTAATTAATTTTAGTAGGGATATTATACATGGCATTATGAATGGAGTTCCAGTCATCTGTAAGCAGCATTATTATTATTTCTGTGATCTCCATGTGGAGTCATTGTGTAATATGACTGTGTGCGGCTGAGGATTTGAAGTGTGTCATGTGAATGGTGTGATTTTTCTTTTCCATGTCCAAAGAATAAAGCTGTTATTTTCATAGTATGCTCAGAGTTCTATAGTTCTGCAGACCATACAAGACGACAGGAGGATGTCATTCTATTCTTATTACCATTATTATTATTTGTTTAAAGCTGATTTGGCTTTTTCTGTATTTCAATGATTTAAAAGATTATTCTCCTTTTCATAAAGGGTAATGTAGTTGGATAGCTCTCTTTAGATTACAATCAGTTATGCAATTTACAGCTTATTAAAATGTCGTTGCTTGAGATATTGAGACTTTTGTTTACTGCTCGTTTCCTTGGAGACTGACCACCACTTGTAGACAGCAGAGTATATGCTAGATGCTTACAAAGTAAGTTTTAATTCATCTTGCACAAACCGTTTTGAGGCTTGCCAGGACCGTTGGATTGTGCCATTTGTCTATGTGACCACAGATTTCTTTACCTGAATGTTTGGAGCAGAATTGTAGTGGAAACACCACATTGTTGAGGCATATTGAGGTTTGGAATCTTTTTGCTCTGCTTCTACTCCAAAAACGTATATGTGCACATAGCCTTGCACCAAAAACGGATCCTATTTTTGCAAAAAAACATCACAAACGCAACATCTGTTTGTGCTGCTTTTTTGCTGTATTTTCGGGGGACGCAGAGAATCCGACACAGGCACTTTCTTACCCTCCAAGGTGATCCCCCGGTAAGGTCTTCCTCCCGGGCATTGGCAGGACCTTTGAGCAGTTGGGGATGATACTTGCAGGACCTGTGCCCCATGTGACTGACTCACATGGTGCTGGTAGTACTGTACCCGACTGACCACAGGTCCCGCTGATGCTGGGAGGAATACCTCACAGAAGCTCACAGTGGGATCACCGGGGAGGGTAAGTAATTGGATGTTAGTGGTGCAGAAAGTGCTCCAGAAAAACGGAGCAATAATTGACGCTCATTTATTTTCTGGATGTGCTTTCTGCATCACTAACGCAGCAATTAAAAATAGTAATGTCTGCACAGCAAATTGAAAATCCCATTCACTTTGCTGGCAGACGTGACTGATCCGTTTTTGGTGCAGTTTTAAAAAAAAAACAAAAAACAAAACAAAACCGCAGCACCAAAAGTGGATCAGAAACGTCCAGTGTGAATATGGCCTTAATGTCATTTTCTTAATTGTGTTTTTTTTTTTTTTTTTTTTTTTTTCTTCTTCTGCAAATAACATGCTTTCCTTTATTTTGTTTCCCAACATTTGCCATTTTGGATGGCTAGATTCTCCTTTTCATGTGTTACAGTGTTCTGTGCTTTTCTTCTAACTGTACCTATAAAGCTTTTGTATTTGCTTCACTGCCCTACTTGCGTTCCAGTACTGCTCCATCTTCAGTGGCCATCTTATAATTATATCATAGGAACGTCCGCCAATAACATTTTTAAAGGGAACCTGTCAGACTGTTTATGTCCTCCCCAGCTATCCCTGTCTGCACCTGCAGCTTCATAACACTATTCTAATCATCCCTGTCTGAGCTCATAGTGTAATGTGAAAGGTGAAAGAAAAGCATTTATACACTTTGCTTCATTACATAATGAAATGTGTCAGTCCCCCATCTTGGAGGACAGGGACTGTTTGGCAGGTTAATAGTTAACATTTCAGCCTTGTGCTAGAACATGTTGGGAGATCTGATGTGATGTCACAACCATGTGACTACACTAGGCGGAGCTAAGTTCTCATAGAACATAATATGTTTGCTGTCTTAGCTCCGTCCACTATGATTACATGATCGTTACATCACACAGGTCCTTTAGCCATCCAAGTTACAAGTGAGTTAACTATTATCCTGCCAGACAGTCCCCCTCCTCCAAGGTGGGGACTGAAATGTAAGTGTTTAAATGATTTTTTTCACCTTTCACATTACACTATGAGCTCAGACAGGGATGATTAGAAGAATAGGACTATGAAGCTGCAGGTGCCACATGCACACGCTGAGTATTTGATGAGTTTTTTATCTCAGGATTTGTAGCCAAAACCAGGAGTGGATGATTAAATACAGAATTAGTGCAGGTGTTTCTATTAAGGTACCGTCACTCGGGGTGATATCGGTGGCAACTCACGGCAGCGCGCGCTTTTTTGGCGCGCTGCCATGGTTGCTGTTGCGATGTCACACGCAGCGATATCGCCGGCAACGCATCTGCGATCTTGCCTGCAACTATCACTGCCAGGGTTAAACTCTACCCTGGCAGCGATCCATAACATGGGAGTCTATGGTGGAAGTTGCCGGCAACATCACAGTTGTGGCGTCGCACAGGGCAATGCAGGCAGATCGCCTGAGCAACATCGCCAGGTTTCCCAACGTGTTGAAAATATCGCCTTACCGATTGCGCCTGATTACTTAGCACTGTTCAGGAACCAGGTGATGGGAGATGGGCGATTTATCGCCGCAAAATCGCCCAATCACACGCCGCAACCGTGAGGCCATTTCACAGAGATTTCGCTGGGGCGACATATCTCCTTTATGATCTCCAGGCGAGATTGCGGCATGTGACGGTACCTTTTAAGGTGGTGTCACACCTGGCGACGTCGCTGGCGACATCGCCGAAAAAGTGACGTATCAGCGATGTCGCTAGCGACGTCGCGCTGTGTAAATGAGCGGCGTGACCGCATTTTATCGCTGGTCGCAGGTTGACAGGTTTACGGGAAGAACCGTAAACCTGTCAACCGGCGACCTGCGATAAGGCTGGATCGCGCCGTGTGACATCGCCAGAGCGATGTCGGCGGCGATCCAGCCTATACCGCAGCGTTGCTGCGGATCGCTCGCTGGGCTGAGCCCAGCCCAGCGAGCGATGTCACTGCCCGCATTGCTGCGGTGTCGCCGGCCGCAGCGATGCTGTGTGACAGCTGGCCAGCGATGTCGGAAGCGAGCGGGCACCTGCGCATCGCTTCCGACATCGCTGGCCAGATCTTGCTGTGTGACAGCACCGTTAGACTTTTCCTCTGATTGCCCAACTCCTGGTTTTGTCTTCAAATCCTAAGGTAAAAAAAGTCATCAAATACTCAGCGTGTGCACGTGGCCTAATTCGACAGGGTGATATGCTGCAGTGCTTAGATGCGGCACCCATGCAAATCCTTTCTTCACGCATGTGCCATATTCGCTGATGAAGTGCATGACCTGCTAGCCAAATTCCAGAATGTAAGGCAACTCAGGAGTTCTGTTAAAGTGATGAGATGATGTTCAGGACATGTTCAGTTGAAGCAGAGAGGCCAGCAAGGAGATCCACCTCTAAGTGGTCACGACGTTACTTCTGACGTTGCCCCAACACTGTCCCCATTGGGGCTCACAATCTACATTCCCTATCATACTATTATAATGTCTTTATAGTGTCTGAGGAAACCAGCCTACCCGAAGGAATCCCACGGAAAAACCAAGTGAACATACAAAATCCTTGCAATAGTTGTCCTTGATGGGATTTGAACCCAGGACCCAAGAGCTGCAAGACTGTAGTGCTAACCACTAGGACATATATAGTGTGTGTATTTAATCGTTACAGCTTTTCACATTACAGAGAGGTGAGGTGACAGTTGCTGCTCACTATATTCTATGGAGGGACTAGAGGCAGACAATCTGCTACAAGTTCTCTTGAAAAGACAGGTCAGGAGAGGGAGTTGTGGATCCAGCGCTCCCTATCCAGTTGCACATGAGAACATGATCAACGTTCATATAGATCAGAGGTCCCCAAATCCAGGCCTCAAGGGCCGCCAACAGTGCAGGTTTTCAGGATTTCCTTAGTATTGCACAGGGCTTGGAATCATTACCTGTGCAGATGATCACATAAGCACCTGTGCAAAACTAAGGAAATCCTGAAAACCTGCACTGTTGGCGGCCCTTGAGTCCTAGAGTTGGGGACCTCTGATATAGATAAATGGAAAGAAAATGTTCTAAATTTGCCTTTTTGGATATCTAAAATCTTTAGTGCTTGTGACAAACTATAGCCTCATAATTGAGATTGACAGGTTAAGAGAGCTCAATGAGACATCGAAACTCAATTATTGAGCTAAAGCCTCCTTCCATATTATTAGTGTTAAATTAAGCCTTGGATTTATCTCTGTGGCTTATAATCAAAGGTATACAGATAACTATTGTCAGAGAACAATTCTGTGTCAGTCATGCTTTATGTTCCCTCACTGCACTTATTTCCGACATGGATGGTCAGTCACACATCGCAAGATGGCCACTCCTCAGATGGATCAATCTGGCTTACTGGGTGAAGGCTGTAATGGAAGTTTGGTAAATGCTATGATGGGGTGTGAAGAACGCCCCGGATCATCACCCCCATCTTTGGGATATCAATTCTTTAATCTGTAATGTTTAGTAAATGAAATGAAGATTATCTAGGCACTAGTATAGAAAACATACAGATGATGAGTGGAGATACAAGACCGTTCTCTAGAATGTCTAATCAGCAATTTCATGATCCTATGTGTCATTATTGTATATATTGAAGGACCTGCTCTTCACAGAAAATATTCCATACATCCTATACATCCATGATCTTCCTTCCACCATCATAATTTCTCAATATTCAAGGAGAACATAGATATCTGCTCTTTAAGTGTACATTTTTTTCCCATATTTCTAATTACATTTCTCCTGTTATTTCAGATGATTCAAGTGATGAAACATGTACTGAGACAGAGGTAAGCCATGTTCTCCATGCTGAATAAGATATGCTAATGGACACCCCCATCTTAATTGCTCCAGTGCATGTCTGAAAATAAAGACATTACGGACATTCATCATTGCCATTGTGACTGCTGTTTGTCTATTGTTGTCGTTTTAATTTTTTTTAACCGTATTCCTTATTGTGTTTGTGCTTTTTTATGTTAAGTCTCTTAGATGCGCTCGCCTGCTTGTGTTGCTTTCCGCTTTGGAGTGGAATTTAGTGGTTCCAACATCTTAAAAATGGCAAAATTTCAACTCCGCTCTACTCCTCCTCTGTGTAGTGCCCAATGTTTGCACCATTTTATAAGATATGCAACTTTTGCCAGCAAAAAGTCACAAAAACGATTTGAGGCAGAAATAAAGACCATTTTTAACTGCATGCCAAATTCTTCTAATCGTGTGCCTCCTTTTGGAGAATTTGGTGCCAAAAATGGCAATGAATACCACAGGACAAAAAAGAAAAGTGAGCTATAAAAAAAACCATGTAAGGGTACTTTACCCGCCCTACAACAGGGTGGAAACAACCGGGTTGATGAGACAAATGTATCTTGCACAGCCAAATCAACCCGAGGTAGCGGCGTGTAAAGGCGGTTGTTTCCACCCGTCACTTGCGGCACCTGTTTCAGAGCAGAGCTCTAAAACAGGTTGATTTCAACCCGGTGGTAACGGCGTGTAAATACGGTAGGGTAAGGTTTATTCGTCCCTAGATAACTCCCTGGGGCGTGACACAGCCTCCGTGAAACCACCCCCCTTCAGCGATCATTGGAGGAAGCTCCTGCGTTACGATTGGTAGTCGTTGCATAGGGCGGCATATTTAAGGAGCTGACCAGTCACACTACACAATTGCTAGAGCGTCATGTATTAGCCAGCCTTCCTGCGCTGGCTAGCCAATCATGATGCTATTGCTTTGTCCTATCTGCTACGAAATTCTCGTAATCCACAATTCTGGCACGCCTATGTGTTGTCCCTGCTGCATCAGGTCCTCCCATATTACCTTGTTGTAGTGGCGTGTAAATGAGGTAAGGTGCTCTACAGAAGGTAACTTTAGGCACCCGGCGGTGCATCCAGAGATAGATTCAACCTTCTGTAGAGCACCTTGTAGCGGCGTGTAAAGGCGGTGTGGGTACTGTTTGTAACCGTTGGTGCGTGCTCGTGCACGTGAAGCACCCGGTTATTTCCACCATGCTGTAGCGGCGTGTAAAGGTACCCTAAGTGATGAATCTGGGCTTGATACTTACGGTAACTACGGACACTTACTGATACTTACCTTCCAGCTCTGCTCTTGGAGGGTAGGTATCAAGTTGTTATTGATCAATAGAGCAGTTAAGAAGGCTTTTCTGTACAATAGAGCAGTTAAGAAGGGCTTGTCTAGTAGTGGACAGTTCCTTTAGTTTCGTGATACATGAACCTTCTAACATACAACTATAATTATTGCTTGAGTTAACAATTGTATTTTAGGCTGCATTCACACATTGCGTATTTTGCCCGCGCTTTTTTACGCGCACTTTTTCAAAATACGCAATGTGCCTTTTGTCTGCCAGCAAAGTGAATGTGAAATTCCTTTGCAGTGCAGACATTGCGCAAAAATATGCAGTGCGTTTATGGGAGAAAACGCAGCTGCGTAAAGAATTGAGATGTCAATTCTTTACGCAGCTGCTCCTGCGTTTTCTCCCTGTGATGTCACAGAGGGGGAGGAAGAATCCTGCTTCCTCCTCCCCTCGTGACAGCTGTGACCGCCCATTAGATTTCGCAGTGTATTAATATACACTGCAAATCTAAATTAAACAAAGGCAAGTGTATGAAAAATAAAAAAGAATGAATACTTCAATTGTCCAACGCCTTTTCCGCTGTCCGGTGCCAGGAGATCTGTCTCCTGCCAAGACCTGTGGTGACATCAGAGGGGCGTTCCCGGCCTGATTGGCTGCTCGCGGTCATGTGATATGTATCACATGACCGAGTGCCCAATCAGTGCCGGGAATGCCCCTCTGACGTGACCGCAGGTCCTGGCAGGAGACAGATCTCCTGGCACCGAACACCGGACAGCGGGAAAAGGCGTCGGACAGGTAAAGTATTCATTCATTTTTATTTTTCATACACTTTCCTTTCTTTAATTTAGATTTCGCAGTGTATATTAATACACTGTGAAATCTAAAGGGTCTGTCACAGAGGGGAGGAGGAAGCAGGATTCTTCCTCCCCTCTTTGACATCACTGCGCTTTCTGGGGTTAAGAAAGTGCAGTGTGTGAAAGCCCCTGCAGTATTTTGTTGCGCTTTTTTGCGCGGCTGAAAAACGCTGCAAAAAAGCGCAACAAAATACGCTGTGTGTGAACGCAGCCTTAATGTGTATGTGATACAGCATGTAACAGCCCACACGTCCAGCAATGTACAATTCTTTGTATTCAGTTTGCTTTCATTGGCAAGCTCCACTTATCCGAACACTCGATCTCCTGAAAGCTGGTCCTTCATAAGACATATGGCTAGGACAGTAGATTGTAATGTATATCTTACCAAACAGCATTACATTAAAACATAACTGTTAAAGTATATAAAAGTAAAATTTCATCACAACTGTCTCACTAGCAAACAACTAACTGCGTTCACATGTCCTAAATGGATCCTGCAAAGAGCCATTGGAAAAAAGCTGTTCAGGATCCGTTTTTTTATGTACTGTATATTATAATAGTAGAGTCCATGGAGAACAGATCCGGCTGCGGATGGCTATTCATCTTCCATTTGTAATGGATCCTGTAAGCAAAAAATAGATCAATTATAAATGTGACTCACCCCAGCAGGGACTGTGGGGTACTCTGAACCGGGCCCTCCCGAAGTTGTTGGGGCTGTGGTATGTCACGGTGGCATGACCCGGTCAGTGATCCCCTCATCGGGCAATCAGTAAAAAGGAGGTAGTTTGAAAAAGGGATGAAAATAAAAAATAGAATTATTCTTACCGTTAATTCAGTTTCTAGGAACCTTCCACGACAGCATAGGAGGTTGCCTCTCCACGCCCTAATTGGGACAGGAAGCAGAAGAGGTTAAAAGGACCCTCCCACCTCCCACTAGCCAGTGTCTTACAAAGAACCATAGCCTGAGAGCAATAATAACAGTAATACATTCCAGGAAAAATCGAGGAATATAGGGAGGGAAATAAGTGCTGTCGTGGAAGGTTCCTAGAAACTGAATTAACGGTAAGAATAATTCTATTTTCTCTAGTCACCTTCCACGACAGCATAGGAGGCATACCAACGAACTAATACTTAGGGTGGGATTACAGCCTGCAGGACTATCCTGCCAAAAGCCAAACCCCAGGGGAAGCCAGGGCCAGACAGTAAAGCTTCGGGAAGCATGTAATGAACCCCAGGAAGCAGCTTAGCAAATCTGCTCCGGAGAAGCCCCAGCCCCTGTCCCCCCAGGAGACAGAGGGAAAACTGGAGAAACGAGCAGGAACAGCTGGGAAAGGAAGGAGTCCGGAAAGACATTCCGAAACCAGGAGGCGAAAGTACTTATAGCCATTGCCTCGCCTGTATGACGACCAAAGGCCGGACAACACATAGAGCCACACGCCAGGACGCCCACACTCCAGAGCACCGCACTATGGACAGCAAAATAAAAGAAACGAAGGGTCCAGGTGAAGGACAAAGCAGTCATCCAGGACAGACAGCGACGGGTCCTGGCCAGAGAAAGCCTGAAGCCCCCCAACACATCGGCCAGAAGCAATCGCCAGCAGAAACGCCAACAATGGATATCACAGGAGGACAGAGGTCCAAAGGAAGGGCGAGAAAGCCCAGTCAGGCCAACAATGAGGACCCAGGAGGGCGGAAGAAGCGGAGTCCAGGAACAAACACGACAAGCAGACCCCAAGCATTGCCAAACCAGCGAAGAATTGCCATCTCTGTAGCAAACCTAGAACCGAACGCCAAACCCGGCACGTACAAAGTGCCGGATCAAAGATGCCGGCCCCAACCACATGTAGGAGAAAAAAACTCTTCACACCCGCATGACAAATGCCGAAGTGACCGGAATGCGGAACGTCCGCAAGGAGGCCACCAACTCGGCCGACAGGCCCAGAGGCCTCAGCCGTGGCCCTCAGAAACCCTGCAGCTAAGTTGAGCTGCAGCGGATCCGAAGGAACAGATGACCACGAGATAGCAAGCCGAGGTCCGAATGCAAAAGGACTGGTCCACTGACCTAGAGCGCCATGAGAAGGATGAACCAATACCACCTCGGTCATAGAGGGGCCCCCAGAACAGTGTGGACTCCTGACCAGACCCTCCCCAGGAATCTCACGAAAAGGGAGAAGGGGGACAGGAAGTCAGAAGCAATAAGAAAAAACCCCCGTCTGGGAGAAAGAGGTCCATCCCCCACCCAGGCCTCAACTCGAGGTTCAGGGAGACATAGGCTGCTACAGTATGAATCGCACTGGAAGCAAAAAAGGACAAGCTCCGGGCATCCCAACTGGCGACCAGGGAGCAGAACACCGCTCGGACCAGGCTCGCCCTTCCCGGGAGGACCTCCCGGAGGCTGAAAAAACCTGCCTGAAGGGGTAGGGATCCTATCAGGCGGACTACAGAAGGAAGAGGAGGAATACGGTCGGACGAATACATAAAGCATCGCCCAATGGCTAGTGGCCCACAGTTGCCAGGGAACGGGGCCTGCTAGGAGGAGAGCCTGTAGCCAGCATGTGTCATCCCTAGATCATGACTTGGACGACATGTACAGCTTAGGAACCGAACCCACAGCCACAGCAGGGTGTATGGGGTACGGGGCAGGAGATTCACTGCTTCATGGTTGCTGCCACAGCAGCCTCTCGCTAGAATGGCCCATCCCCTGAAAGGAACACGAACAGCAAGAAGGACCTCAATTACCACTCTCAGTTCCCAGAGAACAGAGGACCGCGAATTGAAGAAGAGACCCCAGACTCCTTGGAGAGGGCGACCACCGCCCCCCCCACCTAGGTTGGCATCCATAGGGAAAGCCACCAGGGGAGTCAAAACCCAGGCCACCCCTAAAAGCAGGTCGTTGGCATTGAACTACCAGAGGAGGGACGAGGAGGCAATCCCCGGGAGACGAACCCGGGGATTCAGAGGACGGCAGTCCGCCCCAACAGGACAAGACATGGAACAGAAGAACCTGAGCCCACCTGACAGGCCGGATGGAGAACGTCAATGATCCCAGTGCCGACCGTCGCCCGAAAGGAGGGAGACGCCCGACTGCACAGAAGCGCAGCAGAGACTCCACCACCCTGCCCTGAAGGACAGAGGAGAAGGAGCAAGAAGAAGCAAACAGCCCAGACATAGCACCAGACAGAGGCTGCAATCCAATAGGAAAGCAACGACCTCCGCCATAATGATCGAGAAACCCCGGAGCCGAGGAGAACCCGACGGGAAAGCCCATGAAAAAAAAGCGGAGGACTGTTCCTCTGTACAGGAATGGGAACCTGAGGAGCATCTGGGGGTGAGGGAGAATGGGCACCCGCAGTATGCGTCAGTCCAGTCGATTGGAGCCAACTGGTGGCATAGCCCTGCCCACGCAATCACAGAAGCGATCGATTAGAATATGGAAACGACAAAAAAACTAGAAGGGGAGGCGATGGAAGCCGACAAATGATACAAGCCCCTCCAGAGGGCCAGTTCGACCAAGAAGACCCGGGAAAAGCCCCCAACCCCTCCTCACAGCCCGGACAGACGAGAAGACCGTCGGGCGAAGGGATCCTGAACCCCGGAGTACAAAAGAACCTAAGTACCCTGAGAGGGAGGTTAGGAACCCGGAGAGCAGGCGGAGGAGGCGACTTGAACAAAAATGAGGAGGCCTTCGGAAAGACCCTCAGAACCCCCCGCAAGCGGCGAAGTCAGCCACTGGGGAGAACACACCGGGCATTTACGGATCTTAGAAAACCCAGTCCAAGAACCCATTTGGCGGCAACAGGCGAAAATGCCCAACACAGAAAATTTTCCGAGGCGTAATGCCTCCTGGGGAATATGAATATACCATTAGAGCCCGTGGTGCCTCGGGTAGGAGGCTCAAACACCGGACCGGGAAGAAAGGCTGAGGTCGCCCTTTTAAACCCCCCCCCCCACCGAGCCACTGAGAGGCAGAGTACACAGCTGCAGCGGACAAGGCACGAGGAGTAGTCATGGCCTACAAGGGAACTCCACCGGCCCAGGAACCCTGGCTAGGAGGGTTCCCCGGGACCGAGTGCCAAAGGGACCACCATCTGGTAGGCCGCACCGGAAGAGCCTTGCGCTCAGTTGCCTGGTACATAAAGGCAACAAGGCCAGGCCCAACACCAAGAACCCAATGAAGGGTTTTGAGAGCAGAGTCCCCATCAAGGCACTCCTCCAAGGCAGCCACAAAGTCCGTCAGGCGGAGAAGGATAGACAGAGATACAGGCTGCCAGATGGACCCAGGCTCTGCAAGACCCCAGAAGTCACCGGGAAAAGGAAGGAAGACGAGGAGACTCCACCCTAGGGAGCCCCCTGAAGGGAGCCCCCGCTGACCATCGCCCAAGAGACATGCGGAGGGCCGAGTACACCCGAACGGGAGACAAAGAAGCCCCCCCCCCAGACAAAGGCAGAAGGGCCCACAACCATGCAGCCCATCTGGCCCAGGGGGGAGGCAGCCTCAAAGGGGAGCGCAGTCTTGTTAGCGACATGCCGACCTGCACCCCCCCCGGGACATCCCCGTGAATCGAGATGCCCCGAGAGAAACCAACTACTGGGATTACCCCTGAAGGGAAAGATCAGGAAAGTTCCAATCCTGAACTGGTAGAAAGGACTGGAAGCTGACGGGCTGGCAGCTCCAAAGCCGCCAATATCCCCATACGGTAGAACTTTCCATAGAGCTCTGACCGGCCCTAGCCCCAAATTTCCCCCAAGTAGAAGAGGAACCTCTCAGTTTTAGTGGCATGGGGGATGGACCGAATCACCCCAAAACCCCCAAACCACCTTCCCTCTCCCAACATCCTCAAAAAAGGAGCTGCCAGAGAGAAAGAGGAAAGGGGGAACCTGAAACTCCGGAAAACCGGGATCTCATGCAATACACAGGCTAGGGTGAAGCCCCAACAGGGACAACAGGGATTAACTGACCCCCTCCCAGAGGGAGTCTGAGCCGACTTTCCCCGAACCAAAGCACAGTTAAGGGGACCCCAAACCCAAAACAACGGCCCAAAGGCCGAAAAAAAGGACCCCCCCCACACTCCACAGAGATACACTGTGGCAGGGGGAAAAACTGGCACGCAAATGCGGAGAAACTCAGTAGCCACATAGGCAGACCTTTCCGTGGCTCAGAAGGCCCTCTTCACTCCGAGGGGACCGGAGGGCGCAGGTGGCAGCGGTCCCACATATGTGGGTAGCACAGGAGGGATGAGCGAAGCCCGACCAAAGCGCTGGCCCGGCCTTGGAGACGCAAATACCAGGACAAAAAAGGTATGCATGGTAGCATGCCGGCCACCACACATAGTAGAAAGAAAAAACCTCTCCCATGTCCCCATGGGGGACAGAAAGACACTGGCTAGGTGGTCAGGTGGGAGGGATCACTTTTAACCTTCTTCTGCTTCCCTGGTCCCAATTAGGGCGTGGAAGGCAACCACCCTATGCTGTCGTGGAAGGTTACTAGAGAAATAAGAGTTTGTGTTTGACGCCACTCCCCTGAATGTGTCGGTATAGCCAGATGTCTGCATGTTGGGAGCTCTGGTGGATGATGAAGTAGCACTGTTATGGTTTATCTCTCCACGAGAAGACTGGTCCCACTTGGCAACCGTATAATCTGAGGTAATAGAGTATGTTGGCGAGATGGAAGGCCAGCGGGGCTGAGCTGGCTGCTGACAGGATCAGGACTCTCTCAGGGGAGGCTCCTGTCTTGCCTCTTGGGCGCTTCAGTCGTACCTCCTCCTCAGGCGCAGATAAACACCTGACACAGATGCTGAGCATCAACTTCGGTTTAACTTGGGCTTTTCTCATCAGGTGTTTCTATTACAACAGCCAGTGCAGTAGCTTTAAGCAGCTGGGAGGGCTTGGTCCAGTCACCCCATTCTTGTGTTCCTTTCCATGGGTCTCATCTTCCTCGCACAACGTGCAAAGTTCCCGATCTAAGCGGCCACGGGCCTCGTTGGGCGACGCTGACTTGGTCCCTGGCCCTAGCACAACCGCAGCCTACTCTTCGCTTTATCTTCGCCGGGGTTGGGTAAATGGTACATAAAGACAGCGCAACCGACCTGTTTTTGTGGTTGGGAGCATGGACTTCTGAACCTTCTCAGGGCTGGTACCCTGGTTCCTGCCCTGTCCTTTCAGCTTCCCAGCTAATTCAGGGTGGCATCGAGGTGGAATTGCTCACTAACCGCGCACCTAGGACTCATTCTATCGTCTGAGGTCTGTATGCCCAGGACCCTGGAACAAGCCTCATAATGATACAGGCCGTCGGGTCGTGTGTTTTCTCTGCCGTCTCCTTAGCTTCTGGTGTTTCTCTGACTGGTGGTTGATGGACTCGCTCCTCGACTACTGCTCTCTCTCCTGGCTAACTGAACAACATCCTTGTAGTATTTTCCTGATTTTTGTCTCCTCTTCCCCTGAGCGTTTCCTGATGCTAAACTTCCCCACCCGACCCACCTGTCTCCTTATGCTAGCTTATCCTTGGATGAGGCGAGAGTCCCTTGCACTGGACCGATAATGTTGGGGTGTTTGGGTGACTGGACTTACCGATCCGGGTTGCTGCAACTTCTAGTGGTGATCGGTACACGCAGGGCGCCACTAATGTATGAAAAACAGAGGCTAAATAGCTCTCCTGTAACAGTATTCATTCTCCTTAGACTCGAATAATAAAAGAAAAAAAAAACCAAAGAGCCGAAATTCTGTTTTTTTTACCAATGGACAAAAGTTGTGGTCTGGCTACAACTTTTTTTTTTTGAACGGATGCTGCAGGAACCGTACTAGTGAAATGATTACAGGGCATAGTTACACTCTGGCCTATTAATGACCACGTCTATAATCAGTCCTATCATTCAAGGTAGCACCAGTTGTGTCTCCAGATCATATAGGGTTTTTGGGGGGGATTTCTTTGACCATCTCAGGCATTTTACTGGTCTTTTTATGTCACGTCTGATGATTTCATCCCAAGGAACACGAACAGCAAGAAGGACCTCAATTACCACTCTCAGTTCCCAGAGAACAGAGGACCGCGAATTGAAGAAGAGACCCCAGACTCCTTGGAGAGGGCGACCACCGCCCCCCCCACCTAGGTTGGCATCCATAGGGAAAGCCACCAGGGGAGTCAAAACCCAGGCCACCCCTAAAAGCAGGTCGTTGGCATTGAACTACCAGAGGAGGGACGAGGAGGCAATCCCCGGGAGACGAACCCGGGGATTCAGAGGACGGCAGTCCGCCCCAACAGGACAAGACATGGAACAGAAGAACCTGAGCCCACCTGACAGGCCGGATGGAGAACGTCAATGATCCCAGTGCCGACCGTCGCCCGAAAGGAGGGAGACGCCCGACTGCACAGAAGCGCAGCAGAGACTCCACCACCCTGCCCTGAAGGACAGAGGAGAAGGAGCAAGAAGAAGCAAACAGCCCAGACATAGCACCAGACAGAGGCTGCAATCCAATAGGAAAGCAACGACCTCCGCCATAATGATCGAGAAACCCCGGAGCCGAGGAGAACCCGACGGGAAAGCCCATGAAAAGAAAGCGGAGGACTGTTCCTCTGTACAGGAATGGGAACCTGAGGAGCATCTGGGGGTGAGGGAGAATGGGCACCCGCAGTATGCGTCAGTCCAGTCGATTGGAGCCAACTGGTGGCATAGCCCTGCCCACGCAATCACAGAAGCGATCGATAGAATATGGAAACGACAAAAAAACTATGAAGGGGGAGGCGATGGAAGCCGACGATGATACAAGCCCCTCCAGAGGGCCAGTTCGACCAAGAAGAGCCGGGAAAGCCCCCAACCCCTCCTCACAGCCCGGACAGACGAGAAGACCGTCGGGCGAAGGAGATCCTGAACCCCGGAGTACAAAAGAACCTAAGTACCCTGAGAGGGCAGGTTAGGAACCCGGAGAGCAGGCGGAGGAGGCGACTTGAACACAATGAGGAGGCCTTCGGAAAGACCCTCAGAACCCCCCGCAAGCGGCGAAGTCAGCCACTGGGGGAGAACACACCAGCATTTACGGATCTTAGAGAGACCAGTCCAAGAACCCACTGCGGGCAACAGGCGAAAATGCCCAACACAGAGAATTCCGAGGCGTAATGCCTCCTGGGGAATATGAATATACCATTAGAGCCCGTGGTGCCTCGGGTAGGAGGCTCAAACACCGGACCGGGGAAGAAAGGCTGAGGTCGCCCTTTTACCCCATCCCCCACCGAGCCACTGAGAGGCAGAGTACATCAGCTGCAGCGGACAAGGCACGAGGAGCTAGTCTATGGCCTACAAGGGAACTCCACCGGCCCAGGAACCCCTGGCTAGGAGGTCCGAGGCACCGAGTGCCAAAGGGACCACCATCTGGTAGGCCGCACCGGAAGAGCCTTGCGCTCAGTTGCCTGGTACATAAAGGCAACAAGGCCAGGCCCAAACACCAAGAACCCAATGAAGGGTAGAGAGCAGAGTCTCATCAAGGCACTCCTCCAAGGCAGCCACAAAGTCCGTCAGGCGGAGAAGGATAGACAGAGATACAGGCTGCCAGATGGACCCAGGCATCTGCAAGACCCCAGGAAGCTCACCGGAGAAAGGGAAGGAAGACGAGGAGCTCCACCCTAGGGAGCCCCCTGAAGGGAGCCCAGCTGACCATCGCCCAAGAGACATGCGGAGGCCGAGTACACCCGAACGGGAGACAAAGAAGCCCCCCCCCCAGACAAAGGCAGAAGGCCCACAACCATGCAGCCCATCTGGCCCAGGTGGGAGGCAGCCTCAAAGGGGAGCGCAGTCTTGTTAGCGACATGCCGACCTGCACCCCCCCTGGGACATCCCCGTGAATCAGAGATGCCACGAGAGAAACCAACTACTGGGATTACCCCCTGAAGGAATGATCAGGAAAGTTCCAATCCTGAACTGGTAGAAAGGACTGGAAAGCTGACTGGGCTGGCAGCTCCAAAGCCGCCAATATCCCCATACGGTAGAACTTTCCCATAGAGCTCTGACCGGCCCTAGCCCAAGTTCCCCCCAAGTAGAAGAGGAACCTCTCAGTTCAGTGGCACTGGAGGATGGACCGACATCAGCCCAAACCCCAACCTGACCTTCCCTCTCCCAGGAGCATCCTCAAAAGGAGCTGCCAGAGAGAACGAGGAAAGGGAAGCCTGAATCTCCAGGAAAACCCGGGATCTCATGCAATACACTAGGCTAGGGTGTGAAGCCCAACCAGGACAACAGGCATTAACTGACCTCCCAGAGGGAGTCTGATGCCAGACTTGTCCCCTGAACCAAAGCACAGTTAAGGGGACCAACCAAGAACAACGGCCCATAGGCCGAAAAGAGGACCCCCCCCACACTCCAGCAGAGATACACTGTGGCAGGGGAAACACTGGCACTGCAGATGCAGGAGAAGACTCAGTAGCACACATAGGACAGTACCTTACCGTGGCTCAGAAGGCTTCAGGGCAGCCTTCCGCAAGAAAGGCCTGCCCCCCAGTGTCTGTAACAAGTTCCCCGCTTCCCGCACCGGTTCCTGGGCAGGCCACCTGCAGTGGTGGCGTGGCCGCATGCTGATCGCCGGTTCCCGCCACCGGAACCCGGAAGCGCTACGCTCCCGCCGGGGAGCGCGTGACCGGAGTCCCGCCCACCGGCGTCACTTCCGGTCGCGCTGGAACAGTAAGAAAGTGCGGGAAGCGGCCGGCGGGCTCCGGAACAGGGGAGGCCGCCGGCCAGGGAGCCCACAGCCCGCTTCACCCCGAGGGGATCCGGAGGGCCAGGGCAGCGGTCCCACATATGTGGGAGCAGCAGGAGGAGGAGCGGAAGCCCGACCAACGCTGCCCGGCTGGAGACCAAAACCAGGACAAAAAAGGTATGCTGTAGCTTGCCGGCCACCACAGCATAGGAGAAAGAAAAAACCTCTCCATGCCCCATGGGGACAGGAAAGACACTGGCTAGTGGGAGGTGGGAGGGTCCTTTTAACCTCTTCTGCTTCCTGTCCCAATTAGGGCGTGGAGAGGCAACCACCTATGCTGTCGTGGAAGGTGACTAGAGAAATAAGAGTTTGTGTTGTGACGCCACCCCTGGAATGTGGTCGGTATAGCCGATGCTGCAGTTGGGAGCTCTGGGGATGATGGAAGTAGCAGCTGTGATGGTTTATCTCTCCACGAGAAGAGCGGGTCCCCACGGCAACCGTATAATCTGAGGTAATAGGATTGTTGGCGAATGGAAGGCCAGCGGGGCTGAGCTGGCTGCTGACAGGATCAGGGACTCTCTCAGGGAGGCTCCTGTTGCCTGCTTGGCGCTTCAGTCTACCTCTCCTCAGGCGCAGAATAAACAGCCTGACACAATGCTGAGCTTCAACTCGGTTTACTTGGCTTTTCTCATCAGGTGTTTCAAGTTACAAGCCAGTGCAGTAGTCTTTAAGCAGCTGGGATGGCTTGTCCAGGTCACCCCTTTTTGTGTTCCTTTCCATGGGCCTCTCTTCCTCGCACACGTGCAAAGTTCCGATCTAGCGGCCACGGGCCTTCGTTGGGCGACCTGCTTGGTCCCCTGGCCCTAGCACAGCAGCCTACTCTTCGCTTCGCCGGGGTTGGGTAATGGGACATAAAGACCGCGCAACCGACCGTTTTTGTGGTTGGAGCATGGAGCGTCCTGACACTTCAGGGCTGGTACCCTGGTTCCTGCCCTGTCCTTCAGCTTCCCAGCTAATTCGGGTGCACGGGTGGATTGCTCACTAACCGCGCACCTAGGACTCATTCTATCGCTCTGAGGTCTGTAGCCCAGGACCCGGAACAAGCCTCATAATGATACAGGCCGTCGGGTCTGTGTTCTCCGTCTCCTTGCTTCTGGTGTTTCTCTGACTGGTTGATGGACTCGCTCCTCGACTACTGCTCTCCTCCTGGCTAACTGAACAACATCCTGTAGTATTTTCTGATTTTGTCTCCTCTTCCCTGAGCGTTTCCTGTGCTAACTTCCCCACCCACCACCTGTCTCCTTATGCCTAGCTATGGGATGGCGGAGAGTCCCTTGCACTGGGACCGGAGTATGTTGGGTGTTTGGGTGACTGGACTTACCGATCCGGTTGCTGCAACTTCTAGTGGTGATCGGACTGCAGGGGCGCCACAAATGTATGAAAAACAGATGGCTAAATAGCTCTCCTGTATCGTATTCATTCTCCTTAGACTCCATTAATAAAAGAAAAAAAAAAACAAAGCACAAATCTGTTTTTTTTTACCAATGGACAAAGTTGTGCTTGCACAACTTTTTTTTTTTTGAACGGATTGCTGCAGGATCCGTACTAGTGAATGATTACAGGGCATGTGAACTCTGCCTATTAATGACCACTCTATAATCAGTCCAGCATTCAAGGTAGCACCAGTTGTCTCCAGATCATATAGGGTTTTTTGGGGGGATTTCTTTGACCATCTCAGGCATTTTCTGGTTTATGTCACGCTGATGATTTCATCCCAACGTACAAAAGTTAAGATTCAGTAGATATCCTGTTTATGGCTCATTCAAAGCTCCAATGTTTGTGTACAAGTCGTATTCATACTTTTTATGGATAGAATTTGGACTATAGTAGGTTCAGAAGGCTATTCACATATCTGAATTTTGTTTTGTCTTTTGTGTGTGTGGATTTCATAGAAATATTGATTGAGTGTTGGATCTAAATGGGGTAAAATCAAGGACAGCTCTTGGATGCAGTGTGAGTGCTGTCTGGTTATCACAGACTGTACTACTTTCCAGTTACCCCTAATCGTTGGGTTGGTATAATATATTGGCCGAGTCATGCAAGTTAGGCGCCGGATTTCAAAGGTGTCAGCACTGACATCACCTGGATAAAGCTGTCAAAGAACGTTTCTTCAACCAATGACGGCCACTATACTGTATCGCACGATGACTCGGGGTAACGGTTTTCCACTAATGGAGGCAAGTTTTTACTTTCTAACTATAACAAAACCACTCCAGATATAGTTTAGCTACAAACATCATTGCAATTATCATGTAATTGCCTGCAGAAGCCTGGGATTAATTTAATGGGCAATTTTCTGAACTCTGGTTCCCTTTATGCTTGGACAGCTCTATTAACAGAGCAGATGTTAACAGCTCAGGAAAATTGGCTGCACCTATAATTGTGTACAGAAAATGGGGAAAAAAATCTATAACTAGATAATCTAAATAAATAATAGAACACATGTATCATTGTCTGGTTTTAATTAGGGAATAGATCAAATACTGTGGATTTTTTTGCTTAAAGTGTAGATACGATGTGAAATGCCATGGGTAAAGCTCCGCCATGCGCACATCCAGTGAGGGAGCTGTTCTATGTACTGTCAGGCTGACATACAGTTAGGGCCAGAAATATTTGGACAGTGACACAACTTTTGTTATTTTAGCTGTTTACAAAAACATGTTCAGAAATACAATTATATATATAGTATGGGCTGAAAGTGCACACTCCCAGCTGCAATATGAGAGTTTCCACATCCAAATCGGAGAAAGGGTTTAGGAATTATAGCTCTGTAATGCATAGCCTCCTCTTTTTCAAGGGACCAAAAGTAATTGGACAATGGACTCTAAGGGCTGCAATTAACTCTGAAGGCGTCTCCCTCGTTAACCTGTAATCAATAAAGTAGTTAAAAGGTCAGGGGTGGATTCCAGGTGTGTGGTTTTGCATTTGGAAGCTGTTGCTGTGACCAGACAACATGCGGTCAAAGGAACTCTCAATTGAGGTGAAGCAGAACATCCTGAGGCTGAAAAAAAAGAAAAAATCCATCAGAGAGATAGCAGACATGCTTGGAGTAGCACAATCAACAGGTGGGTACATTCTGAGAAAAAAGGAATTGACTGGTGAGCTTGAGAACTCTAAAAGGCCTGGGCGTCCACGGATGACAACAGTGGTGGATGATCCCGCATACTTTATTTGGTGAAGAAGCACAAACATCAACTGAAGTCCAGAACACTCTCAGTGAAGTAGGTGTATCTGTCTCTAAGTCAACAGTAAAGAGAAGACTCCATGACAGTAAATACAAATGGTTCACATCTAGATGCAAACCATTCATCAATTCCAAAAATAGACAGGCCAGAGTTAAATTTGCTGAAAAACACCTCAAGAAGCCAGCTCAGTTCTGGAAAAGTATTCTATGGACAGATGAGACAAAGATCAACCTGTACCAGAATGATGGGAAGAAAAAAGTTTGGAGAAGAAAGGGAACGGCACATGATCCAAGGCACACCACATCCTCTGTAAAACATGGTGGAGGCAACGTGATGGCATGGGCATGCATGGCTTTCAATGGCACTGGGTCACTTGTGTTTATTGATGACATAACTGCAGACAAGAGTAGCCGGATGAATTCTGAAGTGTACCGGGATATACTTTCAGCCCAGATTCAGCCAAATGCTGCAAAGTTGATTGGACGGCGCTTCATAGTACAGATGGACAATGACCCCAAGCATACAGCCAAAGCTACCCAGGAGTTCATGAGTGCAAAAAAGTGGAACATTCTGCAATGGCCAAGTCAATCACCAGATCTTAACCCAATTGAGCATGCATTTCACTTGCTCAAATCCAGACTTAAGACGGAAAGACCCACAAACAAGCAAGACCTGAAGGCTGCGGCTGTAAAGGCCTGGCAAAGCATTAAGAAGGAGGAAACCCAGCGTTTGGTGATGTCCATGGGTTCCAGACTTAAGGCAGTGATTGCTTCCAAAGGATTCGCAACAAAATATTGAAAATAAAAATATTTTGTTTGGGTTATGTTTATTTGTCCAATTACTTTTGACCTCCTAAAATGTGGAGTGTTTGTAAAGAAATGTGTACAATTCCTACATTTTCTATCAGATATTTTTGTTCAACCCTTCAAATTAAACGTTACAATCTGCACTTGAATTTTGTTGTAGAGGTTTCATTTCAAATCCAATGTGGTGGCATGCAGAGCCCAACTCGCGAAAATTGTGTCACTGTCCAAATATTTCTGGCCCTAACTGTAAAGGACTCGATATCTGCACTATGTACATGAGAAGAATAGCGCGCTGGCCAGCTGTTGTTAGAACTAAGGTGTGTCACTGGGAAACATTATCTCTATGGGATTCCAGGCTTCTCATCCTCGTGAGAAAACAATTTAATGGAATGAAGCTGAATCGCATGCCTCTATTACTTAAGTGTTTTTTTTTGTTTGTTTTTCATGACCAAATTATGTTATACAACTGTTTTTATGGGTTACATAAAGATGTTAGTTTGCTTGTTAACAAATGCTCCTTTTTTTTCTCATGTATGGAGACAATAAGGCTATTGACTTCTCAGTATAGGATGATAAAGCCTCAGGATATGCAGATATAAGTGCAGCTTTTACAGAAGGGCCTGCAGACCTCCATGTCTTCTAGGTCGGGATAGTCTTTCAAGATTCATGTGTTCAAGTGAGTTTTGGATGGTGAAACCATTGATAGCTTTCCAAACTGCCTTGGTAAATTCAACGCCTATCTCATGGCTGTCTAATCATTGTCAAATGCCTCCAACCATTACATCAGGTTCTCCCACAAAACAGATCTTAGAAGACACCTATCATGTAATGTTATTAGTTCTAGTGGCTGCTTTACATTCCTGCATGACTTCCATGCACAGAGCAGTCTACTGACTCGATAGTAAGTCTATGGGTCTGTACATTCATTCATGGGATACAGAACCATAGATTTACTATTGTGCCCGTTCATCGCTGTGAGTAGTGATAAGATGAGTGAACCTTTTGAAGTTCGAGTGTGTCAGACGAACTTTTGCTCACACTGTTTGTGACTCCTGAACCTGACCCAACATCAGTGGAAGTCACTGACTGGCCATTCAGCTTTCCACCCTCATACAGTCAGCCATACGTAAAACACTTCTGGGGGTGGGTGGGCATTTTTTTTTTTTTTATCAATTTTTTTTTTTAATAACACTCAAAAACTCTGCTTCTAATCCAGTGTGAGCCAATCAAACACTGAATTTGGTTGGTTATCCTGAGGAAGGAGCAGGGATATAACTCCGAAACTTGTAGAACTAAAGCCACCATTCGTAATCTACCTTGGTGGTTCTTTCATATAATGGCAGCGCAGATCATTTACATATATATCCATTGGTTTTACCTCTTCGTCACCACGTATTACATGTGGTTTGTGGATCCTGCAACAGCCGTTACATGCAGTTGCTAGCTGGTTGTGTGTCACACAACCACCCAAGGTGAGCAGTGACATCTGCTTTATACATAGTATGTCACAAAGATAAGACTCTGTGTTGCGCTTTTGTATTCTCCACAGTTTGTTCCTGCAAATACTGCAAGCGGCTTGCACTGGGCCAAGCACCAACTGTACCTGACCTCAGCAATGCACGCCGCTCCAGTGCTTTGTAAACGTAAAGCACCCGAACTCCGAACCCAGACAGGTTTGCTCAACAGTGGGAAGTTCAGCAACCTGAAATGAACCTTGAAAGGTTCACTTATCTCTAGCTGTGTATGCAACCCGTGTGGGAAAACTACACACTTCAGAGTGGTGAATTGACCAATCAGTGGAGGTCTCAGGACCTTGGCACCCACCTATGAGCAGCACTAACCGTCCAATAGAACATCTAAAAATAGTTGTAAACAATAGTTATGAGCACTTAGAACAGTGCTAGAAGTATTGTGAAGATCACAGATTTTACCCTCTGTCCTACAACATCATTTTTGCATGTTACTATCAATACTTTACTACAGCTTGGTTAACATAGATGGGAGCAGCTCACACTTGAACATTTCTAGACCAGATGTTTTTATCCTCGTGGCTGCTGTGAAGCATATCTCTTTATGCTGTCAGTGGGAGATTAGGCATGATCGCTGTCTCCATATTCATGTACAGAAAACTCAATACAAAACTTAATTCTGAAAATAAAAACAATTAAAATATATGCATCCATATCACTTTTACTTGATACATTCCTTCTAAGCTTGTTATGTCATTAATGGGATCAAGGCTTACGGTTGTCAACTAAATGGCTTTATCAGTTCTTTGTTTAGTGTGAGGATACATAGAATTTGCACTTTACAAGGCAAGACTCCAAAAGGTCATAATTAAAGTGCCACCCAGCATATATGTAGTATATATGTAGTTCAGGGTATATTACTGCAAAGAAGGGTGGTCTTTAAATCTTACAGGTGGGGATCCAAGGTTTATTTTTTTTTTTTTTTTAAACAATACTGCGCTTGTCCATGTTCTGTGTGTGGAATAGTAATTCAGTCCCATGAGTTAAATTGGTATTAATATGCAATACCACACATGTCTTATAATTAAGAGTGGCATGCTTTTTTAAATAAAAAAAAAATCCTGGACAGTGTCTCCTCTCTTGCAGCGACCCCAGGAACTCTGTGGGTGAGCATAGCTGCCCGTGCCCACGATCAGTGTTTGGAGCACAGCGGCTTTTCCCTGCCATCACCTGCCGAGATCGCTTCAGACTCTGCAGCGATAAATGGACATGCGGTGATACAAAAAGCCACCCGGCATCTCAGTTAACGCTGCATACTAAAGAAGCGCAGTGGGCATGGGATTTCTGTAAGTCCATCAACTGGGATTTTACTGTTGAGTGCAGCGTTTTGGGGACAGCAGATATATACTGCGTTCCAAAACGCTGTAAATACTGATCATGGGAGCACAGCCTAAATCTAATCCTGGTTAGCCTTTTTAAAACGAAGCTGCCAGCAGGGTTTTAGCCCCTCAAACTGTTTACCGTATATGTGCATGTAGTCCATCAATAACTTTGAAATGGCCAGTTGGTTACTCAATTACTCGGGCATCCGAGTTTGAATTGTTATACAGATGAGGCTGAAGAGCTTCTTGTAGATCCAAAGCCTCTCTCACTCCAGCTCTATTCCCCTGTCCAGTGCCGCCTCTCACTGCTTAACTGACAGTCTTTATGCTGGGTTACTTCAGGAGGTGCTGGGCAGAAAATAGAGCTGTAGTAACAGAGGCTTTTACTACAGCAATTTAAATCACTGATTTCTCTCTAATGGAGGGACACGTCATATAAAATACTACAGGACTTCTCTTTGAAAGTGCTACATGCGTATAAAAAAGGTTTGTTTGTCAAATCTTACTGACAGATTACCTTTTAAGGGCCGCTTTACACACACCAACTTCTGTGACCAACTTCTGAACAGATCTCTGGTTGCAGTGAAATCATGGACACATCTTTCCATTTTGTTGCTGTGTACAAATGGGACAATGTGTCCATGATTTCACTGCAACCAGAGATCTGTTCAGAAGTTGGTCACAGAAGTTGGTGTGTGTAAAGCGGCCGTAAGGTCTATTTGCTAGTTGCGTAACCCATATAGTAAATTAAGAAATTAGGAGTATATATTTAGTGTTTCTACATTCATGAACCTATAAATGCAAGTTTTCTTGTCTCTTTAGTGAGACTTGATCATGAGGCATTTTTACTTCTCCTAAGCATAATCCAAATTAATGTCTAACTAGTCTAATTGAGCTTTTCCCACAAGTCATGGAAGAATGATCAAATGAGATTTAATCTGTAAATCAGTGTCTAGGCTCTCCTAGTTCCTGTGTATACTGATGGTATGGGAGTAAGTCCATACGTGGAGATTTACTATCTACATCATGTGAACCTTGGGATCATTTTCTTAGAGTTCTATATATGTAACCAAATTTGTATTGTTAAACTAGCATCACATTTTGCAAAGGGGTAACTTCAGACTCCTGTATAGTGATGGGCGAACCTGCAGATATTCTAAGGGTGCTGTAAAAGAAAATAAAACAGTGATTACAGTAGCAGCATTCCACTTACCGAGGACTGTGCACTTGTAACAACACTTCCAGGTCTGCTCATTAACCTCCGCTTTATTCACTGGACTCTGCCACCAATCACACCGCCCATTCTCTGTGATATTGTGATTGGCTGTTTCGTCCCCACCCATATTGCCTGCATATGTAATTAGTTGCCATTGACAATAAACCTGCCCTCATTGGGGTGTAAAGATAAATAAATAAAAAATTGAAATAAATAATAGTAAAAAATGCTTGGGCGTCACCCTATTTTTGAATGCCAGCCAGGGTAGAACCAGGCAGCTGAGGGCTGGTATTCTCAGTGTGCTGAGTCCCACAGCCATAGATATTGGCCTCCAGGCTGCAGATTAGCAGCCCGCAGCCACCCCACAAATTGGTGCATTCATTAGAATCGCCAGTTCCTAGCGCTTTACCCGGCTCTTCCTGATACCCTGGCGCAGTGGCATCAGAGTAGTAAAGGGGGTTATTGATAGCTGAGTATTGACAGCAGTCATTAAGCCCTAGATTGACAATGTTCACGCTTCTATGAGACCTGCCCATTATTTATCCTGTTCGTAAATAGTTTAAAACGCACAGAAAAATCATTTATTTTAGATAAAACACAGACAACCCTGTTTCACCCATTTATTAACCATAAACATACCCTCTGATAATGGTCCACAGCGATGTCCAACAAAGCACACACTGCTCTGGTACATACGATGAGTAGAGACATTAGTGCCCACTCACTGCAAGCAGCTCTCTGACAGAGCCGCAGGTTCTCAAAGCAACGGGCATTTCATGTACTTGTCTACTTCCTCTGTCCAGGGGCTAAATGTAAGCATCCTGCCTGCTCCCATGGGATCTTACGATTTTGAGGATGTTTCACCAGTTTTTTTTTTTTCAAATACTTTACAATCAGTTAGACATATGTTGTGAAGGTTTACAGTAGGACCCTATAAAATAAGTGTATGTGTATACCGTATTTTTCGCTTTATAAGACGCACTTTTGTTCCCCCAAATTTTGGGGGAAAGTGGGGGTGCGTCTTATAAAGCGAACCTAGTAGCTGTGGAGTAGGAGGATTGGGGGGGGCTGTCGAGTGGTGTCCGGGGGCTGTGGAGAGGCTGGAGGAGGCGGCAGCGGCGGTCCCTGATCACGTGGGGCCGCTCATTATCTCTAATATGCACTGCATCTCGCTGTCAATCACAGCGGGAGCAGCGCATATGACAGGAGCAGTCCGCAGCCCCATGTGAACAGTCAGTGCTTTCCATGCTTTCATTGCATGGAAAGCACTGATTACCCAAATAATTTCATACTCACCTTTCTTCATATCATTTCCTGCAGCCAGCGCTATTCCCGCTGTCTCCGCTCAACTGTGCCGGCCTCCGGTCATGTGAGCGTCGCTCATTGTGACATCATCACCGCGCGCCGCTCACAGGACTGGATTCCGGTATAAGCAGGCAACGGGGATGGAGGCTGCAGGGAGCGATGGAGAGAGGTGAGTATGAGATCGTTTGTTATTTTTACAGAGTGCAGCATTGGAGAAAGTGTGCAAGGGTGGGGGCTGTCAGTGCCATTGGGGGGGAAAATTGTGCCAGGGTGCGGGCTGTCTGTTCTATGGGGGGATAATGTGCCAGGGTGGGGGCTGTCTGTTCTATGGGGGGATAATGTGCCAGGGTGGGGGCTCTTTGTGCCAGCATGGGGGTCCTTTGTGCCAGCATGGGGGCCCTTTATGCCAGCATGGGAGGCAGTGCGTCAGCAATGGGGGCAGTGTGGAAGCATGGCGGTCAGTGTGCCAGCATAGGGGGCAGTGTGCCAGGATGGGGGCTCTGTATGCCAGCATTGGGGCCCTGTGTGCCAGGGTGGGGAACAGTGCATCCGCATGGGAAGGACAGTACGCCAGCATGGGGGACATACATACCAGCATGGGGGGGTTCGTGTACGAGGATGGGGGACATATATACTGATTATAAGGTGGACACTGGTATTGCATAACATTAAACATTTTTTTTCTCTTTTCCTTCACCAAATTTGGGGTGCGTCTTATAATCAGGTGCGTCTTAGAAAGCGAAAAATACGGTGTGTGTGTATATATATATATATATATATATATATATATATATATATATATATATATATATATATTATAATATTATAATAATGTGTGTGAACCTGTTGAGCAGCAACGCCTTCGGGTGCAGAGCAGCTTGGCTTTCTTCACAGCCTTGTAATACATACGTGTCAAAAATTTTCACTGCAGTACTCCTTAGTAAATGTTGTTTTAGTAGTCCTCTATTCAGGCTTCTGATGGACCCAAAAACAAGAGATGGCCACGTATCGGGCACACACGCCCTTTGTCAAGCCTTGACAAAGGGCGTGTGTGCCCGATACGTGGCCATTTCTTGTCTTTGGGTCCTTTAGAAGCCTGAATAAAGGACTACTAAAACAAGATTTACTAAGGAGTGCTGCAGTGAAAATTTTTGACACGTGTGTGTTGTGGTGATGTGGCCTCTGGCATCACACGGGTTATCAGTGCAGGTCTCTGTTCACATGGGCCGGTTTTCCTGTGTGTGTGTGTGCTGTGTGAAACCTGTCCGGTGTACAGGGGGTTAACAGCTGAAGGGTTTTCATGCGCTGAGTGAAACAGCTGAGTGTGAGTGCTGAAGATCTGGGTTAATTCATGAGCCTAATGAGCGGATGTGTCTGAACCTGGGTATGAGTGCTTTGCTGGGCTAAACCTGAATGGTGCACAGGGGGTTAATCACATCTCAGGTCTGTGTGTGAGTGAGATGTGCTGATTTACTCACTGTGCTGCAGCTGTGGGTGAGGCAGCCTGAATAAGAACCTGCCATGTCTCTGAGTGAAGGGAGTACGATGGGAGTCAGAAGTCCAGACCACTGCCATGTGAGGACGTGCTGGAAGTGATCTGTCCCCGGTGGGGGAAGTGAAGGGAGCCTGCCAGCTCCATGCCGGTGCACCTGATGTGTGCACGCCAGCCAGTGATGAGGACCGAAGACGGCTCAAGGGCCAGGCGGTCATATGTGTGATTTAAGGACCGAAGACGGCCCGGAAATACTGCACAGGATTGGCCTCGGGATGGACTCTGAGTGTCCGAGATGTAGGGTTTCTGGTGCTGGCATTTTTCATATGATGTGGAGCTGTTCCAGATTGGGTTCATTTTGGAGTGGGACACTTTCTAAGATTGAGAGAGTGTATGATTGTGTCATTCCCCGTGATCCAGTGGTTTGTCTATTGGGTTATGTGGAAGGAATAGCTGTAGATAAGTCGTTTAAACTTGCTATAGCTAGGTTATTGTATGTAGGCAGGAAACTGATTGCGAGGAAATGGACTAGTGAGGAGCCGCCGTCGAGGACTGAATTCTGTCGTCAGGCGAATTATGTTATCCAAATGGAAAGGGGTGTCTATGAAAAGAGAGGGGCTCATAAAACATACGAAAAATTGTGGACTCCATGGCTGCAACATGAATGATGAGGCACTAATGTTTACATTAGTTCTGGGGAAATGCTACCTGGACGTCTAGCTCATAATGTCTGCTCTATTATGAAGCTCCGTTTGTGAATATTGGCGGTTATTGTGAATCGGAAGTACTGTCTGAGGGGGAGGGGGGAGTTGGGGGGGAAGTGGGGGTTGGGGAATGTGTGTTAACATTGAAAATGTGCAGTGGTGTTGTTCATAATGTACTGTATTAATGATATACTAATAAAAATTCATCTGATTTAAAAAGGACCGAAGACGGCTCAAGGGCTAGGCGGTCATATGGACGGCGAGAGAGACCGAGGACGGCTCAAGGGCCAGGCCGTCATAAGTGTAGCCGACTTTGGGACTGTTTGTGCTAGTCGTGATATTGTCCCATTGACTATGATGGCTTATGTAAAAATGCCATGTGTGATGGATGATGTGTATGATGCAGTGTGGGTTGAGACTCCCTAGGAGTAGGTTGAGGATCTCTACAATAGGATAGGGAATGATCCCTGTCAGGGTGATAGACGGTGATAGCCGTCTTTAGAACCAGACTGAGGTCTGCAAGGGTCGGTGGGTGACGCCTTGAAGTTCTGGGGAACACGTAAGTCTAATGTCCTGTATTATAATGTCATGTGATGTACTAATGTGCATATTGTATGTGAAAATGTAAAGGGTGTTGTGTGTTACCAGTGGTTTATGGCGCTAAATAAACTACTGTGTGTTATGTTATCCGTTAAAAAATGTAGTCGCTGCTGTCATTTTCCCCATGCCAAGCGGGTTCCCCTGGGGATCCTGAAACGCTGTCACCCCCCCACCTGATGGCTGAATAAAGGCAGTTCTTTCACAAAGAAGAGTGCTGCAGTTCTTTATCTTGTATATATGTATATGTATGTTTGTATGTATATGTGTGTATGTATGTATATAATATATATATATATATTTATATATAAAATATATACTCTAATTATAACATGTAAGGCTTTGTTCGCATCACGTTTTATCCAGTTTTCAACTCGTTGGAGCTTGTCTTAAGCCCTGGAGAATAGGTTTTGAACATGACCTTAATTATGCAGATGGAGTCACTATATGCTTCGTCAGAGGTGATTTTCAGCCACACCTGTTTATTTGAAGCAGGCACGAAAACATGGCTGACTGCGTTTTGGTGTCTACCTAATAGTCATACTACTGGTAAGAATGTTAGACAGTGCATATAGTGACTGTCTATCTACATCATTATAGTAGCACAGTCAGTAAACACATCAGCGGAGACGTCCAACTTCAGGGTTTCATTCATAAGCCCTGATGGAGCCAATGACAAGTGAACATAGCCTAAGGCTTTGGTCCCGTAGAGTGGCATATGTCACCCATAGACCCAATTGTTAAAAAATAAAACCATACCAAGCAATGGCTTCTCTGACCACTTATTTAATTACCATATACTGTATATTCTGCAAATTGTCTTCGAGGTAATGGCCGCGGACTAACAACTTTCATATGACGAGTTCGTTTACAAAGTGTACAAGGTGTAAATTCCAGATTCGGCTCTGCTACGTCATTGTTTGCTGTGCTGTTCATGCGTTTGTCTAATAGTCTGTGACACATTGAACTGCTGTTCAACTCCCTGGCTGTCAGTAGCATCGTTCTATGAGAAGTGGTGAGCAAAGATCAGTGTAAGTAAATGTAGAGCAGCGCCACAAGAATGCTAATGATAGCCAGGGATCTCCCTGAACCATGCTGTCCACAGGGCACCTTGCAGCAATTCATACATGACACTGATTCCATTACAGAGCCGTTCCACAGTACTCACATACTGCACAGTGTCTGGACAGCAACCGCAGATCAGACATACAGAATGCCAAGTGCTTGGAATCTGTGTTATAGTCATTCATATATTCCGGCATAAAACCGCACGCTTCCCCGGAGAATACAGTAAAGGATCTGAGTGCTGCTGCTTGGTTCTGTAGAGGTAGATATATGTTGGTAGTTCACCATGATGAAAAACATCATCAATGACTCAGGGGCTGCGTACTGCTTCTGAGCTTCATGCTAAAGTAGATAAAAGGGAATAAATAACTAAAAGGAAAAAAATGAAGTTCGTAATGAGCTAAAGGCTCAGTACATTTCTGCTGTGCATTCATCAGAAGGAATGATATAAAGCAATGCACCAGTTTATATTAGGAAATTAAGATACATAAATGTCACTTCCATATTCTGCTAATAATCCACTTAGTTTCTTTATGGCAGGCTGCTATTTCCAAGTGCTGCTGATAGTGTAGACCCAGGCATTGAGGGTATGGGAGACGTGCCGCCTTATGGCTGTAACATGATGGAAGGCTCTAGCCTGTGGATGAGATGAATCTGCGTGGTGTAAGCCTCATCAATAAGGTTGTGGTGAGTCAATTTATGGAGCTGAGGAAAGCCGTAAAATACCGGTCTAAAGGACCCGTTACACGCTGTGATGTGGCAGCGATCCGACCAAAGATGTGGATCACTGCCACATCGTGAACTGATCGCTGGTGAGCTGTCACACAGGCAGACTCACCAGCGATCAGGACCAGCGAGAACGCTGGTAACCATGGTAAACAGCAGGTAACTAAGCGCTGCACTCTGCTTAGTTACCCGCTGTTTACCCTGGTTACCAGCACCCAGTGCTTGCTGTGCAGCGCTGGGGGCTCATTCAACGTTGGTCTCCCGCTGTTACACGTACCGATGCTGGGCGCCCAGTGGAACACCAACAATAGATTTATGGTCCTGTCCATACATCATTGATCGCAGATTTGATACGTGTCACACACAACAAAGTAATTTCGACAACACTGCAACGTCACCAATCCAGTGACGTTGCAACGATATAGTTCACGATATCGTTGTGTGTAACGGGCCCTTAAAGCTGCTATGAGGCACATAATACCAATGTGGGTTACTATCTTGGGTTGTGTGTGGTCATATAGTAGTTTGTGTATATATGTGTATTAATTTAATATATTGGAGGTTCCTAGTGAGCAATACAGCCACTGTTCAATGTTGCTCTAGGGGACCATGATGTCTTAATCACTGAAAAATGGACAATCGCTTGGCTGACTGACTACACTTTTGGCTGATAGCTCTATAGTCTTTTCCAATCATACACAGTTAAATATTGCCATCTGGTCAAACAGATAATGCCCATATTGTAGGCTACTGATTTCACAGCAGTACATTCAGGTTATGGCTTTTGGCCAGTTGAAAATCTATCTTGACAGATCAAAAATGCTGCAGATTGTTCCTAAAATAAAGTGTCCAAAAAATGTAACGCATAGCATAAATCATCATTGTAAAGCCGAGTTTTCCCATTTCACTCATTGTTGCCTGATGGAGCTGTTCCATAAACCTAATTAATTCTCTTCTGTACAATCGGCTACATTTCTACACCTAAAGTGCCCAAGGTGTTTAAGCCTTTTGGTACATTCCCTCAATCAGTGTTTGCAGGATTTTGGATGCACTGTGTTTGCACTGCACTCCGACCGCTGAATTATACAGTGGACTGTGCTTATTTCCTCCGCAGCGTAAACTTTCTGATCTGTAGCAGTGTCAAGTTTATTTCTGCAGAGACACAAATGTTCTTAGCTGGATAACACTGAGAAAATAAGCTGCGCCCAGATCACTGATCATGGGCAGGGCTCTGTGTACTCCTGTGGAGAGCACTCGCCTCTGTGCAGGAGAGGAGACACTGCGTCCAGGACATGCATCATGGGAACGTGGCCTATAGTCAAAAGGTTTTATTTTATGCAGTCCCAAGCAACTAGTGTCTACTGGCCCATTTCCTTGTGTGCCTGTAATCACGTGCCATCTCTTGCTCACATGATGATTGCTCCCTCAATAAATGCATTCTCTTTATTTACTATGTGATCACTACTTATAGCCATGTTTCATACTTTCATATATGCAAACTATCACTTTGCATGTTCTGCTGATAAAACTCCTTACTCCAGAGTGCTATTTTGTGTTCTTCTACACTTAATGGTAGTGATGTTTAAAGACTCAGTATTACAATAAATCCATTAATATGACCTATCTCAATCATGCATAACGGACCCTGCTGTTCTGCAGTAGTGCTGCCCATGATGGTCTATTACTTGAACGGCTGTTGGAGTAATGCAGTGCTTCTTCTTATTTGTATGGCATGTGACATCCTTGGCGGGAACATGAGCAGCAGGGCTGTAGAATGGACAAGTCCAAGAGAGGTGTGTTTTTTTTTTTTATAAAAGATCAGATGGGTCATGATTCTAATAAGGATAGTTTGGACACCTCGAACCGCTTCGGTTTTTTTTCAAATGCTTTCGGTTGATAACGAGGATCGCTAATGGGGACGGTGGGTCCACTTGAACTGCTTCGCAATGGCCGCTGGTGAACTGCTTCGGGTTCACATGACGACTTTTGCAGGTGTCAGGAATCCACTTTATAATTAAGACATTTACACCCCTTAGTTTTTTCTTTGCTAGTTAATCTCACTTTATTTTTTTTTCACATTGTGATGTTTTGGCTTAACCTTTCCATGCAACGAGTTTACAAGCCTCGCAGTTCACAATTACAACTATAACAATACAGTATCATTGTGACCTTGAAGAAATGCCAGAGAAAAGTAAACACTGAAGAGACTTCTATTCCTCTTTCTGCCTTGGTACCAGGTGTATATCGCTTCTCTTGAACAAAACATTTATGATGTGTGCTTTTAGGAGAAAAGTTTGTAAAATGGAGAGAAAATATAATAAATACAGCAGCACTCTGAAATGCTGGAACTTGCAAACATAGAATTTAGGAATTTAGAACTGCATTGCTGCTAATGGAACCTTGTTTGAAGAAATGAGATACTTAGTGCACAAACTGGCCATATCATGAGAGCCCAGCAGCCAGCAGCAAGGTGTATCTGGTTTGGGACCCTAACCTAATGTGCCTCTATCTGGGCTAAGCCTACAATTTTATGGCAGGTAGTATCCCACTTAATTGAAAACTCCTTAGGCTTAAGGCCCGAGTGCTCATTCAGGGCGGAGTATACTACAAACATAAATGACTGACCAGCAGCTTCAACCAGAACAAGACAAATGTGAACAGGTGTAAGCTCATACACCTTCTTGCTGGCTGTTGGGCTTTCATGAATTGGTCAATTTTTGTGATAAAATAAAATGTAGAAAGTGTTGTTAGCCTTTTTATTATGTAACCTAAAAGAGAATACGGTATTTTGCCAGTTTATTGTTTTAAGTAGAATATCTCTTTGATATAAAGCTAAAATGAGAAGAAAGGAGCACACATAGGGCTTTAACTGTGTTGACAGGAGTTTACTAGGCTTAGTACAACTTGTCTTGTCCGGTTGTGTGAGTCACAACCGACTGATACCGCAATATTAAAGATGGCTGCTGCGGACCCCCGCGAGGTTCAAGTCCAGGAAACCTGCTGAGAAGACGGGTTTTGAAAATCCGCGCTGTCCAAGAGAAGACAATCCGATGCACTCCATAAAACCTTTAATCATGCCGACGCATTTTGTAGCTGACACACTACTTCCTCAGGGCTGTTGTCAGCTACAAAGCGTGTCAGCACAATTAAAGGTTTTTTGGAGTGTATCGGATTGTCTTCTCTTGGTCAGTGCGGATTTTCAAAACCTATCTTTGATATAAAGGACATTTTACACAGGGTTATTATGGTGCAAAAGATTATTGGATCAAACAAAGCACTGAAATAAATCCAGTTTTTTGTGAAGTGAGAGAACTGTCAACAATGATCAAAAAAATGTGGAACCAGGAGTAAAGAGAGACAATTAATTGTTGGTACTAAAAATTATATGCCTATTGTAACAGATATAAATGCAAGTTTTCTTTGTTAAAGGTTCTATGTGAAGCAATCCAAGGTGGCCACAATTGCCTATTTCAGGCTGCAACCAGTAATGAGAATGTACTTGGAGGGATTCAGCCTCATAGAACACTGCTTGAGACATGTGCTGAGGAGCAACATCATGAACAAGCAGCACTGACCTGCACACTGATCCTGGTTTATAACGGAACATGAGCCAGACTTTCTTTATCCATTTTTTTTTCTTTTACCTCCTCTATAATTCATTGTAAACTTGTAAGGTTAGTGAGCACATCAGTTCTGCTTGGTCATGATGCTCCTTGCTTCAGGCCATGTGCACACAGTGCATTGTGTTTTTTTGCTTTTTGTCCCAAATCTACATTCGTGTCCTGAAGCCAGCAAAGCCAATGAGAATTCTGAATAGTTGTGTACACATTGCTTATTTTTTCTTTGCAGATTTGATGCATAAAAAAATCTGCAGCTTGTCAATTCTTGGTGCATATTTGCAGCTTTTTTCACCCATCTGGTGATGCAGATTTGGTGTAGAGAATTTCTGCACTAAATACTCAACGCATAAACATACCCTAACAGTAAAGACATGTCTCTAGCATCATTCAGGCTCCAACCCGTCTAAATGTAAGTCCAGCACTGACTCTGGTCTGAAATGAGCTATGGTGGCAGTCATGGATTACTACGGAATAAACATGGCGTCTGTGCAGTTTATAGTGGAACGAACACTTATTCTATATAAGCAGATATGTATTGAGGTCTCTGATTTTAGATTAAAAAAAACATGGGTTATGTGTGAATAAATGTGGTAATCATACACTGCATGTAATCTACATAGTGCAGGATACCTGCCAATCGTGTATGTGTCCGGCCATGGACACAGGTGCAATACTTTAAGCAATGAAGAAAGGAGATGGTCCAGCTTCCTCATGCAGGAGATTTTATTTTGAATTTGCAGGTCCAAAGAATAATTATCTATATAGCATAGTATGATCACGAACAGCCCAACTTCACAGAGCCAAACGGAGCCTTGCATCGCACAGCATTGTCTGTTTGTCTTTCTGAATTTGGGCTGTATGTGATCATACAGAGGTAATCATCCATCAACCTACAGGTACCATGCACATGGGCTATTAAATGCTTTTACATCTGATAGCAGTCCTGTTTGGTGTACAGTAGACGTCTTCTGCATCTGAGGTTAAATCAAGCAGCAGAAAGGAGCTGTGCACATACATGGTCCTCAGGTTTTTACTGAAGTAGTTTTGCCATAGTTTAACTAGTTAGCAGCTTCCTAATTACCCAAAAACTAAGCATACTTTTACTTTTAACAGCTTCATGGTTTCTAAAACCATAAGTCATCTAAAGAAGTAAGAAAAGACTCCATATGTACACAGCAATGTCGTTTTACATTACTGTGCATTATGTACATTTTTGTCTTTAACACGACCAAGTACTATCCGATGATTTGTTGGATGGCACTGGGCCTGATGGTATACTAGAGGGTAGTGCCACCGGCATTTTTTTTTTTCCCCCCTCATGCCAGATCGGAATGAGTAGACCATCTCAGCACGCTGTGATTGGCAGCAAATATCAAGAGAATGTGAGCACAGTGAATGACTCCGCTCACCCTCTGATCAGAGTTTGAGTCGAGTGCCATTTGCATAATTGACCCGATTTTCTGGCAGGAGAGAATCATTAGCTCTGTGAGTGAGCCCTATCCAGAGGGAATGCAGTATATGTTATGGGTGTGTGTGCACACGTTGAGTATTTGCTTGCATACATTTCTGCACCAAATCCACATCTTGTGGCAAAAAAATACAATGAAGAATCCATGTTTGGAGAGAGAAGCGAGAGAGAGATCATTCCAGAACATTTAAGAGGACATGTTTGTTTGTTTTTTTAAATCGCGCCAAATCCTTAACAAACACGCACTTTGTGAATAGCCCCCTCATAAACTTTGCTGGCTTGTAAATTTTTGTTAAATCTCCACTAATTCTGCAACAAAAACACATCAAAATGTGTGCATGGCCTTATAGTCACATTACCACATCCCAACTCATTTGCATATGGAATTAAATATACATCTTTTGATTCAGTATATGTTCATTCCATTTAGGGTGGACACAGTGTAGGGCCCCTGTGCTAGGGGTTTATATATGTTCCCTTATCCTATAGCTCATGATAAACTACGTAATTATTTCTCTTACAATCCACCAGTAATTGTGAGCGATGAGGTTTATTATCTTGTGTCCTTACATTCAATCTTATTGATATTAGGAGACTGCTTATAAGATGACAGTGAACCCCCTAACCAAGATGTGTCCGCCCCGTATTACACTATAATCTGTACAGGGTGGGCCATTTATATTGATACATTTAAATAAAATGGAATGGTTGGTGATATCAACTTCCTGTTTATGGCACATTAGTATATGGGAGGGGGAAAACTTCCAGATGCGTGGTGACCATGGTGGCCATTTTGAAGTTGGTCATTTCGGATCCAACTTAATATTTTTCAATGGGAAGAGGGTCATGTGACACATCAAATATATTGATAATTTCATAGGAAAAACCGTGTGTGCTTGGTTTTAACGTAACTTTATTCTTTCATGAGTTATTTATAAAATTATGCCCTCTTATAAAATGTGTTCAAAGTGCTGCCCATTGTGTTGGATTGTCACTGCAACCCTCTTCTCCCACTCTTGACACACTGATAGCAACACAGCAGAAGAAATGCTAGCCCCGGCTTCCAGTATCTGTTGTTTCAGATGTTGTACATCTCATGTCTTCACAGCATAGATAATTGCATTCAGATGACCCCAAAGATAAAAGTCTAAGGTGTCAGATCGGGAGACCTTGGTGGCCATTCCACTGGCCCACGACGACCAATCCACTTTTCAGGAAACTGTTCATGTAGGAATGCTTGGACCTGACACTCATAATGTGGTGGTGCACCATCTTGTTGGAAAAACTCGGGGAACGTGCCATCTTCAGTGCATAAAGAGAGCAACACATCATCATGTAGCAATTTCAGATATCCAGTGGCATTGAGGTTTCCATTGATGAAGAATGATCCCACTATCTTTGTACCCCACATACCCCACACCATACCATCAATTTTTATGTTCAAACAGTCTTAGCAGGATCTATCCACTGTGGGTTAGTGTCTGACCAATAGCGATGGTTTTGTTTAACTTCACCATTCATAAAAAAGTTTGCCTCATCACTGAACATAATGTTATGTGTAAACTGAGGGTCCTGTTCTACTTTCTGTATTGCCCATTCTGCAAATTCAGTGCGCCAATTTGGGTCATCCTCGTTGAGATGCGGCAGCAGCTGGATTTAGTAAGGGTGCCATTTGTGAGTAGCTAATATCCACCGAAGGGATTTTCAATTGATGCTACTCTCCAGTGACATGCGGACAGTGCTACGCTGTGGGCTCTTGCTGAATGAAGCTAGGACAGCCACTGATGTTTTTTTTCATTAGTGACAGTTTTCTTACGTCCATATTTTGTCCAACACTGAACCTATTTCATGAAATTTGGCAAGCAGTTTGCTAACTGTAGCATGGGAGATGGGTGGTCTCGTAGGGTGTCTTGCACTGAAATCTGCTGCAATGACCCGAGTACTGCGTTCACCAGACATTGACACAGTTTCTATCTGCTCCTCACGTGTTAACCTCTGCGACATGTCAATGGCTGTAAACAAATAGAAACTTGTAAAGAACTCATAAAAGAATAAAGCTTCGTTAAAACCAAGCACACAATTGTTTGTTTTTCTTATGAAATTCTCAATAAGTTTGATGTGTGACATGACCCTCTTCCCATTCAAAAATATAAAGTTGGATCCAAAATGGTCGACTTCAAAATGGCTGGCATGGTCACCATCCATCTGGAACAGATTTCCCTCTTCCATATAGTAATGTGCCACAAACAGGAAGTTGATATCACCAACCATTCCCATTTTATTTAGGTGTATGCATATTAATGGCCCACCCTGTAGATATTCCCTGGTCTCTCCAGCTCCTGGAATGTATTATGCTGTTTTATATGGGCTGCGTCCAGTCCTGCCAACCTGCATAGGAATCTCATTGTACCTCATTGTATTTTCACATTAGCGTTCATCGGTCTTTGTTTAGTTTTTATTAATTTTGTTCATTTTTGTGTTAAGCCACTCATGCTTCGATTTTGATTATATCCTTTGTTCTGTGCTAATTTTACAAATTTGTGTTTACCTGTAAAAGCCCCAAACTCTGAATTACGAGTATTTTCAGTAGTATGTGTGCAGGCAGGGTTCCCTTCTGTAGTACTTTCCATCACGGGTGCATGACTCTGGACTCCCCAACCAATCGATTGCATCATTATTATCAGAGTAGTGGCTGACTGATGGATCATATCCTTTTACCTGGTGGTGTTCACTGTCACAGGTGTAGACACCTCTGAGTGACCTAGCTGAAGGCAGCCATGGAAGTATCTTCTGAGCCTCTTTAGTACTGAGGCTTTTACTGTTTTGTCTTTCTAGATCACTCTTGGACTCGCGTTCAGTTTCCCATGTGAATAAGTATCTGACCTTGATAAACGAGATCCTTTAGAGAAGTGATACATTTCATCTGATGTTTTATTGCACAGACTTAACATTGTTGAGTTTTTCATGTATTTCTGCAGCGGGTTGGAGCTTCCATGTAACAGTGAAGCTTGTGAAGAATAGTAGTGTACGGTTTCTCTTTTCTAATAGCTGGTAATCAAGTCACAGAAATCGCCCTTGGCACAAGAAAAGTCCTGATAACGGCTAATGGATTGAATAAATCTCCGCTGTAATGTAACATCTCGCTGCTCACCAAATAGGTCTTGTTTTGCACTAAACTTTCATCCAACAGGACGCATCTCAGTTTACCGTACCTTTTTATTTTAATCCAGATATTCACATTGAGGTATAATGTGATACCTTGCTCGTTCACATAATAAGCCCTCTGTATTCCTGTTTATAGCAGATTTGTTAAGCTATGGTTGGTTTTAATTTGAGGCACTGTTCATAAGATGTTGTGTGCCTACAACAGAGGAGTGTGTGTTGAGAGCTCCTGGTATATATACTACTGACGGCAGGCTGCACGCAGCGTGGTAACTAGAAAATCTGGGCCCCAATGCAAATAGGGTCCCTACCTGCATGGGTCTTTAAAGGGATCCTGTCACCTCCAAAACGCCTCCTAAACTACCAAAACATGTCCCTGCAGCATATTATCACTAATCTCACACTCCTTTTGTCTCCAAAAAGCATCCTGTGAAAGTGCATAAAAACATTCTCACTCATTAGTGATTATAATTAGCAGGGGCTATATTCTTTAGCCCTTAGGGCGTGTTGATTTGCAGGCTACAGGATCCACCCTCTCTCTGTCTGTGTGCTCGGCTTGTGCAGGCTTTACCCTCCCCCCTCTCTATCACTTACAGAATGCAAATCATTAGTCCTGCCTTCAGCTCCACATCACAGCAGCACAGAGAGAGGGTGGATCATTCGGGGTGTGAAAATGAGCACCTAGGGAGGGCTTATTCAGGGACAAGAAGTCTCAGATTTGTAAGTGTATATTGTTGATTATCCCAATGTTACAGAGCGCTTTTTTTTTTTTTTTTTTTTTTTTTTTTTTTATATATAGAAAAGGAGCACTAATACTGATATGTTAGGGTGCATGGACAGGTATTAATAGGGTTGGGGGTGATTTGGAGAGGTCAGGCTCCCTTTAATAATATAGGACTTTCTATATGGGCCAAAGGGACCACTTGAATCCCACAATCTCAGTCCCCATATGTTGCCTGGGCAATATATGTTGGGGAGGCTAGTTGCTTTTTAATATAGCTGTTGCTAGTAGGCACCCATTACTGAGAGCACAGATTCGTACATCAGCAAGTAATGGATAAAATCCCACTTTGATGGTGCACCTGAAGGTGATCTTTATGATAGAGCTTAATGATTGTAGGTGTCTCAGCAATTCAGTAATTTTAAAAGAACACCTTAGTGCACAATATTTTCTTAAAATTCTAAAGGTTACATTTTAAGTCTTTAGTTTGAGGCTCTAGTTACCTTTGGCAAATTGTTAGTAAGGGGACAATTGGGCCTCCTAGACCAGTGATGGGCAACCTTTTGAGCTTGGTGTGTCAAAATTCGCCAAAAAACCGAGCATAAATCGGGAGGTGTGTCACCTTGAGAAAAAAACCCCTAATTTTACGATATTTATAGTTTAAATAACAAATATGTTTAATATTTAACTTACCTGCTTAGTGACTTCTTTGTTAACCTGTCAGTTGGTTTCTTTTGTTGGTCTTGCTGTTATTTAACTTATGTGGGGTGTCATGAACTAAGATAAGTGAGGGGGAGGGGGAATTCTTCCAGTGATGGCGAACCTGTGGCAGTCCAGCAACAGCTGGACTGCCACAGGTTCGCCATCACTGATTTAGTGACTTTTTTTGTTGCTGAATTTCATTGGCTAAATCTTCAATTGAAGGTTGGTATTTTGTACACTTCAAGGCCAAGCAAGCGCTACTAAGGTTATCTGTCAATCTGTTTCTTTTGTTGGTTTTGATATTATTTAATGCTGAGAATAAGGTCTCACAAAAGTACGTAGAGGGAAAAATAGTAAGTAAAGCCATTGCTATATTTTTCAGGGTGCTAAAAGTGTCTGGTAACCGAATCCAGGCACTCCAAATTTCCTGTTCATAGTGGCACTCCTCTTGATTCTCCAAGCGGCACCTTTCTAGATTCTCAAGCTTTGACCTCAAATCAACAAACACCTGACCCCAGATGCTGTCCTGAAATTCTGCAAGTTGCATCTCCAAATCATCAATTTGTATCCATTGGAAACCATTTAATTCCAAACTACTGTAGACTACTACATCAGGATACTTAATTATTTTCATGGTCTGTTCTAGGCTTCTAAATTGATTAAATCTATCACTGAACTGGTCAAGTAAGGAGTCTAAAACATGCTGGTACTTTATATGCAAGGGCTCCATTTCATTTTGTACAGCTGCACTGGCCTTCTCAAAATATTTTGTTACTCGAGGAAAATACTTATAAGTTTTAGTTTCTACATCTCGCTTGAAAATTTTAAGTTTACTTTCAAAAGCTTTTATGTATCCAAACATAATGTCATTACTTTTGCCAAAACCTTGTAGCTTTAAGTTCAGTTCATTAATATGAACAGAGAGATCTGTAAAAAACATCAGGGTGTTGACCCACTTATAATCATAGAGCTGAGGAAAGTTTCCCAGATCCTTATCCTCAAGAAATACCTTAATTTCTTCAAAGCACTCGACAAAGCGCTCAAGAACTTTGCCTCGGCTCAGCCATCTTACATTATTGTACATCAGCAGTCCACTGTAGGTGGAATCAACCTCCAGTAAAAGTGCAGAAAATTCTCTCTTGTGAAGGGGGCGAGCAGCTATTAAATTAACTATTTTTGTAACAACTGACATTAAGTCGTTTAAGTCAGTGAATCCTGCCTTGGCACATAAAGCCTCCTGATGGATAATACAATGAAAAGGCACAATCGGGTGTCCAATAGCTTCTGTAAACAATGTAACAAATCCAACTTTTTTCCCCACCATGTTTGGTGCCCCATCTGTTGTCACTGACACAACTTTAGAGATATCAATGCTTAGGTCACAGAATGTTTGTTTAACAACCTTACATATTTCGCTTCCTGATGTACTTGTTGGCACTGATACTAACTTTATCAACTCTTCTCTCATTGTGAGACCATCAGAATATCGACCAATAATGGCCAACTGTGCATGTGATGTGACATCAGTAGTTTCATCAAGAGAGATCGAAAAATATTTACAATTACTTATGTCTTCCTTTAATTGATGTTGTACGTTTGTGTTCAGTCTCATTATTCGGTCTTTTATGATATTTCTACTGAGTGGTAACTCAGATATTCTCTTACTAATTGCATCTTTATTCTGCATATCGTGAAATAGAACTGGTGCACATCTTAGGAGAGTTTCTTTAATAAATTCTCCCTCACTGAGGGCTTTTCCATGCTGAGCTATGGAGTGAGCAATGCTCAGACTTGCAGATGTTAAATTTGTAGAGCTTTTTACAAATTTTAAGGATGGAATTAGATTGGCTCTTATGAAGTTGTAGCTGCCTGGAAATGTATTCCTTCCTTTCATCCTCACTTTTTTTCAAGAGCTGGGAATGATTAGTTTCAAAATGTCTATTTATATTCCACGTTCTGCTTACTACCGTTTCACTACATAGAACGCAAAATGATCTGCCATTTTTCTCTATAATGCCATACATCTCAGTCCATGTCTCTTGAAAGGGTCGGCTACTGCTACTACCACTTCCTTTACTTAACCTTGGTTTTTTTTGGCTTCTCCATCAGAGGGGCAGTGACAGAAGATTTATAGATAGCCCTGCAGGCAATTAGGGGTTAACTGTCTTTTAGGAAAGGTCAGAAATAGGGATTAATAGGGTGCGCAACAATAATATAGTGGTGAAATGGAGTCTGTACTATGCTGCAAGATGGCGTTCCTTATGTAAATTAATGGCGGGAAACGGCACCCATAGCACAGGCCTCTTCCAGCCTCCCCTCACTTATCTCAGTAATGGCCAATCACACATTCATGACACCCAGATTCTGCCCAGAACCTTTCACTGGAGGATGGTTGCTGTAGTAATCACTGGACCTCCAGACAGACCTCCAGACAGCGATCACAGGGCCTCAGATATGCGTCCCCCACAGCGTTCCGCTGCTCCCTGCTGCGCCAGCCAACCAGCAAGTTCCGCCTGCCCTACCGGAAGTCCCAGGACTAGACGCTCTGTGCCGGAGCTCGCTCTTCTGGCCTACAGACCTCCAGCACATTTTTTTTTCCTCAGCTACTGCACCTGGCCCTGTAGTTAGTGATGGGCGAGTCCTAAATTAGTCGGAATCGCTTGACTCTAGTCTAGCGAGTCCAAGCCCGGGACTCGCTACTCGTTGTCTAGCGAGTCCAATGTTAATGAATGGGGAAGCGAGTAATAGCAAGTAATGTGTGATTTACAAATCGCAGATGTCTCGGAAAGCGCTCGCATTGCCGTGTCGGAAGCCCCACTCGCAACAGTTTTTTTGCTGCCGTGTCTGTGGTTTTTATCCAAATAGCGAGTCTAGCGAGTGAGAAAAAGTAAACTCTGACAAAACTAGGATCGCAGAGTACCGAATCCTACTTGTAGTTTCTCCGGCGGCCGCGTGTCACTGAAAATGGCTACGCGTGTCAGTGCTGACACGCGTGTCATAGGTTCGCCATCACTGTCCTAGACCCAGGTGCAACTGAAACTCCTGCAAGTATATTATAGTTGCACCCCTCCTGCCACATCCCACTGTATATGTCGTCTATACTTCCACCTCCTCTCTTGTCCATACTAGTGTGGACTGTGGGGAATCCATAGGCCTCTGTTTTCCTGCCACCTCCCTATATGCCCCATTTTTGTTCTTTGGACCTGCAGGCCAGAAAATTGTCTGGAGTACCTGCCAGCTCCACCAGTAGTGATCAGGAGAAACGTCATGTCCCAAAACTCATATCAGTACAAATTTTATTGTCATTTCAGCCGGATTTGGTTGCATCATTTTCTTAATTTCTGATTGAGTTGCCTGACATCCTGGACATCTGCAGTATTAACTAATTTGTATGCAAATGTAATAATGAATATTGGACAGTTTTTGCAGTCAGTTGGTAAATGTATAAGGGTATTTTCCTTAGAAGCATTGTGGAAGGGGGACATACAGAAATCACTGGACAGTGACACTTATCTTGGCTCCGTAGTAGTCGTACAACCTCCATACATCACCCATCAAGCTACAAAATTCTTCAGTCACTTATTGTTTGGTTCTCCATAGATACAGATCTGCTTCCTGATGCATACCTGTTCTGCCATTAAATTAACGGTTCTGTCTTTGTCTGCTCACTGTGTATACAGTTCTATTTTCACCACTATAGTAATGGTAATGTTAACCCATTGTTTATTCAGTCAAACTAAAAAAGTAAAGTGAACTTGTCACCTCCATAAAGCCCCCCAGCCTATCACTACCTATCCCTGCACCTTCCTATTACTACTCTAACTATCCCTGCCTTTCCTGAATGTGCCTTGTGACTGTGGAATAAAACGTTTCAATCGCTCATTAGTATTATAATGATCGGGGGGGAAGGCTACAGTTGCTAGCTCCCTTGGGAATTCTCTGTGTCCCTCTCGCCGCCTTCTTTACTGGTTATCACGCCCTGATGGGCATGATATTGACATCCAAATGCGCGCCGCCAACCCACTCCCCCCTCCCCCAGCCTGGCTCACTCCACTCTGCAGAGTTCCAGGTATGACGCCGAACGCGTTATTTCCTGTACTCCGCAGCCAGACTTCAGGCTGCGCAGTACGCATGCTCTATGGCAGTGTTTCCCAACTCCAGTCCTCAAGGCACACCAACAGGTCATGTTTTCAGGATTTCCTTAGGATTGCATAGGTGATAATTTAATCACTTGCACAGGGGATAATTCCATCATCTGTTTAATGATAAGGAAATCCTGAAAACATGACCTGTTTGTGTGCCTTGAGGACTGGAGTTGGGAAACACTGCTCTATGGAGTACATTACGTCAGCTCATCTCGCAATGTGCTCCACAGAGCATGTGCAATGCGCAGCTCTGTGGATGAGCTGTGGAGTACTGGAAATGAGGTGTTCGCTGTCATACCCGGAACTCTGCAGAGCGGAGAGGCGGGCTGGGGGGCGCGCATTTGGAAGTCAATATCACGCCCATCGGAGTGTGATAAACCGTAAAGAAGGTGGTGTGAGGGACAGAGAGGACGCCCAGTGGGGGCTAGCGACGGTAGCCCCCTCCCGCCTGGATCATTAGAATACTAATGAGTGAGTGATTAAAACGTTTTATTCCACAGTCACAGGGCACATTCAGGAGAGGCAGGGATAGTTAGAGTAGTAATAGGAAGGTGCAGGGACAGGTAGTGATAGGCTGGGGTCTTTATAGAGGTGACAGGTTCCCTTTTAAATACACATTCAAAATCGTATAAGACCTCATTAAGATAATGTCTGAATTGTCACTGTGACATTTTATAAAGCGCCTTTTCACATTACATATACAGTTACATTAGTTGGGTCTATCAAGTTCAACCTTTCTCTCCACCATTGTATAATTTGTCACTACATGATCTATAACACACAATGCTATTTTTTGCTGATGAAATCAAGCCTTTTTTTAATGCTGTTAATGTCTGCCAATTACCTTTTGTGGTAGGGCAGTCCACAGTCCACAGTCTGACTGCTTGAACTGTAAAGAACGCTTTCCTATTTAGATGCCAGAATTCACCCACAGTGAGTGTCCCTGGGCCTTTGTATAGTCTCTGGAAGGAATAAGTCATGTAGGAGTCCTTTGTATTGATTTCACATGTATTTATACATATACAGTGGAAAGTATTCAGACCCCTTTAAATTTTTCACTCGTTTCATTGCAGCCATTTGGTAAATCACAACAGTTCATTTTTTTTCTCATTAATGTACACTCCCCATTTTGACTGAAAAAAAAAAACAGAAATGTAGACATTTTTGCAAATACATTAAAAAAGAAACACAGAAATATCACATGGTCATAAGTATTCAGCCCCTTTGCTCAGTATTGAGTAGAAGCACCCTTTTGCACTAGTTCAGCCATGAGTCTTCTTGGGAATGATGTAACAAATTTTTCACACCTGGATTTGAGGATTCTCTGCCATTCTTCCTTGCAGATCCTCTCCAGTTCAATCAGGTTGGATGGTGAACGTTGGAAGACAGCCATCTTCAGGTCTCTTCAGAGATGCTCAAATGGTTTAGGTCAGGGCTCTGGCTGGGCCAGTCGAGAATGGTCACAGAGTTGTTCTAAAGCCACTCTTGTTATTTTAGGTGTGTGCTTCGGGTCATTGTCTTGTTGGAAGGTGAACCTTAGGCCACGTCTGAAGTCCAGAGCACTCTGGAAGAGGTTTTCATCCAGGATATCTCTGTACTTGACCACATTCATATTTCCTTCAATTTCAATCAGTCATCCTGACCCTGCAGCTGAGAGACACACCCGTAGCATGATGCTGCCACCACCATGTTACACTGTTGGGATTGTATTAAGCAGGTGATGAGCTGTGACTGGTTTTCTCCATACATACTGCTTAGAAATATCATCAAAAAGTTCTATATTCGTCTCATCAGACCAGACAATCTTATTTCTCACAGTCTGGGAGTCCTTCATGTGTTTTTTTTTTAAAGTACCATATATACTCGAGTATAAGCCGAGTGTTTCAGGACAATTTTTGTGCTGAAAAGTCCCCCCCTCGGCTTATACTCGAGTCACGGTGTATTTGCTTGGGAGGGGGGCTGTGACCTGGGGCTGGAGGGGGCTGCAGTGACCACAGGAGGTCACGTGGGGCCGTCTCATTAGTGTAATGAATATGCATGGCATCCCCCCCGTCCATCAGGGGCGGGGGGAGCGGTGGATATTGCACTACACTGGCCCCATTCGTGATCTACAGCCCCCCCTCCTTAGTATGTGTCCCCCAGGCTGCGGCACATATTAAAATAACAAACCTTTCATACATCACCTTTCCGGCGCCGCTCCTCCGCTCCCGCCTTCTTCCTGCTTGTGCCGGTGAATTGTGACCGGGCACAGCAGATAACGTCATCTGCTGCGCCCGGTCACAGCACTAGAAGCCGGCACAAGCAGGAAGAAGCCGGGAGCGGAGGAGCGGTGCCGGAAAGGTGATGTATAAAATGTTTATTTTAATGTGCCACAGCCTGGGGGACACATACTAAGGAGGGGGGCCTGTATACCACCACGGCACAGGGGGCCTGTATACCACCGCTGCGTGGCCTGATACGAGGGAGGGGGCTGTATACCACTGCTGAGGGGCCTGTATAATATCACTGCTGAGGGGCGCTATATACCAGTGACGGGGGGCTATATACCAGTGACTGGGGGCTATATAATAGGATGGGGGTCTGCTGCATTTCATACCCTAGGCTTATACGCGAGTCAATACGTTTTCCAAGCTTTTGGGGGCAAAAGTAGGGGGGTCAGCTTATACACGGGTCGGCTTATACACAAGTATATATGGTACACTATGCAGGCTTTCATATGTCTTGCACTGAGGAGAGGCTTCCATCGGCCACTCTGCTATAAAGGCCCGACTGGTGGGGGGCTGCAGTGATAGTTGACTTTGTGGAACTTTCTCCCATCTCTACTACATCTCTGGAGCTCAGCCACAGTAATCTTGGGGTTCTTCTTGATCTCACTCACCAAGGCTCTTCTCCCACGATTGCTCAGTTTGGCTGGACAGGGGTCTTATATAGACTGGTGTGTGCCTTTCCAAATCAAGTCTTATATGCTTAGTTAAACACAGCTGCACTCCAATGAAGGAGTAGAATCATCTCAAGGAGGATCACAAGGAAATGGACAGCATGTCACTTACATATGAGTGTCTGATCAAAGGGTCTGAATACTTATGACCATGTGATATTTCAGTTTTTCTTTTTTAATAAACTTGCAAAAATGTCTACATTTCTGTTTTTGTTTTTTTTTTTTACAGTCAAGATGGGGTGCAGAGTGTACATTAATGAGAAAAAGAGAACTTTTTTGAATTTACCAAATGGCTGCAATGAAACAAAGAGTGAACATTTTAAAGTGGTGTGAATAGTTTCCATACCCACTGTAAATGAGATTTTCTCTGAGACATTTGTCTAAGGGGTACTTCACACACTGCAACATCGCTAGCGATGTTGCTGAAACGTTACAGGTTTTGTGATGTAACAGTGACCTCTCCAGCGATGTCACAGTGTGTGACACGTAGCAGCGATCAGGCCCCTGCTGTGAGATCGCTGCACATCGTTCAGGACAATTTTTTGGTACTCGGTCTCGCTCTGGTCAGCATGCATCGCTGCAAGAGACCAACAACCAGCGACCTCATAGCCAGTGCCCCAGTGCTCGCTGGAAAGTCTGTGTGTAAAGGGGCCCTAAGTTAAACAATCCCAACCTTTCCAACCAGTCATTGTATTGGAGACTTCCATCTCTTGTAATAATCTAATTGGCCACCTTTGAACTGACTAACTTCTCAATATCTCTTTTAAAATGTAAAGCTCAAAACTGGATACCATATTCTAGATTTGGCCTTACAAGTGATTTATAGAGGGGTAACAACACATTGGGATTACATGATTTCATCTTTTTATACATCTTTAGATCTTGTTTGCGGTGGCTGCTGCATCTCTATAGAACAAGATCTGATATTTCTCTACCACCTGTTAGAGGTTATAATGATTGCTCAGACGTAGTTTACATACTAAATGCATTTAGTCAGTGAGAAATATGGAGAAACTCTCTTGTTCCTCTACCATGTTAGTGTAATTGTCCCATTGTCCATGCTTTACATAAAGTGGTCAGTTTTATGATACATTTAGGTTTGTTTCTGCCGATTTTGCTCGATCTGAATACAAGCGGAAAGCATTTATCAATTTTCTGTGCCGTTAAACCTCTATTTAATTTGCTCCTCTACTGGAGAGTGACTGGCGGTGTTCCTGTCGCTTTTCGTCTCAGTTGATACTCTACTGAAATGGGTGAGAGAAGGAAGAAAAAGTTCTATGAAAGATCTGGGAAAGCAGTAACCAAGTAAAGACTCCTTGGGACGGCATGTTGGAGGACTTGTCACCAGGAATAGTGGCCATGTTTTGTCCTTATTCTCTTCTCACTTCTCCCTTGCTCCCTTGAATATTCCGTTTCCATTTTTTTTTAATCCTTTATAAAGATATGGGCTTTTTTTTTAATATGTTTCACTTTTTATGGTCTCTACCATGGGAGCAGTGTAGTATAAAGACACGACCTCAGAGAATCGTTTAGCACTGCCCTCTTGGTTAAAAAGCATAACAGTTAGCACAAAAAAAAGCCCCATATCTTTAGTACAATATGGTGGATTTATTAAAAAAAAACAAAAAAACATATAACTGAATATTCAGAGCAGCAGTGTGAATAAAGCAAAACCAGCCTCTTAGGGACTAGGGACACATCCTCTATGAACGGACAGAATTGCAGATCACAAATTCTGCTATATTTCCGTAGTTTGTGCACATTTCAAGTCTGGATTTATATTGTATTTCTGTGGGTTCATTATATAAACGTTTGAGAAAAATGTTGTTGCTTTGATCTTTTACTATATGGTTAATTCTTAGCTGTGCAGTTGATAGACTGGTTATGGTTATGAATATTAAAATTTCCTTTTTAATAACTTAACAATTTTGCTGGTCTGTTAACTTTTCAACCATTAGACTCCATATTTGTTGTGAAGGACAAACAACCTATAGGCAGCTATTGTAATAAGTCCATAGTATTATGGATTTCCCTTTCTGCAGCTTAATAAGTAGTGCTACATGAGCTGTTTTAGATGAATCTAGGCCTTTTAGATATTTTAAATACATTTTTAGATATGGGCTTCATAGGTAGGTATTCTGTCACGGTGGACTAAGGAGGTGTACAGCTCCTGTGCATGATAGCGGCGCACAGAACAACAACGTACGTTGCACTACACAAAACAGATGGGGAGACCCCTGTGGGGGACAAATACAATGGAGGGTCCTGCTCATAGGGAACGGGGAATAGGTGACAACCTGCACTCACCAGTGGTTGTGCCCTGATCTTTCTACCATCCCTATATGGGTTCTTTCAACCTGACGCCGAGCAGGATATCTAGACCCTCGCAGGCCCTGATTTGAGCCCTCAATAAGGAGATGGCTGGTTGGCTATTTGCTTTAAATGATGGTTTACTACTTTCAGAGATCTTTCACATGATAAAGAATGGTGAGAACATATTGCTACAAAAAATGCACACAAAAATTCTTCAAGATATAACTCCCTTATCCTCATTCTTTACTTTTGATTATTTTTTCATATTACAACTAAATGTATTAATAAATCTTCTCGGGTGAATGCAGCAGAATCCTCCCTACAGTGCCCGTCATCTGCTGTCTGACTAGATTTCCATGCCTGTCCCTCTTAGAATTGCCAGATAATTAATCATCAGTGGACAATGAATTTCGCAACAAACAGACCTCTGGTTTTGATGGCTTTTTTACATATTAATTATTTTTTGGTTGTTTTAAGAAAAAAAAAATAGGTGTCTCCTTTCCCCCTACGCGGCAATGCAAGCACAGGGTGGCTATGGGTCACAGCAGTCCAAGACTTAACCTTATTACCGCTAACATGTAAAACAGCTGCCTCCTTTTTTAACTATTAAAAAAAATGTCATCCATGAAAGTGTGAACTCTTATAATATTGTGTTATTTACTCAGCAATGCACATACCATTAAAAATGAATAAAGATAGCATCTTTGTCTCCATCTTTCAAGAAAATAAATGACATAAAAGGGAATCAATAAATTGTAGATGCAGAGAAACTGCTGAGCGACGATGGTGCAGGTGAACCTCTCTTGATCTAAGACTGTATTCCTAGATTTGGTGTTTTTCCATGATCTCTTGTTTTGTTGAGCTTAGTCATATGTAGCACAGAAGTAAAGCATTTAGCATATGCAGTCTACGTTGGGCATATGGGAGCACTGATCATAGGTTATGGCTGCATCATGAATTAATTAGTAAGGGTTGGCGAGAGGGAGACACATGATTTTTCAGCCTCAATATGTTGCTGTTCATGGTTGATCAGTACGTGCGACTGCATTAATCTCCCGAACCGTCTGTACAGTTCGTTGGTCAGGTCACTTCCCTTGGTTACGTCTGTGAGAAGGAGAGCATTGGTGCATTTAGCTCCTAATATTTGTATCATCTCTTACACATTGCACTCTATGGACAGCAGTATATAGCAGGAGGAGCTGGACAGCCTTCCTTTATAAATGTATATATACATTGTTCCGAAATACCCGGCCGTTCCGGATGAGGACTGCCCTGTTAAACCCAAATAGGGCAGGGGTTGTCCAGCAGTCTGATGTAGAATGGCGCTAATCTTCCATAATTGATTAGGATGTAGTTTATAAAATGATCTTCTCTAATCTTCAAGGGTTCTGACTGCAATTTAAGGTGATTCCAAATCAGTACAAAAATAAGACTATGATCACATCTGTATTGAAGACACTGTGTGAAAGCACAAAGGAGACAAACGAGGCGCAGTATAGTGCCCTATCAATGGTGACACTATTGAAGTTGGTGATATGTGGTGTCCACTCACCTTGCTTGGTTGTGTATACCCACAACCGGCTTGTGCGTTTTATACAGCTGCCGCTGGACCTCCACCGCCACTGCTCGTGGACGAAATCGATGATCTATTGCTGGGAAGAAAGGTGTACCATGGTCCGCACTGCTGTGTCACAAAGATCACAAGGGAGATGATGCCCCGATAAAAACTTCCTTTATTTCTCCTTACCTACGCGTTTCGGAGCCACATCCGAGCGCCTTCTTCAGGGACATCCTGAGGAAGGAGCTCGGATGTGGCTCTGAAATGCGTAGGAAAGGAGAAATAAAGGAAGTTTTTATCGGAGCATCGTCTCCCTTGTAATCTTTGTGACACAGCAGCGTGGACCGTGGTACACATTTCTTCCCAGCAATACACATCTGTATTCAGGCATTTCATTTTTCTTTTTCGAATGCACAAATAGGCATAAAGTATGTATTATATTTGGCCGGCACAGTGCCTAGTGGTTAACACTGCAGTCTTGGAGCACTGGGGTCCTAGTTGCAAAACCCACCAGGGACAACATCTGCAAGGAGTTTGTATGTACTCCCCGTGTCTGCGTGGGTTTCCTCCCACACTCTAAAGACCTACTGAAAGGAAATTTAGATTGTAAGCCCCAATGATCACTTCTTTAAAGGGCATCGGAATTAATAGGTTCAAAGTAAGTGAGTAAAATCAATTTTAAGTGAGTAAAAATTAAACATTTAAAAATCATGGCAGTAACATACATTTGTAACAACAGAATTAGCAAGGGAGTTACTAGGCCTCGGGGCTGAGGAAGGACTGACACGGCTGATGCTACTACAGGTCATCGTGGGTATGGACTTTATACACTAATTATAACAGATTGTCTATACATTACTGTTGGAAATAGCTGTTATTGTTTCCCTTGTGACCCTTCCGGATTATAACCAATCCAATAAAACTATCTCTGGAAATTCCCCGTTATTATGTATGCCTGGATTTGGGGTAATGTACCTAAAGGATATCCCAGAAGTCACAACTGTTTGTGTAATCCTGCCCAGATGTTTTGTAGTTTACATCTGCACCACCTGTGTGTGTCTCCTTTTACCTGTTTTTATCTGAACTATGTAACTTCATTGGAATGGATTCTGTTGTTTTGTGTACACCATGATTTGTAAAACCCCTTTCATATCAGCGTTTTTCGCTTATGTGCAGCAGATCCGGCAGATTTAGCGCATCTGCCTCCTCACAGCCACACTTGCGGCTCCAATCCGGCAAGCCCCATGCATTGTCTATGGGGCTTGCGGTCCGGTGCGGCAAATGGGGCTTGCGGTCCGGTGCGGCAAGTGTGATTCTGCCGGATGCGGCAGATCCGGCACTTGGGGCTAGAAAAAAAAAAAAACGCTGCTTGTGTATCTGCACTTGGCTCACCGAACCGCAAGCCCCATAGACAATGCATGGCCTTTCTGGATCGGCGCCGCAAGTGTGGCCGTTAGGCTGCAGATGCGGTAAATCTGCTGGATCTGAAACGCATCAGCGAAAATCACTGATGTGAAAGGGGCCTTAATACTCCGTAATTGCATCACAAATGCAGTGTCCCTGCCCTCCCTTTTATTTCAGTACTTTGAACACAATTTATTGTTTTGTTGATATAATAAACATTTGCAGTCTAGTTGCAAATAAATTAACTTTTTTCTAATGCAAATGAGAATGATTCAATGCACCGTGGGCGTTGCCACCAGGGCTGTGGAGTCCGTAAGCCAAACATCCGATTCCTACGACGACTCTTTAATTTCCACAAATCTGACTCCACTAAAATGGACACTGACTCCAACTCCAAACCATGACTGTGAAGTCCAGTAAGCCAAACATCCGATTTCTCAATTACCTTGAATCTGACTCCACCTAAAATAAGACTCTTACTCCATGTCCATTGTTGACACTGGACTGAGTGCACTGTTAAACCCTCCAATTTGCTTACCCAGCACTGTTTGACAGTTGTGCTGTCTAAACTCAAGACCCCGCTACTGCGTATACACACACACTCACACTACTGGAGCCCAGCAGCATGCACACAGTGTTCAGGCGAGCATGGACTCTCTTAAGTGTGATTATGGTGTTATTTTTGGCTCGTCCTAGTCTGCGGCCACCGCTCGCTAAATCTGAAAGTGTTAAATCTTGAGAGAGGAGCCAGAGATGAGAGTACACCCACCCTCCGTGTGAGCTGTCCCCACATTGTGCGCCACTTGGCTCCTGCAGTGTCGGGGAACATGGGCTGGAACAGAGTCCATTTAACTTTAGTCTTTGGGAAGAAAGTGCTGTCAATAAGGTTGGTGTACAGTGCTATGTATACAAATTGGAGGGAGTAGTGGTGTGTTGAAGATCCTTCATTTGCATGTGAACTAAAAATCAATTTATTTGCAAACACCACACTAAAGTTATATGTCTGATAGGTCCAAGTCCCCTATATAAATGTTTAAGTAGCTGCGTTGTGAGGGTGACAAACTCCCTTTAAGGGTGGAGGCACACTAGGGGCATGAAAAACGGAGCGTTTTGTACGCTAGCCATTTCTGCGACTGCGTCGCGTATTTGTCCGCGATCGCGGTGCGAGTTGTGTGAGAGTGCGGTACGAGTGCGAAAGGAGTGCGTTTTTTCAGTCACAAACAGCAATCCGTGTTTAACGTGTTTTTGAGTTGTGATACCTTTTAATGGCTAACAAAAATAAAATAAATGATGTTATAAGGCGAGCTTTCGAGACGACTCAGGTCTCTTCATCAGGCATGGTATGACAAGATATTGAATGAAACTCAAAATATATACATGCACAACTAAAAATGATTGGATATTTGACTCAATAAACATTACAGTGACTGGACATTTGGCAAAATAAACAAACAGCCTCGGAGATGATCTTCAAACAGACAGGCTCAGAGGTAATAAAGTCTTTAGGACTCTAAATTATAAGAAAACCTGGTGTCCAAGATTTCCATGTCTTTGAACAACATTGTTTATATGTGGTAATGAGCCATAAAACCATCAACAATGTTCAGCCCGTTCTGTATACAATTGAAGCTTCTAATTAGCTTGGATTCACAGACTCTTCTGTGTTTTTGGGATTTGAAATTACCTCTCAAAATTAAAACCTTCATATTGTCAATGTTATGTCCAATCAACATTTTCTCAACTGGCTAACACGGTACCAAACCTTTTTCTTCTAATGAATGTGTTTTTGAGGCATGGAGGCATGCAGGTGCACTTCAGAATTGGAATCAGCTTGTACTTCCTGTCACGTACAAGCGCATTTCGCGCATGTAACTTGCATGGTGTGCTGACTTCATGTGAGAAAAAACCGCCGCCATAGACTTGCATTGGCCGTACGCGCGTAGGAATCGCACACATACGCAGCATGCTGCGAGTGGAATCGCACTGCCGGCGACATCCGAGAGGCGACTGCGTAAAACGGACCACTGTGCCCTGGCCAATTTGTTAACATCAGTGCGAGTGACATGCGTTTTTTTTACAAGCGTGAGACTCGCGGGAGTCTCATGCCAGTGTGCCTCCACCCTAATTTCCAAAGTGGATCCATTGCCTAACTAATACAAATTATTTATTATTATGGGATCTGTCTGGCTTTCATTGTGTCAGTTTTCATGATATTATTATATTTTAGTCCTGCATCATCCACGATCGGACACTCCATGAAGCCCAGACAGACCCAGTGATAATCCTCTTGAGTTCAGTTGTGAATGCACATCATATTCTATAGTTCAAAGAAAGCAGCCATGTTTGTGGAGACCGGCAGACAGGAGCTTTCTACACAGCCCCTTAGGGTTTTAATGCTTGGTAACCTATAAATTGTAATTGAGTTTCTTGAGCAGTTGGGTTATTTGCTTTCTATAATTATCCTGTAGAACTAATGATCTTTAGAGAATGTTCTGACTAGTCATGAGGCTGAACATGAGTAAGTGACCACGTTTTCCCCTGTAACTCATGATAGTACGGTAGAGCACAACATTAGCAGATGACGTGGATGAAATTGGGTTATCCTAAGCTTATCCCTTGTTGGTATCTTTACCTTCTGGTTCTGGACACTCATTGGCACTCATTTTTCTTTGTAATTTTTAACCATCTATTATATAATTGCGAATGCTGCGAGTGCCCCTTTGTCGTCATGTGGATACGAACGAAGCATTGGCCGCGCAGCGGCCATTGCGAGCCGGCGAGTCGCTATGCCCGCGCAGCGGGCATGGCGAGTCGAAGCATTGGCCGCGAAGCGGCCATTGCGAGTCGCTCTAAGGCGACTCGCTATGCCCGCGCAGCGGGCATGGCGAGTCGCCTTAGCAGCGCGAAGCATTGGCCGCGAAGCGGCCATTGCGAGTCAGAGACTCGCTCTGCTAGAATCCCGATGCATTGTGCATCGGGCACCCATCTAGTAGTTTATAAAATTCTGGGTCATTTTTTTTTAAATATATTTTGTTCCAAATCTGCTGTATAAAGGTTAGTGATGAAATGTACCCAGTCATCTCCAACTCCCTATGTAGAGGATTTGGTGCTCTGTAACAGACAAACAACACCTGTAACAGTGATATTAATATATCCATAAGTCATTTCAATTTTGGACCTAAAAATTACATAGTGTAAAATAGTAGATATTCCCTTTAACTTTCTGAAAAGGATACTGAAAATGGTGAGACTGTCTTAATAAATGATCATGGGTGTTGGTGAAGAATAGGAAGGAGCTATCATAATTTAACATGGAAGAGAGAAGAGCTGTCATGATAATTCTCCAGATGAATGAGCCAAGCAAAGGAAAGGCGGTAAAATGATTGTGGTGACTGACGTGTCATTTTGGTGTATTGTGGGACAATCCCAATTAAAGTCTTTTTTTTTTGGGCTGTATACATATATATGACAGATGTACAAGACCGGTGAGAGCTACTTAGTGAAGCATAAATGATGCAGACTGGCCCTCATCTATGTATGCACTTGGGTCACTAGAACTTTGCAAAGCAACCAGTATCCCCAAACAGCAGATAGCTCATCACCCATGAGGGCCAGTCTGCATCATTTATGCTTCACTAAGTAGCTCTCAGTCGTGTACATCTGTCATTTCACATTCCAGGCTCTGATGCTACCCTCTAAAAGGGAATCTATCAGCAGGTTTTTGCTATATCATCTGAATGCAGCATGATCTAGTCAAAGAAAGAGATCCTGATCCAACGATGTATCGCTTAGTTTACTGAGTGCAGCTGTTCTGACGCAATCAGAATTTTTAGTTTTTGCCATGCAGTGGAACTCAGAAGGCTAACTACACCCACACCTGGTTCTGTATACGATGTCCATAGACAGTGGGCTGCTAATCACAGAAGGGGTGTGTCCGGACTGCTGTACACTAGGCATTGTAGTCCTGCAATGGTAAGGTTATGAAGCTAAAACAAACACTCTAAGAAAACCGCTTGAGCCTTGACAAGAGAGGTATCCTTGAATCTATTTTTTAACCCTAAAAGTACCTTCACACACAGCAATTTTGCTAGGCAATTTCACTGGCAATTTGCTGGTTGCAGTGAAATCATGGACACATTGTTCCATTTGTACACAGCAACAAAATAGAACAATGTGTCCATGATTTCAGTGCAACCAGCAAATTGCCAGTGAAATTGCCTAGCAAAATTGCTGTGTGTCAAGGTACCTTTACAGCATGCATTCTTCAGATTAAGCTTGCTTTGATTCCCTTTAAACATTTTATGACTGTTTCCTGGCTGCTGATTGGGAAAAATTGCGTTGTAAACCTTCATGTCACCCAAGACTGGAAGAGTTGCACCACAAATCTTGTCTCTGCTATAAGCTATGGTCTGGAAAGCCTTTGATGTCTCTTTCAAGAGGACCTGTCACCAACCATATATGTTGAGCTAAGGGCAGCACTGAATGCAGCATGTTTGCTGCATTCAGGCAAGGGTCCCCCATGTCTGATGGCGGCTCGTACCCCGAGATAATAGTTTAGTAAAACTTACAAGCTGGAGCCAAGTAGGCTGTCCCTGGTGCAGCAGCCTGTGTCTCTATGCCGCCTCTGTGCTACCAATCACATCCTCCTCGCTCAGTCTGTGTCACCAGCACAGGGAACAGAGACAGAGCGAGGAGGACGTGATTGGCAGCAGGGAGGCTGCACAGAGACACAGGCTGCCGACAAAAGGGACCGCCTACTTGGCTCCAGCTTGTAAGTTTTACCTAGCTATTATCTCGGGGTACCAGCCGCCATCAGACATGGGGGGACCCCTTGCCTGAATGCAGCAGACATGCTGCATTCAGTGCTGCCCTTAGCTTCATATCCATGGGGGGGGGTGACAGGTCCTCTTTAACTGGCTATTCAATGGTGATGGTAAGTGCCTCAGCAGGCACTTCTCTGTTGGTGTCACTGTGTGCTCCCAGTTATTGCCTAAGGGCTTGTTCATATGCTATGTTTTTGCCGTGAAAAAAAATGCAGCTTTTTACTGTAACAGCAAACTGAATGGGATTTGTGAAATCTCATGTACACGCTGCTTATGGTTTCCTTGATTTGAAGCAGTTTCAAATGTAGAGAATGTCTGTTCTTTGTGTGCATGCACACAATGAATTGAATAGGGGGGAAATGCATAAAAAAATGCTGTGGAAAAGTGCATAATTTACACCGGGTTTTTGGTGCAGAAATGTCTGCTGTAAATATTTAACGTACGCACATACCCTGAGACTCTGAACCTTGGCTGTTCCACAGAAGTCTTGTATGTCCGCCATTCTCGGTACTCAGGCTCTTAAATGGGGTGATCCGTCACCCATAGGCCGATATGGGTTGTGTTCAATATGCACTTTTTGATTGGCTGCCATGCTATGGAGTAACGTAGGTTATCTCTTTCTACATGTATCTTTTGTGCAGTAAACTGACACATCCATGTAGCCTATGGCCAGAAGCAGCCTCTTCTGGGCTCCGTCTGTGGAATCCTATAGACCAGGGGTCTCAAACTCCAGGCCTCGAGGGCCGGACACAGTCCAGGTTTTCAGGATTTCCTTGGAGTTTGACAGTTGGTAATTTGATTACCAACTGTCAAATGCTTTGGCAATCCTGAAAACCTGCACTGTGTGCGGCCCTCGAGGCCTGGAGTTTGAGACCCCTGCTATAGACACTGTCGGCCTGTACATGAAGAGCCTTCCCAAGATAAATGTTAAGGATGAAGAAGAAAACCGGGATGTAAAAAGATACATATTTGCTGATGCACAATGTCACAAGGGGGGAGAGGAGTATAATTAATAAGTGGAAGTTCTGGTCTTAATCCATCTTTTAAATGCCGTTATGTTTGTTTTCCAGCTGTGCCCGGAGAGCTGTTTTTTCCTTGATTTTATTCTGTTTTGTAATTAAGGAAATTTAGTTGTAAATTAGGATATGAAATTATCCCAGGACGTCAGCTCAGTACATGCAGTTCTCGGCTGAATCAGTTTATCCAGGATTACATGACTTGCCTCAGGATACATATTTAAATCCCTAAGTTTTCACTCTCTAATGTACCTTAACGTCTGGGAAGTGGACCCTTAGGCTTTACACATTAGATAGCTTGTGAGCTAAACTCTATACAGCCCCGTACACAGGAATGATCCGCCCAGCTGAGCCGTCCGGTGTTCTCCTAGAAGGAGCCGTTACTCGCCTCCATAGTTTTGTCTTAAATAAACCAAAGGGTCGACTATCGGAAATCCAGGAGGCTGAACCCTTCTGTTCCCAAATATTTGTCTGGCAAAGAATGGAGACCCCCCCCAATACACATTAGATTAGATTGTCAATATTGGTTGTTGATTGGTTGATTATAGTCTGTATGGAGGCCTTTATTTTGTACAAAATGTTTGGAAGCTCTTTCCACAGTGTGAGATCAATTAAGGCCCTGTGCCCAAGCTGGTATATTTGTGAAAATGTACAGCAAATGCACGTTATATTGGCCAAAAAGATAAGTCAATGTGTTTATGGCCGTGTAGTGCCAACGTCTGCGTCACAGCGCAATAGGTGCATCAGGCACTTAAACCTCAAGATGAAACGGCGTATTGGTGTTCCTGATGCATCCTGTTTGGAGGGAAGCACGTGGAGGACTGTGTGGACCCCTTAATATTATCATGTAAAACTGGTCTGGTACAGTGACTGATTTTGGGACACTTATTCAATGTATTTTCCTGTAGTGGCGTCCTACTGATGCCGGTGGTCTTAGAGAATATTTATTGTGTCATTATCCTGTATTGGTGATGAGCCCTTATGGGAGATCCAGCTTGCAGTAATTAGAAGTCATCTCTGGCATAACCTAATTCTGGACTTGCACGGCCTCCTGAGATTGTGATACTATGCTGTGTATGAAAATACCTTGATAGAACAATAATTGGAGGCCTGAAGTATATTGAATTTACTACTGGAATCGTCTCGTTGTACTTTGTATATACAGAAGACCAACCTTATACATCAATTGTTAGACATCACGGAAATAAGATAGTTATTTTTTAATTGAATTCGTGCATATACCGTATATACTCGAGTATAAGCCGACCTGAGTATAAGCCGAGGTCCCTAATTTTGCCCTCCAAAACTAGGGAAATTATTGACTCGCGTATAAGCCTAGGATGAAAAATGCAGCAGACCCTCATCACGGTATACAGCCCCTCTCATCATGGTAAATGGGTCGCATTACTGGTATATAGGCCCTCTATCACTGGTTTATAGGCCCTCCATCGCTGGTTTACAGCCCCCCTTCACTGGTATACAGCTCACGATCACTGGTATACAAGCCCCCCATCACTGATTACAGCCCCCTATCACTGGCATACAGCTCCCCCATCACTGGTTGCAACCCCCCAATCACTGCATACAGTCCCCCGTGCTGCCGCATATAAAATAGTAAACCACTGAACTCCTCCTCTAATGCCCTGCAGGCACCGTGCATCCTGCTCTCCGCTCTTCCTGCTTGTACCCGGCTTTTATTGATGTGACTTGGCACATCAATGATGTCATCACTGCTGCACCCATCACGTGATTAGAAACCAAGTACAAGCAGGAAAAGTGGAGGGAGGACGCAGGGTGCCTGCAGGACATAGGAGGATGAGTTCAGTGGTTTATTATTTTAATGTCAGCAGCATGGGGGCCTATATACAGTGACGGAGGGACACACATCACTTGGTGTAGTGTAATGTGCGCCGCTTTCCCCGTCGGTGATGGACAGGGGGTGCAGTGCATATCACATTACACTAATGATCGGGGTCACGTGACCTCCCGCTCCTTCTGCAACCTCCCCCCATCTCCCAGCACCCGGTCACCGCACCCCCACTACAGCAAATAGATTGACTCGAGTATAAGCCGAGGGGCACTTGTCAGCACAAAAAGTGTGCTGAAAAACTCTGCTTATACTCCAGTATGTACAGTATGTGAATTCTCTGTATTTTATACAAAGATTTATATATTGATCACTCCTGAGGAACCCACGTTATGTGGGGGAAATGAGTGTTTATTCATCTGTTAAATGCATATTTGCATTTAGACCATGTACTTTTGAGGTTAGGTTAGCTCCATATCAGTGCTATATCCAGTACAGGTGTCAGGCCCCTCATCTTAGGCTAGGTTGACATCGCGGTTTTGAGCTGTTGGGCTATGTCCGGTGTTTTGCAGGAAGCACCAGACACAGCCTGACCGCTCCGGACAAACAAAACCGGAGGGCATATTTGTTTTTCTGCTAGAATCGGCAGTCTGCGGCTGAAATTTCAGGATCTAGCTCCCCGCAAGCAGTGGTCCTGAAATCTCAGCCGGGAGCTCTCCACGGTGCTGAAGTTCAGCGCCGGTGGGTGCTGAGCTTCAGCACCTGGCGCCCGGGAACCGGACAGATTTTCTGTCGAATCTGGTGCCCATAGACTCCCATGTTATTGGACGCCAGATCCGGGTGGATCGGTTGTGTCACTTTTTGCCCCGGACACAAAAACGCTGCAAGCTGTGATTTGGGTCCGGAAAAAAAAAAACACATTTCTCCCAGATTCTCCTGGACAGTTGGAAACCGGATGGCAAAACACTGCCATCCGGCCTCCATCCAGAATCGGATCCGAGGCTGTCCGGATCGCAAAAACCGTGGTGTGAAGCCGGCGTTACTCTTTCATGTACTATATCCTCTTGTTGTATACACATTGAGCTTATGCTTCACTTGCACCGATACGTCCTTGTTTGCTAATCTAGATATAAATATATGGCGGAAAAGTGGATTAATTTATAATTCATGTGAGATTACCTGTCTCAAGCATACTTTTTTGGTGTTTGCCTTTCAGTGTGTATTTTTTACTGTATTCACTTATTGGATCTTCTTTTCCGTCTGGCTTTTATTGTAGGTTTTTTTACATAGTATCTACCTAATTGGTATTTTTTTAAGGGTATCTTAATAAAGATTATTTTTTTTTTTTAATACATAGGTACCATATATTTTTTGGTATTTATATAAGTCCTATACCTGTGGTTAGTCTTCTTTGGTTTATGACTTGCACAAGATTTGACAGTCTTCTATGATATCTGTGTAGGGGAACGCTATGCAGCTTAGAGGACTGTCAAGTCTTGAGTAAGCACCAAAATTTACCTGAAATTTTATACATGAAGAATTTTCTGCACCAATTACGCAGCAAAAGCGCAATATGTTTTTGCTGCTTAATTCTTCAAATAGCAGGTGCGATTTGGTGCTGACAATTCTGATCACTTTTTGAGCGTGGACACAAGGCCTAAGGAAGAACACCCATAAAGAATTATAAAAAAATAAATCTATGTACTGTATTTTTCAAACTAGAAGACACATCTAGCTTTTAGAGGAGGAACATAGAAAGTAAATGTGCTCATGATACAGTTTTTTGGGGGAGGTGTGAGGTCTGCTACTCACTGGTATGAGGGTAATTGTCCCCCAATTCTGTACTGATGTCCTCTATGCAGGCCCTTCCAGGTATGTATGTACCCCATCTTGGTGTATATGTAACCCATACTTGTACCATTCTGGTATATAGGATTCCCATCATGATATATATGATCCCCATTCTGGTATATATGGACCATCTTAGTATATATGGCACCATCATGGTCTATATGACCCTCATCCTGGGCCCATGTTGGTATATATGGCCCCATCATTGTCTATATGACCCTCATACTGGGCCCATCCTGGTATATATGATCCCCATTCTGGTATATATGGCCACATCATGGTCTATATGACCCTCATACTGGGCCCATCTTAGTGTATATGGACCCATCATGGTCTATATGACAGTCATACTGGGCCCATCTTAGTATATATGGCCCCATCATGGTCCATATGACCCTCATATTGGGCCCATCTTACTATCTGAAGGCAGAGTTATTTCCCAGTCACAGAGTCTAGAAGAGTTAATTTACATAAATTGATAAAAAAATTATTTATCAATAAGAAGGCATCTGATATGATGCAGACAGGGAGGACTGTGTTCAGCATTCTATAACCTGTATGTCCATATTAATAGTTTAGCGAAGTCACAGTGGTGACCCATTCCCTTTAATGTAATTGTAATACTTTTGAGTTTTATGGTTGGGATAATACAGGTGTGTGCAGATGTTGCAGATTTTTCATGTTTTTTTCTGCCCAGTTTTCTCATAAAACATGAAGGGTTTCCTGATTTCAGCAAAGCATGTTCCTTATCTTCATCTTGCAGGTTGGTGCAGATGTAAATCTGCAGAATTTCAATTCTTTCAGGGTTTTTGCTGCAGATTTCACCCACAGTAAAGAGTAGGGAAAATCTGCATAAAAAACGCATGTGAAAAACACATCAAAAACTGCACCAAATACTTAACGTGTGCACATACCCTTGCATTCCAGCTTCTGGAATATGATGTGAACCCACCTACACTGACCAGCACTTCAATGTGAGGAATATAATGAAATCACATGAACGTAACAGGTCACATGGAGAAGAAAACTCCATAGTTGTTATGAAGGGTAGTCATAGTCTTGTGGAGTTTGCTGTTCTGGTGATCAACTCGGTGTTATCACTGAATGCTAAGCACAATCCAAAGACGCATCCATTGCTTTGCTAATTCACTTGTGCACCCCACCTTCTTTCTTTTGGTCAGGATATGTGTGTGTGTGCCCCAGATTGTGTAGATTATTGATCTATAGTCTGCCGGATTATTCCTTTAGTACTGGCATGTAACTATATACATGATACTATTTGGTATCATGCTAAAGACCATTGCAGTGTGGTAAAATCAGGGGATTTGTTTTAACCCCCACTGGAGTGTAGAAGACCAACATCTGCTCTTTAAGACATTGATGTAGAACCTTGGTACAGAATGTTTCTTTGTTGTTTGCCTTTAGGTAGGTGAATCGCCTAATCTTCCTGAATGAAGAGTAACTTCCATATTGTATACATCGGGCTTGTCTTGGTAACAAATGGTGCAGGTTCAGTAGCTCTCCGGATGCCACATTGCTGCCATGTTTTATTGTTCCCGGGTGGCGTACATGAACTGTTGCACATATGAGCGTTTGTGGGTTTTGTAATAAAGGCGTTGACATGTCTGTTAGAAGAGGAATGTTCTCTTCAGAGATCAGCTGTTACACTTTGGCTGCAGGGCTCTGGTATTTCCATTTTTGCAATAAGCCTTTTTTTTTTTTTTGTTTCCTGGTGTTTTTTCTTTTTTATTACATCCTGATAAACTCCTGTAGATATCTTCATTCACATGAGCTGTTGAGAAATCGCCAATATGATGGTCATTGGTCAGTTTTTGATTGTTTCTTAGCTATACGTCATGGTTAAGGTTGTAAGGTTGTAGAAGGTGATTGACAGTTTTTTACTATGCAGGATAAGGCTTGGGCTACACAATGGCTTTGGCTGCAACACAGATTGCGACCAAAGATCGATATGTATAACGGCAACACTGCAGGGCAATACAAGTAAATAGGGTCACATTGCGACCCTTTGGTGGCTACAACAATGTCACCGCTGCAGCCAAAATGCAGAGATTGAAGCTGGGATGAGTATGATCTGTCTTTACTTTACATTGCTGGAATCGGTTGAGGCCCATTTCTGTACAAGTGAAAAATCCCTTTAACAATGTAACATTATTTCTTTGACAGTCACTATCCACATTTGAAAAAGGAAAGTCCTGAAATCTTGTCTTTTTTACTTTAGAGAGTCATCCATCACAGTCAACTTGACACTTTGACCCCGATTCATCAAGACGGGCTTTGTTCATATCAGCTTTGATGAGGGGACATAGTGAAGATGTAGGCATTTGATTCATTACCTTTCAGAGGTTTGTGCCTCTTAATCTGTCAGAGGGCTTTTGCTATGTATTCTGAAGGCAGCAGTAGATGGGTACTGAACAGATTTCAGTGTTGTGTCACTTATTATGCTGTGTGCTTTAGTTTACTTAGAATGAAAGTGTTATCAGGATTTTAAATGTCAGGACTATAGGGCACGTGAGCACTTGTCTGGCCACGACCCCTCCTCTGATAAGAAGCTTACTATCCATATAAAATGTACACACAAAGCTGGGCTGTGGGCAGGATTAGCTTTCGGAGCTCTGCTACATCTAACAACTGCATCCCCCAATATGATACAAATTAGATTAGCTGGCACATCCACACCCACTTTGGCGGAGCTGGACAAAACTGACGGGAAAATGCCAGACCTCGCTAAACTAATGTATATCCTAGCATCGCTCAAAAATATTTCGACTTATCAAATTTTTTTTGTTGGATTTCAGTGTTTATATATGTTGATTTATAATGACATACGGTACTTTGTTACACCTTGTTTACAAATCTAAGTTTTCTTTCCTCTTATTCTTTTCTGTTTCTAAATCTGTGTTCTTTCATATCTGCATGTCCCGAGCTTCTAGCAGAGAGTGCGCTCATTCGTCTACTGTAGGAGTGACTCCAGGTAACATTTCACCTGTTTACGTGGAATGTGCAGTCCCTCAGTGTAGTCAAGGTCAGGTAACTGCTCCGCACTAGCTGGAACTTGTGTCCTGGCAATCACCAGTGCTCCTTCCCTGTAAGTCATATAGTGAGCCTTGAAAGCTGATAATCATTGCTGGGGATTTTATTCAGAGCAAATTTAATAGAAATGGTGAAATTCTACAAGTACAAACCAGCATTTTGTTAAGTCAACAAAGGTGATCGATCCTACTGTAACAGATCTAATACATACCTAGGTAATGTAGGGTGTTAGAGAATATTAGCCATCTCATGCCAGGTTCTTTATTAATATCTATCTATCATTTCAGAATGATACCGTAGTACAAAGTCCGGCCCATCAGACACTAAAAATATAACAGCCCTAATTGACTCTTACCATGATAATTTATACTCTAAGCCAACACTGACTATATAATTATAATATAATATAAATGTTGACATACTGGTGTTTTTGCTTGTATGTTTTGTTAGCTAATGGAGGGAGAATGTATGTATATATAACGTGGTGTGTGTAGATATATATGTTTATATGAATAAGGTTGTGTACATTTTCTATATTTGTTTGCTGGCCTCAAATATAATTAATGTAAGAGTTTTGTTGGGTTGTTTCCGTATTTCCTGAGCGTATAAAGTATGACAGAATATGCCCTGAAGCAGACTGTTGATTCTGTAGGAATGAGGATAAGTCTGGTTCATATTTTGGTCTGCAGTTATGAGATAAAAATATGATTCCTAATATTTCATCCTCCATGGTCTTTTATCATTGCCAGTTCTGCATACATGAATATTATTAGCTTACATTATGATGTAAAATGTAGGGACAGATAAAATCTGCTATAAGTACAGAATGTGACTGCACATGATGTGATTGTTGTCTGATCTTTGGATGCATAGATCTGCATTTGTGAACAGATTATAGAATACTTTTAACCTCTTCTCGCCCTGCATGATATTGGTATATTTCTGTTAGACAATGAGACCCTTTTTTGGGTCAGGTGATCATACAGGCTCCTTTCAGGTGCCGGCTGATTCCTCGCTGTAATGGCAGAAATAAGAAATAGCTGTGCTCTTGGCTATGTAAATGACTGTAGCTCCTGCAGTCAATAGCAACTGTAGAGTGGTTTTAGGCCTTGTGCTGACGTTTTAGGAGTTTTTTTTGTCACCTTTTGTCACAAACCTTCATGCCGATCTTTACCCCAGCAATGTCTATGAGAATTCTGAAATGCTGTTGCCACATGATGGCTTTGTTTGTTCCGTGCAGTTTAGGTGCAGATTGTGGTCAAGACAAAGGAATGAGCATGTGAATTGTTTGCTGCTCCCAGCCATTGACTGTAGTAGAATAATGACCCCAATCTGCACAAAAAAGCATGCATTTTGTGGTGTTTTCCCACTACAGGGGCAGTTTTGCAGCATTTTTACTACAGAAAATGTTGGCGATTAAAAAAAGAGCAGCTTTGGCACATAGCCTCTTTTTACCTCTTAAAGGCTATTTCCACCCCTCGATACGTCTTCACTGGGTGTTGGGGCCTGGCTGACCAAACAACCCACTAAGGCTGGGTTCACATTAGCGGAGGGGAATCGCCATGTGTGCGCAACGGCCGCCAGCTCCTATCTTTATAATGGGAGCGCACGGTGCTGCGCTTGACAGCGCATGACCTTGCGCACCCATTCACTGCCATATGTGACCTGTGCGCAGGCGGATGCCTGCGCACAAATCACACCGTCTCGTCCGCACCAGGGACGCGACATGTTGCATTCTTGGAGCGGACGAGAGTGTGTGATCTGTGCGCAGGCATCCGCCTGCGCACAGATCACATCTAGGAGTGAATGGGTGCGCACGGTCATGCGCTGTCAAGCGCAGCACCGTGCGCTCCCATGATAAAGATAGGAGCTGGCGGCCGCTGCGCACACATGGCGATTCCCCTCCGCAGAACGCTGCGGAGGGTAACGCTAATGTGAACCCAGCCCCTCAGGTCTTTCATTTTTCAAACCCTATGAGGTGTTGCCACAGGTAAAGTTCTATAGATTGCCTAGCAGTGTAAGGCTACGTTCACACTTAGCGTATTTCGCTTTTTAATGCTGCATAAATGCAGTGAAACGCAACGCCGTATCGCATCCAAGCAAAAGCAATGGCTTTTGTTGAAATGCGTTCATATGGTTTTCATTTTGCAGATGCGCTTTGTACTGAAAACCGCATCAGCACCAAGAATGACCATGCCAATTGTTTGTGCCTTTTTCGTCACGCTTTTTACTGACCTTGCTGCTGTTCCCTGGTGATCACTTCTCTACCCGGCACCATAGGACTTTGTGCAACACCTTGTGCAGGACCTTAGACAGCACCATGTGACCGGACGACGTTACTGGTCACATGGTGCTGGGGGGTCCTAGAGGCCTGGCGGGGGATCAGAAGACACCACCGGCGGTCATTGAGGGAGCGTGGCGAGGTGAGTATACAATGCAGGCCATTCACAACACACAAGGCTGCGTTCTGTGAAGATCAGTTCTTAGTGCAGTTTGTAACAAAAACGGATCCTCACAAGAACGCTGTGTGTGAACATAGCCTAAAGCTGGAGTATTTCCAGGCCCATATATTGGCTGTATTGCTTAAACTACAGCTGATCCATATTCGGACCACAAAACCTATTTGTGAAAACAGTTAGGGCCAATATACTTATTAGTTTGGGGCATCTGCATGTTTAATGGACTTTGAGGTTTGTGGGGATTCCCAACTCTACCCAGTTAAAACTCTACCCAGTTTGGAGAAATGAGGATCGAGCAGCTTAATTCCCCATCTCTCTCGTTCTCCAAATAGAAACTCCTTGCAGCTGCTTCCTCTGTTTTCCCATGGAATACATATGAGCACTCGGCCGATTGTTCATGTATATGGAGTAGTCTGTGGGGGATAGCCATAGGCCAAACAAATATCAGAGGACTTTAACTCTGTGCACACAATGGGTTTTATTGCTATTTTTTATGCGTTTTTGAGTACAGGTTTGTCACAAAACTGCATGAAAATCCTCATGCCAGCAAAGCCAATGAGAATCCTGAAGTGTTGTGCACATGTTGCTCATCTTTCCCTTGTAGATTTAATGTGGAAATAAATCTGCAGCGTGTCAATTCTTTCAGCATTTTTCCACCACAGGACACATGGGAAAAACGCACTGAAAACACGTCAAACATGCTAATTTTTTTCTGCCAAGAGATGCGGATTTGGTGCAGAAATTTCTGCAACCCGATACTCAAGATGTGCACATACCCCAAATCTTCAGATCCCCCTACTGGTACTAGAGAAACATCTTCATAAAGATTTTCGAAAGAGAATCTGACAAAATATAAAAAGCCTGTTTGCTTAGTGATGCTGCAACTGTCGTGACAGGTATGATTATACCGCCCAGCAATGGTATTCAAGAACTATAACCGATAGAAACTGGGTGTCCAGCAAAAAAAAAAAAGCCCTTACACAGTTCCAGCTTTCAGATTGCAGTGACGTGAACATTGTTTTTATTGTGTGACAGTAGTAAAATCCTGTATAAACTAAACAACCCACAGAACAATGTTCTTGACACTTATACTGCATCATCAATTTCATGAAAATAAATCCCACAAACAAGGTTCAAATGGTGCTTTATGGCTTTCACCTTTTCCTCCGTGTGCCCACCTGTCACATTTAGTGGGCACCTGCCTGGGGGAAGTGCAGCTGGAAAGGAGATTGATTGTGTGACCATATTTGAGTGGGGAGTGTAGCAGCAGTGATATGCTTTCATAGTGGTTGTGACTCTCACAACCACACAAGGTGAAGCCTCTGATAAACATTTAGGTAATATTTTATCTCTCAGACCCGTCATACTCCTTAATTTTTTGAAATAATGACATTTGGGTTTCATTGGCTGTAAGCAATAATCATCAACATTAACAGAAATTAACACTTGAAATAGAATACTCTGTGTGTAATGACTCTATATAATATGTGTTTCACTTTTTGTATTGAATTACTGAAATAAATTGACTTTTTGATGATATTCGTATTACCGTATATACTCGTGTATAAGCCGACTTTTTCAGCCCAAAAATTGGGCTGAAAAGTCCCCCCTCGGCTTATACACGAGTATATACATGTGTGTGACGGGGACGGGGGCTCTGACTGGGGGCAGGAGGAGGCAGGAGGGGGCTACAGTGACACCGCGCGGTCACGTGGGCCCGGCTCATTAATATGCACGCATCCCCCTGTCCATCCCCGGCAAGGGGATGCAGTGCATATTGCCCCACACAGCCCCTGGCGGCCCCCGGCAGTGGTATACAGCCCCCCCCGCCTAGTACCGGGCCCCCATGCTGCGGATACAGTAGTTCATACATTACCATCTCTCCCTGCAGCGCGCGGCTCCTCCAGTCCCAGCCGGCATCTTCCTGTAGTGTCATGTGACTGGCGCGTCACATGACACTACAGCAACAAGCCGGGCGGGAGATGGAGGAGCCGCGCGCTGCAGGAGATGGTAATGTATGAACTACTGTATGCTGTGCCGCAGCATGGGGGCCCGGTACTAGGCGGGGGGGCTGTATACCACTGCCGGGGGCGCTGTATAAACCCCCGGGGGCCTGCTGTATAAACCCCGGGGGCCTGCTGTATAAACCCCCGGGGGCCTGCTGTATAAACCCCCGGGGGCCTGCTGTATAAACCCCCGGGGGCCTGCTGTATAAACTTCCGGGGGCCTGCTGTATAAACCCCCGGGGGCCTGCTGTATAAACCCCCGGGGGCCTGCTGATACCCCCGGGGGCCTGCTGATACCCCTGGGGCCTGCTGAATACCCCTGGGGGCCTGCTGTATACCCCTGGGGGCCTGCTGATACCCCTGGGGGCCTGCTGTATACCCATGGGGGCCTGCTGTATACCCATGGGGGCCTGCTGTATACCCCTGGGGGCCTGTTGATACCCCCTGGGGGCCTGTTGATACCCCTGGGGGCCTGCTGATACCCCTGGGGGCCTGCTGATACCCCTGGGGGCCTGCTGATACCCCTGGGGGCCTGCTGATACCCCTGGGGGCCTGCTGTATACCCCTGGGGGCCTGTTGATACCCCTGGGGCCTGCTGATACCCCTGGGGCCTGCTGAATACCCCTGGGGGCCTGCTTATACCCCTGGGGGCCTGCTTATATGCCTGGGGGCCTGCTGTATACCACTGGGGGGGCCTGTATACCTTACTGCTGGGGGTTGTATACCTGTGCTGGAGTCCACCCTCGGCTTATACGCGAGTCAATAAGTTTTCCCAGTTTTTGGGGGCAAAAGTAGGGGGGTCGGCTTATACACGGGTCGGCTTATACACGAGTATATACGGTAATTGAGATGCACATGTCTGTAATGTGAATAGGATGGGGGAGAAAATGGACGGGGGTCTTGAATTTTATTGCCCTCTCTTTTTGTTCTCTTTGGTATAAGCCGATGCCTGAGCAGTCTGATACTGAATTACTCCCCTCTCCCCATATGAGCACTCAGCCGTGAGAAGCATTTATGGGAGGTTTGGGTGAAATAATGTGTTCATTTTGCTGACCGTTATCTAAAGTGGACCCTGTATAACTATTGGTTTCTTTTGAATGCATTGCTATTTTGTCTTGCATATATAATATATAAATGATAATAAATTGTGAAAAAAAAAATATTGTTTATTTTTACAAATATTTTATTTGTGTTAGTTAAAAACAAAAACCAGTTGCCGCACAATGAGATTGTCCTGCAGAAGACCCCACTACACTAATCTGCCTAGATAACCCATCACTTACTTATTCACACAATAATGGGGGCGATCACGTCTATAAGTAAGAGGTCTGCTGATGCTAAGTGCCCTGGGAACAATAATCATCTTTGCATTTCAATGGCCTCTTGGCATATAATGGATGCTTTTTGGTCATTACCTTCAATGCACATTATCAGTCAATGAACAGCATGCAGATCTCGGTATTCAGTGTATGGCCTGTGTCTGGATGATGCATGTGTCTACACAGTGGCATAACTTGAAGCTCCTGGACCCCGAAGCGAAAGCTCCAATGGGGCCTCCAATCATTGCAAATCTTTAATACTGTTAGTTTTTCTTTCTATAGGCCAAAAGGACTTTTGGGGCCCCCCTGCACGTGTTCTAGGTACACCCCAGTGTCTACACAAACCAAGGACCCAGATCAGGATGTATTTCTGCAGGTCAACACTGACAGTTGCTCTTGCACTTCATCAACTTGCTCATCGCCTTTGTAGTAGTCATATTCTGAAGTGTACAGCCATTGTCTGTATCTCCAAGTGTCATGATCTAATAACCTTCACTATTTTTCCTTTTTTTCTATGTCTGGGAGCTTGCTATCAACCTTATGGAGACAGCGAAGTAGGTGAGGAGATTGTAAGCTACTTCCCTCCTCTCAGATATATGCAAATATGCAAATTTGCACTGTAGTTTGGGGTTCTGATCTGGCACAAATCCCTTAGTTATATTAAAAGCTTGTAGGAAAGTGATTATGACTTTGAGGAAGCTGCTTAAATGTGGCACTGGAGTTTCTCTACTTCCTTAGTGAAGTGCAAATTTGCATATTTGCATATATCTGAGAGGAGGGAAGTGGCTTACAATCTCCTCACCTACTTCGCTGTCTCCATAAGGTTGATAGCAAGCTCCCAGACCTTGTCTTAGCCCACTCACTCAGCCAGATCAGAATATCCCACACACTACACTGATGAGGGGCAGGTACCCCGAAACGCAGCGTCTGTAGTTTGGGGTTCTGATCTGGCACAAATCCCTTAGTTATATTAAAAGCTTGGAGGAAAGCGATTATGACTTTGAGGAAGCTGCTTAAATGTGGCACTAGAGTTTCTCCACTTCCTTACTGAAGTGCAAATTTGCTTTTTTTTCTATGTAACTCCAAACCATTGTGTAATGGTGCCTGAAAATGTTGAGATTAGCTGCCATCACTACAAGCTACCGTATATAAGCCCTGATTTTACTGATATGTCATTATCTCACATCCTCTCTTTACACTACATCTTACATTTTTTAGCCTAGAATGGTTTTCTAACTCTTGGTAAAGGCTTGGTAAAGTGGAAAAAAAAAAGTTCTGTTTTCTCACTTTCTAATAATCAAGCGTCTCTTCGCCCTACTTTCCCCTGTCCCCATCCCCAGTGTTTGATGACAGGCTGCAGTGCTGATGACTAGAGTTCACATTACCGCTACAGCCAGTTATTGCTCTCTGCAATCTCTATAGCATTAATTACTGATGAGCCTAATGATTGCCTGCAGCAGTGATATGCACTGTAGTTGGGACATCACAGTTGTAGCCTGTTAACGGAGATCAGTGATAGCGTCAGGGATCTGCTGCTAGTTTAATATTTTTCACCTCACTAAGGCTTTGGACTAAAATATATTTTGGAGTATGACTATTTATTAATGTGAATTAAAGAGAACCTGTCACCCCCCTGGTGCTTTCAAAAGTGAAGACACCACTGAATACAGTGTGTATGCCGCATTTAGGGAAGCTGTGTACTAAGGTTCTAGCCTCCCTGTACCCTGAAAAATACACTTTTGCAAACTATCCAATTAAGAGGTCCCGTTGGTTGGATCTGATTAAGAGGTCATCGCCTCTGGCACAGTCCTCTCTGCCTCCTCCTTGTGTGTTCCATCCGCTGCCTCTTCTTTTGGGTCTGCCCTCCTCTCCTGCTTCTTGTGATGCCACGCAGGTGCACAGCACTTGGGTGAGCGGGACCCAGCAGCTCTAAAGGTACCGTCACACGGTACAACGTTGCAGTGATGTCTGAAGCGATTCCGCGGGTGCGCGCTCGCTTCAGACATCGCTGCCTTTGGTGTCACACAGGGAGATGTTGTGCACAACCCAGCGAGCGATATGCATCCATGTTGTTAATAGGTGAAATCGCTGGCAACATCGCTATCGCTGTGTCACACGAAGCGATGTTTGCAGATCGCAGGAGCAACATCGCCACGTTTACCAACATGTTGGTAAACCTGTCAACTGCAATCCAGCGATTTATTGCAGTTGTATTGTGCTGTTAAACGTCACAACGCACCTGCGATGTCGCTGCAACATTACCGCACCCCGTGACTTTTCAGTGAGGTTGCAGACAACATCACCCCGTGGGACGGTACATTTAGACGCAAGCACATGGCTTCACACCAGAGGCCACCTTGCGAATGCTTATGCTGCATACACCCGCCGGGCCCTGCTCACCCAAGTGCTGTGCGCCTGCGTGACGTCACAAAGAGCAGGAGCAGAAAAGTAGGGCAGACACAGAGGGGGCGGAACACACAAGGAGAAAGCAGAGAGGCCTGTGCCAGCAGTGAGGACCTCTTAATCAGACCCGACAAACAGGACCTCTTAACTGTAAAGTTTGCAAAGTGTTTTTTTGGGGGTACAGGGGGGTTAGAGCCTTAGTACACAGTTCCCTGAATGCAGCAGACACGCTGCATTCAGTGATGCTTTCAATTTTGAAAGCACCAGGGGGTGACAGGTTCTCTTTGTTTATTATATTTCTCAGATAAACATGTGGCACCCCAAGGGTTAAAGTGCCACAGAAACATCAACACAGGTTTAATCCCCACACAACACTACACTAGAAAGTGGGAGGAGTTTAGGTGGCACCTGCACTAGTGGGAGGAGCTAAGTTGTTTACCACAGAGCAGGAGTGACAGTTAGTTCAGTTTAGTCTGAAGCAGGAGCAGAGTCAAGTAGAAGTGGAGGTCCTGAGAGGTCTGAGGAGAGGAGACAGAGGAACATACCCGGGATAAAGAGTTACCCCAAAAACGTGACCCCGGGGAGGCGCTTAAGACGGATACCGGATCCGAGGCTGTGCCTGAGACAGACAGGACAGTAAACACCGGCATAGTGAAGGTCCACCATCTTCACAGCACCATAGCAAAGCAACACGGAGGGGTCAGTGACACAGAGGACTCAAGTTGCCCAGCAGATTGGTACCCGTGAGCAGAGACAGGGCCAGGAGTACAGCTACAAGCAGCAGCAGGGCCACACACAGCGCTTAAGTAGGAAGCCAAGGACCCAGTCAGGGTGGGAGCAACCCGGTACAGACTCCGTGGACAATATTGTGATATACCATCTGCAAGTAAAGACTTGGAAAACAACAGAAACCGTGAGTGTGTGTGATCCTTATACTGAAGCCCCACTTGCCCTCATATACTGCAATTACCTCTACTCTCATCATCTCTACTGCTACCCCTACTCTCCTGCAGCATCAATAACTATCCTCACAGACTTTAACTACTACTACCACTGCCCCGGGGAACCCAGTTCTGCCCACAGGAACTATTCTATCCAAGCTGCTATCCCATCATCCCCGGAGGTTCTGCAGCAGCGGCGGCCCCATTACTGGCCACATATAGTGGGTGGCGTCACGAGTGACAAATCCCCTGTAAATAACCCCCATTTTATTGTGCGGGCTTGGGACACGGTCCGGACCAGGACCGCCGTGACATCCCCCAGCAGTACCCCGGTCCGGCACAGAGTACCCCGTCCCAGTGGGCTCCACAAACACTTTAAAGTACATTTAAATATTACAGATTTTACGAAGTACATTTTTATTAGGTGAAAATTTAGCAAAAAGGTCATCTTTAGTTAGTGCACTATCCTGGAATGAAATATGTCAGCTGCCAGCAGTTTCCCAGCTGTCCCACGTCTTGGGACAGGCTGTATAAAGATGTCTGCTGTAGACAGACCTCGGGAGAGGGCAGCATCCTGTCAGGTATTGTGAACACTGATTCTTCTAGTCACTGAACCAGACAGGGCAAGCGGAGGGAGGGAAACGACTGAAGCAAGATATAACCTTTCTAACTGATTGATGTTAAACATTTATCTCAGCAGCCTGGCATGTTTATTGGAGGGCAGAAGGATGACATGGAGCTACTGGAATACACTATACAAACTGTCCTCCGCTGCACATTCACGATTCCTGACAGGACGCTGCCCTCACCTGATGTGTGTCTCCAGCAGACGTCTTTCCGTAGCTCATCCTAAGACATGGGACGGCTGGGAAGCTGCTGGGAGCTGATGGTCTTTAAATCCTGAACTAACCTTAATTACCTTTTTGCTACATTTTTGCTAAATGTATTTTGTAAAATGTAAAATATTTTAATATTCTTCATTTATATTCGTTATATTTATTACTTTTCTTGGAGTATCCTTTAAGGAAAAATGAAATAATTTATCATGAGTGGCGCATGACCTCCAGTTTAGGTGATGGCTCCCCATCCATACCAAACCTTTTCTGGGTCTGCGGTTTGTGATAATTAGGGTTGGCATTTGTAGTTACTTCTTTTCTCTTCAGTAAAATTGTCCACTATCTACTGCTCAGGTCCTTTTTATCCTAAATATCTATCTAGTTGTTGTTCTACAGGAAATGTAGCTAGATAACGAAACATTGGCCAGGATCCTTGTTACACTTGGCACGTTGCACTCGGTGTTTTCTGTTAAACCTCCTCTTAGTCACCTGATTTATCACAGTGTGCGGTGACACACCTAGTAGTGTGGGAATTCTGGCCTGAGAGCGAACACAGTATTTACATAGTTAGAAGAAGCCCTGAAGATGGACCCTATGAATATAGCTGCACACATATGGACATAGCAATATTTTTGTCTTCCTTTTCAGCTAAATTATGCAAATTGTCCTCCTTTACATGTTTTACACAATTGTATTAATAAAATGATTCACTGTAACCATGTAGATCAGAAGAAGCAGCTTTCACAGAGAGCTTGATCCTTCACCTAGTGTCTATAAGACAGTTTTTTTTCTTAAATTAAGAACTTGACAACTGTATGGGAAACATAGCGGGTTTTCCATCAAAGGGCGACATCAGAGCAGGCGATCTTCTATTCTTGGGATTGTTTATCCTCACATAAATTGTTCCTGCACAATTCATAAACTAATTGCCTGTCCTAAAGATAAACCATCCCTTTATAAGATAGATGAACCCCTATAACAGACACAGACTGCCTGGATATTGCCCAACTTTCTGGAAAGCACTACATTTAAGGGATGAACCCCTTTTGGAAGTGTCATCTGAACCTTTGCAGTTGGGCTCGTCTATAACATTTTGTCCCAACCTTTGATTTCCAGTGTTATTTGCTGATCATATCCACAGACCTTCACTTACCCAGACAATACCTTTTAGGCATACATCACCCAGTAGGCATTGGCATAATTTGTTCATGGTATGGAGGACTAGAGAAGTTTCATTATTCCATACAATGCTATACAGTAAGGAAGTACATATGCTTTGCAATACAGTATACATTGCTTTTCTTTTTATGTTGCGATCATCTGTATATCCATATGGTGTCCATATGCTGCAGCCTTCTGTAGGAAGGACACATGGGAGCATCCTCCCTAGATCTTCCTCCAACATACACCTCTAATGTAGTATGATCAGCATTTGCATGGACTCAAGGTTTGTGAACAAATGTTAGTAAAATTATTCATTCCTGATCATTGGTCAGTGAAAACATGCCCACAATCACCCCGATGAGCGATCAGAACCTTGTTCCTGTCTGGATTGTTTATGCCAGAATGAAAATGCGTATTGACCACTCATCCACCCATGTAAATGTGCATGTTTATGATGAATAATCATATTAATGATTATTCTTTGCCCCCATACAGTTTGTACTGGCCCTTGTGAATGAGAAAAGAGCAAGCAACAGACTGCTTGTATATACTGGTCAGCATGAGATCATGGGAAGAATGCTGTCTTAGTGGGGTTTTCCCCATGAAAATTCATTTTAATTAATAGATCTTGGAATAATAGGTTCACAATTGGTTGTGTTAAAGAAAAAAATGATCCTGTGTTGAGGTAATATTATATATGTGTCCTTGCTATGTACTGTGTAATGGATGTGTCTGATCATATCACATCTCCTGTGCTGAGATAATCTTATATATATATCCCTGCTATGTACTTTGTATTCAATGTGTCTGACCGTACAGGGACATGGTCTGATCATACCACATATCCTGGGCAGGGGAGAGAGTAAGAAAGTATACAGACTTTTCAGCATGGGATTGAAAATAACTTTTTTTTAATAAACAGAGAGATAATTTAACCTCAATGAATAAATCAGCTGTGATCCCGTGCTACAATGTCTTCATACTTTTCTTTTTTTTTTTATCCTCTCCTTTGCCCCGGAGATGTGGTATGATCGGACCATGTCCCTGTACGGTCAGACACATCCATTACACAGTACATAGCAGGGGCACATATATAAGATTATCTCAGCCCAGGAGATGTGATATGATCAGACCATGTTCCTGTACAGTCAGATATGGCCTTTACTCAGTACATACAGTATATGTATATATCTCAGCACAGGGACATTTACTTAAATGAAAACACAGGTGTGGAACTTATTATTACTCCAAGATATATTGATTCAAATTAACTTTGTTCATCTAACAACCCCTTTTTGGTGTGTTGTTGGTTATATTGTTTGTGGTCCAGCATTTGTCACCTTGATGGACTCAAATGTGCCAGATTATTAAAATTTTATTGCATTTTTATCTTTTTAGGTTCCATAATATATATAATCGCTGCTTTAGTTAATTATTTTATGCACTTAAGCCCCTTTCACATCAGCGTTTTTGCTGATTTGTGGCAGATTCGGCAGATTTGCCGCATCTGTTGCATAATGGTCGACTAGTAGCAAGCCAGCGACTAGCCCCCACTCATTCTCTGAGACAAGCGGCAGGTGCATTTTTTTGCCACGATCTGGCAAATCCGGCAGTTGTAGGATGTCAAAAAAACGCGGTTAGCTGCGTTTTTTGATCTGCTGGATTGTGGCAAAGCCGCATTAGTTGGATGTTGCGTGGCAGATGCGGTAAATCTGCCGCAACTCTGCAAAACCGCTAATGTGAAAGCAGCCTAACCATTATCTATACTATAAAGGTCACCACATGCAGTATTTTGCCAAGCATTAATTATTTCCTAAAGTTCTTGCTTTGTTTGATCTGTTACGGACGGTTAGTCCTAATGGTTTTTCCAGTCTGAGGAAGAATTACTTAAACAGAACGCAGCGGATGACATAAAGACACACCTATCTATATTTTCTCATTGTCTGCTTGGAGAACTCCTGAATTATACGGGTTTATTTTGACACCATATTTGCTGTATAATCTCCATTAACAGACTGCAATGCAGTCCGGCCTGATTTGTCTCTTACTGTCTTTTTACACCTCGGGGGCTTTCTATTCTCCAAATGTCATAGATTCTATATATAACAACCTGCTCTTCTAGTGAAATTTTACCAAATGTCTCTAGAATGATGTGAACTGTCATCTACCGAAGTGCATACACAACATTGTTGTAGTGCTGAGATCCAAAACTTACAAAGAAAACTGTTTTGCTGAAAAATTCACCTAGTTAATAAAAATGCCCCCCCACACGGAGCTCAATAAGGATAGAATTGTGATATTTAAGTAAGAGCTTGTTCTGATGAGCATATTTTATATATGTGTCCTGTATGTTTTCATATTGGATAGTAAAAGGGCAGCACAGACTAATACTAGTCAATGGGCTTCTAGTTCATAGGAGTTTAATTTTACACCTGGATCGATGGTAAAGAAGATTGCAGTATGCACTAATTACATTTGCGTTTTTGCAAATCCGGCAGAAATCCTCCTTTTTTTGTAAAAAAACAGGATGTGGCATTTGCATTTTCATCGTGATCTGGCAAATCCAGCGCTTCTGGCTTGTCTTAAAACCGCAGGTAGGGTGGTTTCACACTTGCGTTTTTGTGACTTGTGCCAGTGTCCGCTGAAATCCCGATGCATGCGTCCCTATACTCAACATGGGGATGCAGGGATATTAAGAGGCATCAGGATTTAGATGGATGCAGACGAGTGAATCATTTTGTACACACCTTTGACTGCATCATGTTGCGATTTTGCGATGCTTCATAAAAACCTGATGCAGCAAAATGACGCATCGATCTCTGAGGCCGCATCTGTCTGCAGATGAATGTGGCCAAGTCCGATCCAGATTTCTCCTTCTCTCTCCCTCCTTCTCTCTCCCTCCGTCTCCCCCCTCCGTCTCCCCCCCTCCGTCTCCCCCCCTCCGTCTCCCCCCCTCCGTCTACCCCCCTCCGTCTCCCCCCTCCGTCTCCCCCCTCCGTCTCCCCCCTCCGTCTCCCCCCTCCGTCTCCGAAAAAACGCAGGTCAGGTGCTCTGCATTGCGGGGGGAGGGGGTGTATTGGCTATAGAGGCCAACTCCGGAGCATGTGCAGTGCACCTTCCGAAGCCGGCCTGTACACCCACTAATCGCCCACAATGCACCAGACCGGAAATGACGCTGGCCTGGCACATCACACTCTGAAGGAGGAGCCCTGAGTTTTAAATCGGGACACCACTTCGGAATGAATGATCACGCCCACTGGGGCATGATACCAGCATTGAGCTGGAAAGAATGGAGCCGAGGAGAATGCCCAAGCTGACTACATACTGTAGTCAACATACCTCATTAACATACAAACATGTAAGTAACAAACTTATTTTCTACAACCATTATAGGACAGTTTTAGCTCAGACAGGGATGATTAGGGATGTGCTACAGTAGGAAGGTGCAGGGACAGGTAGTGATAGGTTGGGGGCATAAACGAGCTGACAGGTTTTCTTTAAAAATGATCTGTCACTTGCCGTAAATATGTAATGCATTAAGAAATGTAAATGCTGCAAATCTCATAAATCTCTTAGTTTATTTTTTATTTCTGTTCCTCTCCAAGCCTCCACTTCCCTGTATAGAAATCTAGTCTTGTTAGCCAAGTGGGCGTGGTCCTCATTTGTTTTCTGTTAAGAATCTTATTGAGGTCCAAGTGAAGAGGAGGTGCAGGAACAAAAAATAAACACCAGACTTTGGTGAACAGCGGCTCTAAAGGCCCAGTTACACACACAGATAATTGTGCAGAGATTGCTCGCAGATCTCTGGTTGTAGTGAAATTATTGACACATAGTTACATTTGTACACGGCCATAAAATGTAACAATGTGTCCATGATTTCACTTCAACCAGAGATCTGCGAACAATATCTGCACAATTATCTGTGTGTGTAACTGGGCCTTAACATGAAGCAATAAATGACATATTATGGAAAGTGACTGGACTCTATAATAATGGGTAGTCCAGTCTAAATCCAATGTGCGGTATGAGCCAAGAACAGCAGGTGGTCACGAGTATGCGATATACATACTCCTGACCACAGGAGTGCATCCTTGCCAAATGCAAATTTATAGAGTGAGGCCGTGTCAGACTCTGGGCGGGAGTATGTACATGGCATATGTGTGACCATGTGACTATGAAAACCCAGCGAATCTACATACAGTAATTCAATAAAGTAGAGACGGCACTCACCCGTTTAGAGATCGGTGATTTATTTAGGGAACAAACACATTCCGTGCAGGGAGGGAGAGAGGAGCAGCTGACGACCCGGGACCCGTGGAAGCGCATAAGCGCGAAACGGTGCCGTCGTCAGCTGCTCCTCTCTCCCTCCCTGCACGGAATGTGTTTGTTCCCTAAATAAATCACCGATCTCTAAACAGGCGAGTGCCGTCTCTACTTTATTGAATTGCTGGATTGTTGTGCTTTGAGACGGGCACCTCCCGTTGTCACCGGTTTGCTCTGTGATTGCAGGCTACCGGCTCTGGTGCCCCGACTTCCTCCTGTTTATCCATAGAATCTACATACAGTGACTGCAGAGTTGATAGTTTACACTGGACAACCGCTTTAATGACTTCATCTGAGAGGTGTAAGGTCTGTGTAGTCTCAGTCTTTGGATGAGAACATGAATGTTTCTATATTGTGACCAAAATTAGAAAAAATAACAAATTAAAAAACATAAAATGATAAAAAAAAATTGCCAAATTAAAAGTTTAGAAACATGTAGGAAAGATTTTCCATTTTATTTTTTCTACCATGATTACATGTTGTTTGCAAACAGCTCGAAATCCTTCTAGTTCTCCCCTTTTGTCCACTTGTTGCATTTTTTTCAGTTGTTTTCAATAACCACCTGCAAGACTTTGCCCGAGCAAACCCCATTCTCTGGAATTCTACACCCAAAAACGTCCGACTGTCCCCTACACTCAGAACCTTCAAGCGGAACCTGAAAACCCATCTCTTCAGAATAGCCTACAGCCTGCAATGACCACGGTGCCACCTCACCACCACTGGACCTGGCGCATCACCACCATTGGACTTGGTGCTCCACCACCACCCGAGCAGACCCAACCTACGGTCTCTCTCCCTATTGCCCTGTAGAATGTAAGCCCGCAAGGACAGGGTCCTCTCTCCCCTCTGTATTGGTCTGTCACTGTTAGTTTGTTCATTGTATTTTTCACTTGTTTGTATGTATCCTTTTGTCATGTACAGCACCATACAATCAATAGTGCTCCATCAATCAATAATAATTATTATAATCACTAATTACCACATTATAATATTTTGTCATGTATATAGCAATTGTTGTCCATATTTCTGCAAAGCACCACTCCACTGTTTTGTCCTGTCATATACTCACCTTCTGACAGCTTCCCTGTGTTTCGGCACCACTTCGGGCCTGTGGAACAGTCTTATGCCCTTAACCTTTGACTGTCCAGAAGTTATGTCACGAAGTCTCAATATGTATGAGAACTAGAATGAGGGCCGAATGAGGTCCTTATAGAGATGTATTGATTTTTTACCTCAGGCACACTCCATGACACACTGAAGCTTCTGGCAGGGCACAAATCACCGGAGGCCGACTGCAGCGACTCAAGTCAGCGACAGTATAAGACAGGAGGCAGGGGACTAATGGTGGGGTTACACGTAGCGATATCGTCCCGATATCGCATACAACGCCGCGGGAGCGCGCATTTTTTGAGCGCTTTTCCCGATATCGCATCGGCGGTTTACACGCTGCGATATCGGGAAACAACGTCCCTCCAATGTGTACGCCCACCAACCCAGTAACGACCATTTAACATGGGAGTTAATGGGTGAGGTGCGAGTACAGATCGGAGTTGGGCTGTCACACGCTGCGATGCTGGTACAACGGCCTTGCGATATCGGGGAGTTGAATAGCTCTGCTATTCAACTCCGATATCGTTTTGGCATCGTTCCAGCATCGCGTTGTACACTGTAACAGTACAACGCGCACCCGATATCGGCTCCAACTCTCGACCCACGTGACTTTTTGTCGGAGTTGGGTCGGAGTTGGACGCCGATATCGCGGCGTGTAAACCCACCATTACACTTTAGAGGTGAAATAAAAAAAACAAAAGAACGATTAGTAAATCTGCTCCCATACTGCTAATTGGGCAGACATACTGTTCACAGCTCTGCAGGCCATACAGGCAGCCATATTCCTTTCTGGCCAGTTCTCTCATATAGAGAACTATGATGTCTAGAATCAAATAGACCTGGTATCATTTAGCTACTGCCTATGGCACCTTCTGGAAGAAGAAATATTTGTCCAGGGGTCTGACTTAAATGACAGCAAATCCCATCTGTCCAGAGCACATTTATCCATATGGTGATCTACAATACTCGCCTTAGGGCAAGGTCAGAGTCATACAGCTGATAGTCATACAACTTTGTCTTTGATGCCTAATACCGCCTCAGCCTTTTATGTTTCTATGCAATCAGGTTTTATTTTTTAGAAGCTTCCTTACCTCATCTGTTCATAGTTAGGATCCCCAGAGATAAACTTTAAGGCTATGTTCACACAGTGCATTTTTGCTGCGTTTTGGTGGTCATGTTTTGCGTTGGTTTTATGTAAGTCTATGCTAATCTAAGGCTATGTGCACATCTGACCTTTGTGCATCTCTGCAGAACGTCCAAAAACCGGTGTAGATTAGCAGAAACTGAGTTTTCTGTGCTCAGTTTTGTTCCTTGTTTTTCAAGCGTTTTTTTCACGTTTTCCGCCCGGTTTTACAGCGTTTTTCTCGGCGGTTTTCTTGCCGTTTTTTCAGACTGGTCTCTGGTGCACTTGTTATGCTGGAACCGCTGGAAAAACGACCAAAAGAAGTCACTTGCTCTATTTTTGAAAACCGGTGGAAAAACTGAAAACGACCAGAAAAAAACGTTCTAATGAAGACAGCGTTTTCTAAACTCCATTGAGTATCATGTTAATCCAGCCGGTGGCTAGGATTAACATAAATTAACATAAAACTGAGCGGAAAACGCCGACGGAAACCGGTAAAAAACAGCTCACAAAACGACTGATGTGCACATACCCTAAACCTGCATTTTTGGTTCCCAGCAAAACCTAGCTGTCCACACACATTGTTTTTTGTTTTCTACAAAAAGTGCCCACACCACAGGTTTTACTGCATTTTTGAAAGAATGAGCAGGTCAGTTTTGTTCAGTATTTTTAGCATGGTTCATTGGCCAAAATGCAGCAACCAAAAACGCGGGAAACCCACAGCAAAAAACGCAAGTTTCCTCCTGCCGGGAAACCTAGAGTCAGGACAAACCTTGAGAGACCCCTAAGGGTTTGCTGTTTTTATGCCGCAGAAAAACCTTGCGTGTGTGAATGTACCCTAATGCTCCTTCTTTAGTCAGACTTGTTCCCTTTTAAAGGGTCACTTGCAAGAATATTTTTCTGCCTTTCTTTGGGTGCTTTCACACTACGATTTTTAGGGAGCCGATGCTGTCCGATATAAATCGGACAGCATCGGCTCCCTTCTGATGCCTGGAATCGGGTGCCAAATAGGCACCCGATTCCAGCATAAAATCGTTGCCTCCGGGCTGAAAAAAAGAAAAAAAAGAAACCTTATGCTCACCTCTCCCTGAGCCCCCGCGTCTCCCGCCGTCTTCCTGAAGGTTCCCGGTGGCTCCCGCGGGCTGCAGAGGTCTTCATGTGTTCAAGACCTGCGGTGATTTCACAGTCACGTGACCGCGGGTTCCACCATGGTAAACCGCGGTCACATGACTGTGACATCACCGCAGGTCCTGTAGACATGAAGAAGACCTCTGCAGCCTGCGGGACCCACTGGGAACCTTCAGGAAGACGGCGGGAGACGGCGGGGGCTCGGGGAGAGGTGAGCATAAGTGTGTTTTTTTTTTTTTTTTTTTTTTTTTAACCCTTGTGCTCCCAGTTAGGAGCAGTTTTACTGTACTGAGCATGCTCAGTACAGTAAAATCGGGTCCGAGGAGACATCAGATGTTTCCTCGGACCCTTCTCCATAGGGCCCCATGTTATAGGGATCGGGTCAGATTGGATGTGCACTAAATGCCATCTGATTTGGTCCGATCCGAATCTGTCAGATTTTATTTTCGGTGCAAAAATCGGAGCAGGCTCCGATTTTTGCACCGATAATAAAATCGGACAGAATCGGATCGGACCAAATCGGATGGCATTTAGTGCACATCCGATTCGGTCCGATCCCCATAGGGATGCATGGGGTCCGAAAATCGGTCCGATGCTGTCCGATTTTTATCGGGCAGCATCGGAGAAGCAAAAATCGTAGTGTGAAAGCACCCTTAGCTGAGACAAGTTATCCCCTCTGTTATTCTTCATCTAGAACAATTCGAGGCTTCTTGACAAATAACTAATCAGAAATAGTAATTGGGGCAGCAAAAATCTTTCCTGTGTGATATAGGTATAAAGATTGGCTACTTTTAGACAACCTTTTATTTTACAGGCCCTTTTAGGGCAAGTTAACGTAACATTTCTTTTGTCCTCTAATATATTGTCTGTCTTTTTAAAGGGGTCCTGTCACCTCCAGAACGCCTCCTAAGCTAACAAAACATGTCCCTGCAGCATCCCATCACTAATCTCACACTCCCTTTGTCTCCTAAAACCATCCTGTGAAAGTGCATAAAAACGTTTTAATACTTACTCATTAGTGATTATAATTAGCAGGGGCTATATTCTTTAGTCACCAGGGCGGGCTGTTTTGCAGCTCCAGGATCCAGCCCTCTCTTCTGTCTGTTTGCTCTGCTTGTGCAGGCTTTGCCCTCCCCCCTCTCTATCACCCACAGAATGCAAATCATTAGTCCTGCCTTCAGCTGCACATAACAGCAGTACAGACAGAGAGAGGGTGGATCATTCAGGCTGCAAAACAGCTGTCCTGGTGACTAAAGAATATAGCCCCTGCTAATTAACATTGCTAATGAGTGAGTATTAAAACGTTTTTATGCACTTTCACAGGATGCTTTTAGGAGACAAAAGGAGTGTAAGATTAGTGATAGGATGCTGCAGGGACATGTTTTGCTAGCTTAGGAGGCGTTTTGTAGGTGACAGGATCCCTTTAAGCTTTGCCTGATGGAAATTGCATCTAAAGGCCCAGTTACACACACAGATAATTGTGCAGAGATTGTTTGCAGATCTCTGGTTGCAGTGAAATCATGGACACATTGTTCCATTTGTACACGGCCACAAAATGTAACAATGTGTTCATGATTTCACTGCAACCAGAGATCTGCAAGCAATCTCAGCACAGATATCTGTGGGTGTAACTGGGTCTTAACCCAAGACGAACATCATGGTGGCCAAATATTAAAGTGCTCCTTCTCACCTGCTTGTTTTCCCCTCCAACTCGATTCCCCCTCCCTCATCTTTGATTACCATAATTGCACTGGTAAGGGCAGAGAGAGTTTGAAGCGAGTACTTGGGAAGCTGTATTTAAATGGTTGCCCCCGCCATGATGCCTGGACTTGGCTTAATCATCCATTCTATGCTGACAGCACTTTTAAACTGCTTATTAGGGGGACCTTTTTACCTCCCCTGTTACCACTAAGATATTTTAAAATATACCTAGGAAGTTGGTAAAATTATAGAAAACCTATGGCCTATCTGAACTCCTCCTTGCTCCTATGTATTGCTGCAATTGTCTGTTGCCATTCACTGGCGTCCTCTTTAGATTAAGTGACCACTGCAGCTAATCAGGATTTTTCAGTCCTCATTTTTTATATCTCTGTACTTACTGTCTGTGTAATATATGCACGATCCGAGCTTTTCTGAATTGTTAAGGGAACAACCACCTAAAAATCCCTATCTAACCTATAAATATCTGTCCCTGGAGCAAAAATTACTATTCTAACCATCCCTGACTGACTAAATCTACCTAACTAGATGCACAATAAATCACTTTTTATACTTACCAAATCCTTGACTGATGGGCGTTCCTCCAGGGTCTTTGTCAGATAGGCGAGTCTCCTCGGCACGCTCGCACCCGCCTCGCTGCTGTCCATCTTCTTCTAGGGTTCAAATTACCCGCCTATCGCGTCCTCGCAATGAGCGGGTCACGTGCTGCAGACCCCGCATCAATTCCGCCCGCCGTGTCACTGGTACACCCAGGCCGGCTTCAGAGTATGCGCAGATAGCATGCTGAAGCCGGCCTGGGCGCGTCATACACCCAGCGACGCGGCAGGTGGAAGTGACGCGGGGCCTGCAGCACGTGACCCGCTCATTGCGAGGCCGCGATGGGCGGGTAATTTGAATCCTGGAAGAAGATGGGACAGCAGTGAGCGCGGCGATCTGACAAAGACTCTGGAGGAACGCCCATCAGTCAAGGATTTGCTAAGTATAAAAAGTGATCTATTGTGTATCTAGTTAGGTAGATTTAGTGAGTCAGGGATGGTTAGAATAGTAATTTTAGGCTCCAGGGACAGATATTTATAGGTTAGATAGGGATTTTTAGGTGGTTGGTTCCCTTTAACTTAAAATTCCCTAATAGGGTATATTACAAATTCTCTTACAGATACCGCTAATTAGCAGCTCATTACTCCCTATTAAAATATATATTCGAATCTGAGAGTCCTCAGTGGTTGGTATCTTTTAATTGCTAACTGAAAAGATGGTTAGAAAAATCAAAGCGAGCTAGTTAATAGTTTGTAGTAATGTTGTAATTTTTGTTCCATGCTCTCTGTATCAACCACTGAGGACTCTCAGATTCTTATATATGTTTTTTTATCTACTGGCTAACACGGTACAAACATTTTTTACCTTACCTTTACATTTTGCACTTCATCCCTTTCTATATAAATAACTTTAGCCTCTGTACTTTGAGAAGGCGATGGGATAAAGCTGCAGACACCCCTGACAGCGGCTTATCTGTGTGCACGGGGTGAGGAGGGAGATGGTGTTTAAAGGGACACTGTCAGGTCATTTTTCAGTATGATATTAATATTAAACTTGAATATTGCCTGGGCAGACCTATTAAAAACTTGTAAAATTATTGTACTGTTTGTAGTTTTCATTTTGTCAGCATTTGCAGACCCTGCAGTGAGCTCCCGGATTAGCCCTCTCCATTATAACCAAACAGGATAGTCTGGCTGCTGTATAAAATGTCATGTAATTATGCACTCCCTCTCAGCAGCTCTCTCCTTCCTCCTCCCTTTGCTCTCAGTGCAGTGTCAGGTTTCAGTAGCTTCCATTCTGTTGAGGAGGGAGAGAACTATTGCCGATCTGACTTATCTAGACTCCATCTGGTTCTGTAAGCCGGCATCCTGCTGTGACAGTTTCTGTGTTGTATTTCACCTCTTTCTTGGCTGCAGACATAGAGAGGAAGATATTCTCCCCCCCCTGACATGCAATCTCCTGTGCAGTGATGTATTGTGAGTATTTGACATGCATATTCATCTTATGGGGAGTGGGCAGCAGAGAACTAAGTGGATCATTCACTGTGAGATGGAATTAATCTCTTTATTTGAAGTTTACAGAAGATAATATAAATAAAAGAAATACATCAATAGAGAGAGCTTAGAGCGAGGAATTAGAAAATGGTATCAGTTACTTATGGGTTTTTGACCTGACAATTTTCCTTCAAATCCAAATCAATCTTTCTCTCCCCTGACATATGTCAGGTGAGGGTCGAGCGGTCCTCATACTCTTTAGATGAGTGTCTGGTCACCGCAAAATTGTCGGATTCAGCCTACTGTAACCCCTTCCCGATCCATGACGTAGGAGGACGTCATGAGCCATTTACCGGGATTTGATGTGAGCTCCGGTGTGAAGGTCACATAATTTCCCTGACATCTCAGCTGATCTCATCATCTCAGCTGAGATGTCGGGCTTCCAGCACCGATCAGATACGGCTCCGATCGGTGCTGTTGACCCCCTTGGATTCCGCCGACAGTCATTGACAGCAGGATCCAAAGGTGCCATGGCGGGGAATGCGCTGTTCCCCGCCATCACCGGAGATCCCTCGATAAGATCTCCGGTGCTCAAGTGACCACCTGGGGTCCTGGCTTGACCCTGGAAGCTGTCACTGACCACTTCCTGTGAGTGGTTGGCAAGCGCTGCCAACTACTCAGTTTGCAAGCTGCAAAAAATAAGCCGTCACACAGCCCCAGATCCCGAAAAATGAGAATGCTACGAGTCGGAGAACATGGCGCAAAAAGTGCAGTTCTTTTTTTTTTTTTTTTCTCCAAACTTCTGAATTTTTATTCACCACTTAGAAACCACTAAAAGTATACATGTTTGTTATCTACAAACACATACCAACCTGAGACTTCAAAACATTAATTTTACCATATAGTGATCATGGCGACTAAAAAACTCAAACAATAGTGTAATTGCACTTTTTTTGTAATCTCGCGGCATTTGGAATTTTTTTTCCCACTTTCCTGTACACTATATGGCAAAATAAATGATTGCATCTGAAAATACAACTTGTCCCGCAATAAACAAGCCATCATATGTCTATATTGATGGAAAAATAAAAAAGATACGACTCTTGTAAGCAGGGGAGCAAAAAGCGAAAATGAAAAATTCCTGGGTGGTGAAGGGGTTAAAGGGAACCTGACCTCTAAAAATGAGCCCCCAGGCTCTTTTAACCTGTCCCTGCACCATGGTAATCAATTTCTATCCATCCCTTTGTGTCCATAAAGCGCTATTGTAAAGTTTATAAAAGTTATTTTTTTTACCTGTGGATCTGCAGCTTTTCATTATACGTGAAGCCGCAAAAGGCGGTCTTTTGTGCCGCCGGCGTGTTAATTATTCACGGCCATATGGGCGTGTTATAGAGCAGAGACTGTGCTTGTGCTCCAAGGGGGCGGTAAAAGCGATATGACGAAAATCACGTCATAAAGTCTGGGGGGCCTTAAAGGGAATCTTTTGCTATGTACTCTGATGACTGCATGAGGTAGGGGTTGAGATACTGAGTTCTGTGATGTGTGACATATTGTGCTATGTTCAATAGTTTTTTTTTATATTTGCAAGGAGTCATTTCTCTGTAGGAGATTATGTTAAGACTCCTGGGATGTCGCCATCTACATGTCATTCTGTGTGGTTTATCAGTAGTTCTCCTGGTAAAGCTCCTGACTAGATTAGATTTTGCCCTGTTTAAAGGGGAACTTCGGTGAGATGAAACACTTGTGTAAAGTTCCTGAACTCCTACATGATAGAGCAGACCTGTCCAGTACAGTTCTAGGATCTATACATTTCTTATAAATCAATAAAATCGTATCTGCTCCTCAGCATTCACCTTTCCCTTTGGTCGCAGAGAAATTTAGTAATGCATAGTGCTAAAGTTTCATAGGACAGGAAGCTACCAAGTCGATTTGTGGGAAGAGAGACTATGGTAGTGCTGTATCAATCAATGTAGTGCTCTGCCTCTGCTCCTAGCCTGATACATGACAGTACACATTATGCACCATCATATCATTATACAACAAAAGATCACAACATGTATTTTTATCTGTTTGGTTACATGATTGCTATTTAAATGGAGAGCACCCTTGTTCTAACATTACATAGGATAGTATATCAGGGCAAGATTGTGGTGTGATCATGGGGCTTTCGGCTAAGCCCCCTGTTCATACAAACGTATGAGGGGGCTGGAATTTAAGATGGTCCAAGAGCTCCCTGGTTCCATGCCCCCAACACCTCCTGATCTCAGCAGCAGCATGAGGCTGAATTTCTCTGTCCCCAAAGGGAGGGGTGAGTGCTGAAAAGCAGATATGATTTTATTGATTAAGAAGCGATCTATAGATCCTAGAACTGCAGTGCCCAGCTCAGCTTCATCATGTAGGAGGGCAGGTATTGTACAGTGAAGAAAATCTCCCTGGAATTCCCCTTTAAGTGGGTGTGATGCAGTGTACTATCAATATCATTCAGCACACCCTTAGGATCACATGTTCTGGAGGAATCACCTGATCTGCTGGGTGGGCTGTTTAGGTTCCTTCCTCCATTTTGATTTTGCCTGTGATCTGTGACCTTACCTGACTCATACTTCCTTACTCTCTGGAGATGGATTTGTTTTCCCTCCTAGTTCTGTATCTACTTATTTGACTTCCCCTGTGGTGTCTAATCTCTGCTAGGTTTCCGTTCTTCCAGTACTGAAATGTGTTTTATACCATCTGTCCCTTGTGTTTGTGTCTGCTTGGTCACGGTTAGTTTTCTCCCTTTATCTGTTCCTGTAGCTCCCAGCACTTGGAAAGAGCAGAGATTGTTGCCTGGTTGTGGACAGCTTCTTAGAGCAGCTCATGGTAACAGAAGGGCGGTTGGAGACAAGTGCTGCATCTCTCCCTGACCATCATCCTTGCCGGGACCAAGTTTTGCTTGCTTGCTAGTCCAGCCATGCCCACAGCAATGATTGTCAGCTCACTGTCAATAGACAATGTACACACAGAGCTGTAGTGTGGGTGGGGTTGGCTTTCTGAGGCCTGCTACATCTAAGAATTGTATTTGTCACAACTTCTGCATCTTGTAAACTAAGTGACACATCTTTAGAATCAGGGTCTCTTTCACTACATTATACCGCTATCAGATGTGGTATCAGAAACCTGGTGACAGATTCCCTTTAGGGCATCAGGGCCCAATATGTTTGAGTTTATAGGAGTGTGTTATTTGCATCTAAAGACAACATTCATTAATATGTATTATGGGCTAGGCATGACGTTCTATGGAGTAAAATAAGCACTGAGCGTAACTTGCCTTTTCTCATTCGAAATATTATTGTTATTATTATAGCGACATTTATCCTATGGCACTTTACATGTGGGAAAGGGGCATAAATAGGAAAGTACAATAAACATGAGCAATACAAGGCACAGACTGGTAAAGGAAGATAGGGACCCTGTCCGCGAGAGCTCACAGACTACAAGGGATGGGTGAGGATACAGTAGGTGAAGAGAGAGAACCCTGCCCACGAGGGCTCAGTCTACAAGGGATGGATGAGGATACAGTAGGTGAGAAGAGAGGACCCTGCCCATGAGGGCTCACAATCTACAAGGGATGGGTGAGGATACAGTAGGTGAGAAGAGAGGACCCGGCCCATGAGGGCTCGCCATCTACATGGGATGGGTGAGGAGGATACAATAGGTGAGGAGAGATGACCCTGCCTGTGAGGGCTCACAATCTACAAGGGATGGGGAGGATACAGTAGGTGAGGAGAGAGGGCCCTGTCCATGAGGGCTCACAGTCTACAAGGGATGGGTGAGGATACAGTAGATGAGGAGAGAGGACCCTGCCACGAGGGCTCACAGTCTACAAGGGATGGGTGAGGATACAGTAGGAGAGGGTAGAGCTGGTCGTGCGGTGGTTCAGTAGACTGAGAATCACTGCAGGTTGAGTGATTTCTGACTTTGGCAAGTTTAATGAGTGTTTATTTACAATGATCCGTGCCAGGCAGGAAAGTGCAGTCATTTTTCCGCACAGCGGAAAGGTTTTTACTGAAGCAGCGGCTCATCAAACTGACTTCAGTGCTCACAATGTAAACTGTACATTTCCATCTCCAGAAATGTTGTTATGCTGCATAAATTGTTTTTGTGGTGGAGAATAATACAGAGAATTTGGTTGGAGGGGATTTAACGCCCTGACATTATTTACAGGTTCTAGTACTTCCCCTCCCTGAAGTTCAGAACATTTTATTTTATGATTTTAGCAAACCCTACATTACTATATACACAAGGAATGATTGGCGCCCTGAGGAAGTGACATCAACGCTCTAAATCTGAGCGTGACCGGCAGATATACGATCTGACCACGAGATACACTGTATGGACGGCTGACTAGTCATCCTCAGCTCAACCACTCAATTGTACATGTGAGGTTGTCTAGAATTTCTTTCCTCTACCTGATCTGCTGCTCTTGTTTTCTATAATATGACTTCCATTGACAACAAAGTATTGGTTGTGTTGCAAATAATGTAATTTTTCCTGCATTTTCCATGTACAGTATATAGAAATGGGCCAGTTGTAAATGAATACAGACTAATTACTGTGTGCATAAATGCTGTACAATTTTCTATTCTACCTTTTCAATTTCGCATTTTTTGTGTTTCTTGGAAAGGCCCCCTTATACAGTCTTCAGACAGCTCTCTGCACACATATAGATATGACTATTTTTCGAGCATGCTGATGTCGGCAGATTTGGCTGATATTAGCCTGTGTATGGGGGCCTTAAAGGGATCCTGTCACCCCCAAATCACCTCATAAGCTATTAAAAGATGTCCCTAGAGCATATTAACACTTATCCTACACTCCTTTTAGCTCCTAAATGCATCTAGTGAAAATGAAGATAAACGTTATTAAACTCACTCATTAGCGATGTTAATTAGTGACTACTGTATTCATAATCACCCAGGCAGGCTCTCCCTCTTCATAATATCACGCCTCAATGAGGCGTGATCTTCAACTCTGATTCAAATGCGCACCTCCCCGCCCTCCTCTGCTGGCCGGGCTGCAGTGTGCGGCTGTATGACGCGAATTGCGTCATTTCCGGCTTCGGGTGACATGAGACCGGGAACACAGCGTGCGAGGATGGACTGGAGGACCCACGGTGATGAAGACACTGGATGGTAAGATAATGCAGTGGGGGGGCTCTGCATAGTATGGGGGCCTGCTGTATACCACTGGGGGCCTGCTGTATACCACTGGGGGCCTGCTGTATACCACTGGGGGCCTGCTGTATACCACGGGGGGGCCTGTATACCTCACTGCTGGGGGCTGTATACCACTGGGGCGACCTGTATACCTTACTGCTGGGGGCTGTATACCTGTCCTGGTGGCTGTATACCTGTCCTGGTGGCTGTATACCTGTCCTGGTGGCTGTATACCTGTCCTGGTGGCTGTATACCTGTCCTGGTGGCTGTATACCATACTACTGGGGCCTGTATACCACTGGGAGGGCCTGTATACCACACTGCTGGGGGCTGTATACCTCACTGCTGGGGGTTGTATACCTGTGCTGGGGTCCACCCTCGGCTTATACGCGAGCCAATAAGTTTTCCCAGTATTTGGGGGCAAAAGTAGGGGGGTTGGCTTATACACGGGTCGGCTTAGGCTACTTTCACATTACGATTTTTTAAAATCCGATGCTGTCCGATATAAATCGGTCAGCATCGGATATAAACTGATCCCTGCAGTCGGATGCCAAATAGGCATCCGATCCGACATCTGCAGGATCAGTTGCTGTCATCAGACCTGTCAGCTGTTCTCCCCTGTGTCCCCCTCATCTCCTCTGTGTGTCTCCCTTCTTGTCCCCTGTGTGGCCCCCTTCTTGTCCCCTGTGTGGCCCCCTCACGTCCCCCAGTGCTCCCCCTCCTTTCCCCTGTCCTCCGGAATAATAAAAAAAAAAAGTTTATACTCACCTCCCCCCGAGCCCCCGCCGTCTCCCGCCGTCTTCCTGCAGGTTTCCAGTGGCTCCCGCAGGCTCCCGAAGTGTCAGCATAGGTCTTCCTCTGCTGTTCAGGACCTGCGGTGATGTCACAGTCACGTGACCGCGGGTTCACCATGGTAACCCGCGGTCACATGACTGTGACATCACCGCAGGTCCTGAACAGCAGAAGAAGACCTCTGCTGACACCGGGAGCCTGCGGGAACCACCGGAAACCTGCAGGAAGACGGCGGGGGCTCGGGGGGAGGTGAGCATAAACTTTTTTTTTTTTTTTTTCACCCTTGTGCTCCCAGTTAGGAGCAGTTTTACTGTACTGAGCATGCTCAGTACAGTAAAATAGGGTCCGAGGAGACATCAGATGTTTCCTCGGACCCTTCTCCATAGGGCCCCATGTTATAGGGATCGGGTCAGATCGGATGTGCACTAAATGCCATCCGATTTGGTCCGATCCGATTCTGTCCGATTTTATTATCGGTGCAAAGATCGGCTTCCGATGCCCATAGGGCTGCATGGGGCCAAATCGGATCCGATGCTGTCCGATTTTCATTGGACGGCATCGGATTTAGAAAAATCGTAGTGTGAAACCAGCCTTATACACGAGTATATATGGTATATCCCTTCTATTTATTTTTCTAACCTGCACAAAAAAATTCCCATTTGTATCACTAGAAAAGTAAATGCTATAGAATACAGAATAAACCACTCTAAGTAAAGAAGAAACCACAAAGTGACCTTTGCCATACATGTATATGGATTACTATGCATTCAGCCAAATGGGACCTCCTTACCTTTTGGATGGAGTGCATATAGCAACTCTAATGGTGGGGTTACACGTCCCGATATCGCGGCGATATCGGAGGCAACGACGCGGGAGCGCGCATTTAGTGCACGTTTCTCCCTGCATCGCATCGCCAGTTTACACGCCGCGATATCGGGATGCAACGTCCCGACGATGTGTACGCCCACCAACCCAGGAACGACCATTTAACATGGGAGTGAATGGGTGACGTCAGAGTACACATCGTAGTTGGGATGTTACACGCTACGATGCTGCTACAACGGCCATGCGATATCGGGGAGTTGAATAGCTCGGCTATTCAACCCCGATATCGTTTTGGCATCGTTCCAGCATCGCGTTGTACGCTCAAACCGTACAACGCGCCAACGATATCGGGTCCAACTCGCGACCCACGTGACTTTTTGTCAGAGTTGGGTCGGAGTTGGACTCTGATATCGCGGCGTGTAAACCCGCCATAAGGCACACGTGGCGTTTTTACAGCATTTTTTTCTGCAGACAAAATTTACTCTCTTGGCAATAAAGAATCTGTTTAAAAAACAACAACTGTTTTTGCTACTTTTTTGGTACGTTTTTGTGTGTAAAATGTGTAATTTGTAATTTGTGTACAGTATATGTTTAATAAAGTTAGCTTTAGTCACACAAAATGCAGCAAAATTGCATGGTTACATTTTTATGCAGTTGTTTTATATTTGTAGGTTGAAAAAATGCTCCACAAATGCTGAAATACTGAAAAACGCAGCAGTTTTCCAACTCAGTGAGGTTAAAAAGCAAATACTGTGCATGAGACTGTAAAAAGCAGCTTTTAATTTAATTATAAAAAAGGAAAAACCCTGCTAAGATGCAGTGTGTGAACATGGCTTTTTAGGTTTATTTAGTATTAATTTTTCAGCTGTGGACAGTTGTGTTGTGACGTACCACTAATTCCTGGGGTTGCACAGATAACCCCTTTTCAGACTGAATCCCCTCAATAGCCACATCCCCCTCACCACCTGAGCAAGACAGAGGGACGTCAGACTGCAAGGCGGCTGAGTGACCCAGATCTGTTAGAAAGGCTAGGGAGTTGGTTGAGTTCAGTGCACGCTACCCTCTGGTGTTCCATTCTCTCTCCCAAGACCCTGAACGGAAACCAGAACTGATCACTTGATGTGGATGATCTGCTTTTGGCTACTGAGTAGACTGCCACCAGTTACTTCGTTTAACCCTGCTATTCTGTTCAGGTCTACTATACATTTATAACGTTTTGGTAATTTTGGACCGAACCTATTAAAGTTTTGGTATTTAGCTAATTAAAGTGTTTTATTTGAATACATGTTGCATTATCATACTGTAAGTGAACATGGTTGGTCATAAACAAATAAAAAATGAAATAAAAAACAACATTTTTGACCAAGCAGAACAGCAGGGTAATGTATGCTTGGTCCATACGATAGTATATTTGGCCAGAAGGTCCTTAAGGTTCCTCTCCCACGTAGAAAGATGACAGTATTATAATAAATTGAAAATTAAAGGGAATCTGTCACCTCGATTTAACCCCCCTATCCTCCCACTACCTATCCCTGCACCTTCCTAGCTGATCCCTAATCATCCCTGTCAGCACCTAAGAGTGCCCTATAAAGAGCAAGAAAAATAATTCTATAGTTACGTGTAGACCACATCCATAATCTGCGGTGGGTGGGCTACGGGGCTCCATTGTGGGGGCTGAACACATGGTACGGGCTGCATGCGCAGTGCACATATTGAAGCCGTACCACGTGATCATCCCCCCACAATGCACCAGGCCGAATATGACATTCCGGTTTGTCGCATCAACATCAGGAGAGGCGGGAATTTCAAATAGAGGACTGACAGAAGAAAGAATAATGACGCCCAGCAGGGCATGCTGATGGCAAGCCAGGAGGGGGAGAATGGAGCCCCGGAGCCTACCGACCGCGGAGTACGGGTGCGGTCTACACGTAACTATATAAGTCTTTATCTTGCTCTTTATAGGGCACTCTTAGGTGCTGACAGGGATGGTTAGGGATCAGCTAGGAAGGTACAAGGATAGGTAGTGGGAGGATAGGGGGGTAAATCGAGGTGACAGGTTCCCTTTTAAATGACATTTCTGAAAGTGCGTAGGTCTAATTGTTTAGTTTGCTTAGTTTCTTTCTCCTCTCTTTGCACCTCTATTTACTGTATTCACCCAATTCCATGATCGTGTTCCATTATATACTGTATTATATCGTCTCTGACCCAGTAGAAAGTAGTGAAACGTTCCTTCTTAGGCATCTTTTATTTCATGTGTTAATTATCTTCTATCTTTCAGGTTATTGTATCTCTTGGGATTATTATCTACAAAGCTCTGGACTATGGCTTGAAAGACAATGAGGAGAGGGAGCTTTGTCCTCCCTTGGAGCAGCTCATAGATAAAATGACTAATGTGGATGAAACCGATGTCAGCAATGATGAAGGATATGATGCTTTGGATGAAGAAGAGGAAGATGCCAATGAAAAGGAGACTCCAGCCTTCCGACATTCATACAAGAACGTCATGAAGGTAATGACTTTTTTATAGTTTTGACAGTTTTCTCATGTCTGCAAACACGATACTTGCCCAATGTCTCCCCAAAAAGAAGAAAAACCATCCCATAAAAAAAAATTGTCCCTTGTTAATTACTGTGCTTACATAAATGTTACATATTATAAAAATTGAACTAGCTGCATTTTCAATTACCAGTTTACCTTGACTTTGAAAATGTTAGAATATAGAACCAGAAGTGAACATGTAAAGATGATCATATATCCAAACCTTTCTGCATCTATCATGTTACTTATAGCTCAAGAAAAGAATTTTAGAAATACAAGACTGGATTTCTGTTCACTGAATAATAAGAGGATCAGTTGCTAGGACCACTTATAACCAGCGGGTCACCTCAAATTAAGCGCATATATGGAACTCATGGGGTCCCATAGCAAGAGGCTGTAATTGATGATCTTCCAGTCCCCACCCACCCTCTGAGATATTTTTTATTTCTTTATTTCCGTAAGTCAGGTTTTTGAAGGAATCTGTTGATGTGACAATAAATAGCCTGATTACAACGCTCTTTATAAAATTCTGGTGAATGGGCAGGCTGCGACTTAAATGAGCTCCATTGTGGGCCATTGGTTTCTGAATGGATGATTCTCATTTTACATGTAATGCTGTATAATTGCTTTAGTCTTACCTGCTAATTCTTGGCTGTTAATTTAGAAGTCTCATTGCTGCCATGGAAACCAGACATAAGAGTCGTCTTGGCGTTAGTGTAGATAGTAGCATTATTAGTGACTCGCATGATTTATACATGGTGTCGTCAGTGTCAGATCTCAAGACACTGGTTTCACCATTTGCTTCTGCTGCCCCAAGTCTTAGGTGAAATCTGTTAGAAAGTGTATGGGATCATTGTCAAGACGTAGAGATAATCTTTCACTCAAAGATTTGACAATGTTTCTACACCCCTTGTGGCTGACTTTTATGTGATCCCTTGTTCCCTTTCGTAGAGTTGATTTGCCAGCTACCTAAATCTATACCTCTGTTTACATTTCTGCTCCCCATGTCTGATTTTCAGGGTGTAATGTTCATTTTAACATTGCTTTGCAAATTTTGCTATCCATTAACCTTCACAGCAGGAGTTTTCAATATATCTAATCAAGATAATTTTTATCCTTTTTTGTTCATGATTAGTCGTTCATATTGATTACTGGGACTTGGGTCATCCTGTTCATATGAAACCCTTACCATACTATATGTACCCACATTGTCTATTTACCACATTACTGTTCATAGAATTTTTGCAATAATGTCTTCCCCTGTTAATACTCCTTTTCACCTGTGTGTGTGAGGGGCAGAACCTCCTTAATGTTTTCAAAGAGATTGAGGGACATCCCCACTTGTCAAGCCTCCTCTAGTTTTCAGCAACTTCTTACACAACTCTTATCCAGTCAGAATTACTGCATGGCTTTTGATTAGCTGGGGTGGTGCAGGATCTGTATGTCATGTCACAATGATCTTGGGTCAGCCCGGATAATCCAAAAACCATGCTGCGAATCCTGGAAAGTAAAAGATTTGCGAGTCTCCAGTCCAGGGACTAGAGACTACTGACTTGGCTGATGGACAGGCGTCCTGCCCAACTGAAGTCCTAACCAATACCAAACTAAGCTATTTTTAACCTTCTCAAGGTCATTCGCCCACACCAGAAGGGATTTTTTTCTTGGAGCTCAGAACCCAATATTTAAAGTGAGCATGTCACCTAGTATAAGCCCCCCAAACTGTCACTACCGGTCGCTGCACCTTCCTATTACTAATCTAACTATCCCTCTTTGCCCTGTGTGCTGTGATGGTGTATAAAAAGCATTTTATACTTACAGGTTGCTATGGAAACGAAGCGGGGGGCTACTGTTAGTAGCCCCCCCTGGGCATCCTCTTTCGCTCTCTGTCCCCTCCTCGATCCTTCTTTATGACACCCCGACAGGTGTCTTCATTCCCTTCTGCAAATCCTCCTGTTTTGAAATGCATACCCCTTCTCATAGTATTGTGCCAAGCTGGAGCATCATATCCGGCTTGGTGCATTGTGTGGCTGATTACATGGGACAGGCCGGCTTTAATATGCGCACTGCGCATGCGCTGGGAGCCGGCCCGTCCCACGTGATCAGCCCCACAATGCACCGGGCCGGATAGGATGCTCCAGCTTGGCGCAATTCTATGAGAAGGGGTAGGCATTTCAAAACAGGAGGATTTGCAGAAGGGAATGAAGACACCTATCGGGGCGTCATAAAGAAGGATCGAGGAGGGGACAGGGAGCGAAAGAGGACACCCAAGGGGGCTACTAACAGTAGCCCCCTGCTTCGTTACCATAACGACCTGTAATTTTAAAATGCTTTTTATTCACCACCACAGCACACAGTTAGGACAGAGAGGGATAGTTAGATTAGTAATTGGAAGGTGCAGGGATAGGTAGTGACAGCTTGGGGGGCTTAAACTAGGTGACAGGTTCACTTTAAAGTAACAACATGGTCTTGAAAACAAGCAAATTAATAATTTCCATATTGAAGTATAGAATAACACCCAGTGATAACGTCTGTAGCCCCTCTTTACCTTTGTTCTGTATTTTGTGGTTCAAAAAGTTGGATCCTGTACTTTAGAACCATGTACCTGTCCCTCTTCCCTTTCATTTCTCTTTTAAGACTACATTCACATGATCAGATTTCTGATGCAGTTTTTGTAGCCAGAAGCACATACAAGGGAAATTGCGCCCCTATTCACTACCTGTCCCTGCACCTTGCCAGCACATCCCTAACCATCTTTCTCTGAGCTAAAACTACACTATAATGTTTGTAAAAAATGACTTGGTAACGTACGTATTTCCATGGGAATGAGGCATCCATTCTACATCCATAGACTGACATGGGCGGTCTCCAGGGCTCCGTCTCCCCCCTCCCTCCTATCACACCCCACTGGGTGTCATCATTGAATTCCCTGGCCCATTCCCAGCTCTGTGATTCAAATCCTTCCCCTCTGTGTGTACGACACCGTTTCGGCATCATTTCTGCACCTGTGTCTTGTGAAGTCTTTCAGGGTTCACGGAGAGTCTTCATTATGCTCCTTGTGCATGCTCAACAGTCCTACCTGACGACTCGGACCTTCTGAGCATGCGCACTGAGTGTTATGAAGACTGTCAGTGCACCCAGGAACACTTCACAAGGCGCCGGTGCGGAAATGATGTCGGAATGGTGTCCTACACAGAGAGGGGGGAGAATTGAATCACAGAGCCGGGGCGTGCAGTATAAGGAATGATGACAACCAGCGGAGCGTGATAAGAGCAGGGAGGAGGGGGAGACGGAGCCCTGGAGACTGCCCATGTCAGTCTAAGGACGTGGACTTGATGCCTCATTACCGTGGAAGTATGTAAGCTACTAAGTCGTTTTTTAAAACAGTGTAGTTTTAGGTGAGACAGGGATGGTTAGGGATGAGCTAGCAAAGTGCAGTGACAGGTTAGGGGGCGAAGTCGAGCTGACATGTTCTCTTTAAGGCTGGCATTTCTTACACCATTCTTAAGGAGGGGCAGGCAAAAACAAGATTTATTACATTTATTAAGAGGATGAATTCCACACTACTTATCAGTGGTGTGCAGCTCGCCAGAAATATTAGTAAACATTATTGGCATAAAAACACCATCGCTTTTGAAGAATTTGACATTTGGACATTGTCATGCTCTGTTCTACCCAATTCCTCCTAGTTTGGCAGAACTGCCATAAAAATGCCATAAACGTCAAACTTTCAAGTTTCAAGTCAAATCTTTTCTTTACAAATGGCTTCCATTTATGACCCATTCATGATTATGGAGTCTCAATATTACACTGGCTAGAATACATCTTTGGCTGCGTTCACACATTGCGTATTTTGCCGCGTTTTTTTACGCGCGCTTTTCAAAATACGCAATGTGCCTTTTGTCTGCCTGCAAAGTGAATGGGAAATTCACTTTGCAGTGCAGACATTGCGTAAAAATACGCAGTGCGTTTTCCGGGAGAAAACGCAGCTGCGTAAACAATTGATATGTCAATTGTTTACGCAGCTACTTCTGCGTATTCTCCCAGAGGGGAGGAAGAATCCTGCTTCCTCCTCCCCTCTGTGACAGCTGTGGCCGCCCCATTAGACTTCACAGTGTATTAATACACACTGTGAAGTCTAAATTAAACAAAAGCAAGTGTGTGAAAAATAAAAAAGAATCAATACTTCACCTGTCCGACGCCTTCTGCCGCTGTGCGATCCCCGGTTCTAAGTCGGATCTCTTCTGACAAGACCTGTGGTGACGTCAGAGGGGGGGCGTTCCCGGGCACTCGCGGTTATGTGATATCACATGACCGCGAGCAACCAATCAGCGATGGGACCGCCCCGGGAACCCCCCTCTGACGTCATCACAGGTCCTGTCAGAAGAGATCTCACTTGGAATCGGAGATAGCACAGCGGGAGAAGGCGTCGGAGAGGTGAAGTATTGATTCTTTTTTATTTTTCATTAACTTGCTTTTGTTTAATTTAGATTTCACAGTGTATATTAATACACTGTGAAGTCTAATGGGGCGGTCACACATGTCACAAAGGGGAGGAGGAAGCAGGATTCTTCCTCCCCTCTGTGACATCACTGCGCTTTCTGGTGGAAAGAAAGCGCAGTGTGTGAAAGCCCCTGCGTATTTTGCTGCGCTTTTTTGCGCGGCCGAAAAACGCGGCAAAAAGCGCAGCAAAATACGCAAATGTGTGAACGTAGCCTTTTTGTTTTTTTTTAGTGTGATCTGTAGAGTGTTGTGTTTGTAAAGTGATCATAATGAGGCACCATGGAGGATAGCGGTGGTGTAGTACACGATGCTGTGTGCTATTTTTATTACACAAAAGGTTGTCCTTACAATGTATAACATTTGATTGGCCTTTGGTCAGAATGGGCCCCTCCTATACATAACAATTAACTCCACAACAAAATTTTATTTTTATATCTGCCCCACATCCTCCCTATTCACTTACTCAAATTGTAAAGTGTTCTGAAACATGATGAAGCTCTGGAAATAAAATGAATTATTAAAATATTATTCCTTATAGTTGTAATATGATTATTATGCTGGATTAGTCATCTTTTTAGTATGTGATTTATATTTCATAATTTTATAATAAATTTATAGTATTATATATAAATATCAGTTTCAGCTGGGGTCTGTGTGACATTGCGTTATGATTAGATCATGGTGAAAATATCAGTGCAAATTTCTGAAATTGCCTTCAACTCATCAAATGAGAAAAAGCTTCAGCTGAAATCCTGGTCAGTTCACTGCTATCATGTTCCAATCTCATGTGGTTATGATAACTATACAGAAGATAAATTACCCTCTATAAATAATTTATTTCACCCATGACAAAGAACCTGATGCCAATTTATCCAATATCCCACAGGGGATGGCACAGCTGCACCATTACACAGTCATTCATCTTGTCGTCCAGATTGTCCGGAGACTCATTTGAAGAGGCAGAATGTTCTTTGTGTTTCTATTCCTTACGTCGGTCTTTCGGGGTATTTAATGTGTTTGTCAAATGCAGGGCTTAATGAACAAAGTAACATTATTCCAGAGGATGTCACAGTGAATGCTGACTGCCTCAATGTTCTATATATAATAACATATATGTCATGGGCTCCATATACACAATCTCCTGATTTTACTACCTGGAATCAATAGTGATTGTTGTAATTCCTCCTTTTCTGCAGAAGTAGCCTCTAGCTTGAATTTTTGTTTTTGCTTTTCACCTAAGAATTAACAAATGTATATTATATTTTTCTAAAAATACTATTTCCATCGCTTACATAAAATTCCATTACTATTTAATTAAATTTTTTTTTTTTCAAGAATACATTTAAACATATAGGCCCCTTAACATCAGCGTTTTTCCGCTGATTGCGGCAGATCCGGCAGATTTACGGCATCTGCCGCCTAACGGTACACTTTTGGCAAGCCCCGTGCTTTGTCTGTGGGGCTTGTACGGTATTGCCACGAACCGGCACTTGCTGCAGCAAAAAAAAACTGCAGTCAGCAGCGTTTTTTGCGCGGCTGCAACTGCCGCATGTGTCGGATCGCGGTAATACCGCACCTGCCGCAAGCCCCATAGACAATGTATGGGGCTTGCCGCAAGTGTACCATTAGGCGGCAGATGCGGTAAATCTGCCAGATCTGCCGCAGTCAGCGAAAAACGCTGATGTGAAAGGGGCCAGACATTGATGTAAAAGTCAAGATACACGGATTCTCCAGACAAACCCAGATTTTCAGCAAGATTCTGCTCAAGCTTCAATTCAAGATCTGGACCAGCAATAAGAATCAGTCTGACATCCATAGATAAGAGTGCTAGTTAAAGGGGCTTTCCATGATATACTTATAAGTAAAGACATTGAATGGTTTAAAAAGAAAAAAAAATCCTTCTCCAGCATTACTGCTCCAGTTTGATCCGTTTGTAATCACTGATCTCTATGGTTTTGTTCTGTACATGCACTGGTGGACAGTGATTGCCTGCAGTGCGAAATCAAATGGGGGCAGTCACGCGTGTCACATAGGGAGGAGGAACCAGGATTCTTCCTCCCCTCTGTGACTTCAGAGCCAGCAGCGCCTCCCCTATGGGAGAAAACGCAGGCGCTGTTGCGTAAAGAATTAACATGTCAATTCTATATGCAGCAGCGTTTTCTCCCATAAAAGCACTGCATGTTTTTACGCAGTGTCTGAACGACAAAGTTAATTTCCCATTCACTTTGCTGAAATACAAGGCACATTGCATGTTTTTGAAAAGCGCAAGCAACAAAGCGCCCAAAAATACACCATGTGTGAACGTAGCCTAAGGCTGCTTTCACATTGGGGTAAAAAAAAGCATCTGCTGCATTTTCCGCCTAACGCCCGCTCTTGCGGCAAGCTCCATGCATTGTCTATGGGGCTTGCGGTAAGTGTTGGCAGTTGCGGCAATTGCGGTTCCGGTAGTTGCAGCCACAAAAAAACCCGCCGCTGACCGCGTTTTTTTTTCGCAGCTACAACCGCCAGAACTACCACAACCACAATTGCCGCACACTTACTGCAAGCCCCCCTGCACTCATGTCGCACTCTGCCCTGCACTCGCGTCGCACTCTGCCCTGCACTCGCGTCGCACTCTGCCCTGCACTCGAGTCGCACTCTGCCCTGCACTCGCATCGCACTCTGCCCTGCACTCGCGTCGCACGGTCTCTCGAACGCAAAACCCGCGTCGCTGATTGGTCGTGCCCAGCCAGCCGCGAACAATCAGCGAAGCGGAATTTCCGTTACTGCGAAATAGGCACAGTCCGCCTGGTCTCCTGGCCCCCCTCCGCTCGGTCTCCTGCCCGCTGCTCACCCGCTCCACGCTCCCTCCCGGCCGCCAGTCCATGCTCTATCTGCCCGCCGCTCACCTCATCATTCTTCTTCTTCTTTATGTGGCATAGACTCCAGAAATTCAAAGGCCGTGGGGGTGGAGGTACCAAAGGGGGCGTTATAATGGCCGTGAACAAGGGCAAGCCCACCACATCAGGGCTAAGCGCTTGGACACACCTATTTTGACTCCCCCTGTTAACTCCACCCCCTGAGGCCTTGGAATTGTTAACGACTATGCTGGAGGAAGAAGAAGACGACATGCAAGGGTGAGAGGCGGCTGGATAGACGCCTGGAGCAGGTGAGAACTGAGGGGGGCCACCGCCGCACACCCGCACTGCCACACGCACTCGCTTATTCTAGAATACCCAATGCGTTAGAATCGGGCCACCATCTAGTAATTCATATTTGCAGGGGTGCACCAAGCCCCACTGCCGCCTGAGCCGCGGCACCGATTACGGGGGGGGTGCTAGTGGAGCCCAGCACTGCCGCCCCTCCTGCCTCGCTACCGCCGCCTGAGCCGCGGCAGTGATTGCCGGCCGCGGCCGTGAGTACCGGGGGGGGGGGGGGGGGGGGGGGGGGGGTGCTGTTGAAGCCCGTGGCGCTGCCGCCCCTACTGTGACTCTCCCCCGGCGGTCGCCGCTCACCTGCGGTGCGCGCGGGGTGAGCGGCTGGCGCCATGACAGGGGGAGGCTGTGTGCATGAGGCGCCTCCCCCTTCTGCACTGCCGCTCCCCCTGCCTGCTGCCGCCTGAATGACAGGGCTCACACTGTCCAATGGACGGTGCGGCCCTGCATATTTGTCTCCACCTCTCCATCCACCTTTTTTTCTCCTTGCCTACACTCTAAATCCTTTCTTTTTCCCCTATTTCTCCTCTTCTCCTCTTTTATTCTTTCCCTTTCTCCTATCTACCTTTCTCCTCCCCTGTTCCTCATATCGTCGTACTTGTACATATTTCCTATAGAGATAATTCTTTTATGTTCCAGTTGTTGAAACTAAATAAAAGTATAATGCAATAAACCTGATTGCCACCTTGATGTATGTAAGTTCTTACCAGGGCTGTGGAGTATGTAAGCCAAACCACTGACTCCAACTACGACTCCGACTCCTGAATTTTCCTGGCTCCGACTCAGACTCCTTCATACATGGCTCATTTTTAAGTGAAAAATGTATTGTAGGTCAGTGGTAACATCAGGCTTTAATCATCATAATGACACAATAATCGAGATATTTAGATAGAGCACAAAAATTTATAATAATACTATTCTGCACATTCTTCATTGAACTACTATACCCAATTTATTATATATTTTCGGAGTCAGACCATTTTCTGCCGACTCCACCAAAATGGGCACCGACTTCCACAACTCCGACTCCACAGCCCTAGTTCGCTGTAATCATAGAGGCTGGACTTTCTTTTCCCATTTGAAAATGGAGGTTTTCTCTGTTACTTATGGTTTTGTATAACACTGACTGAAAACACAAAAATATTTTCTGAAAATAAAAAATGTAACAAAACAAGTTGTTTCCAAGAGCAGTCGTTACCTTGAAAAAAAAAAAAAAAAAAAAGTAAAAAAAGGGATTGTGTGCAGAAAATGTGCAACTTTGTGAACAACATGATTTGTTGTGCTGTTTTAGATGCACATTATTATTTTTTTAATTAAGCCCATTGGAAAGTGCATAGAGATGAATCATATGTAGAACATGCTCACCATGCGCATTGCGCATGCGCAGCTTGTCAGCTTACACCGAAAGGGTGTACACACGTCACACCGGCTATTACGCCCATACAGAAGGACGAGGAGGACTAGGATTAGTTATCACTCCCATCGGGGCACGATAATGCACTGCTCAGGAGGGTTTAGAGTCTCACAGGGAACGCCCTTTGAGACTTATTCAAGGTGAAGAAGTCCCTGACATGTAAGTGTATAATGGCGTTTTTCACAATATTACAGAACAGGGTTTTTTTTACAGTAAAGGACTGCTTCTAATGATCCTTTAGGGTGCAGGGACAGGTATTAATAGAGTTGGTAATTTGGAGGGGTCAGGTTCCCTCTAAACGGAATCCCAGCAAAGTCAATGGGTTTTCCATTTTTGCTGTTCAATCTGTGCTTTCAGGACCTGGTGCATTTTTTTCCCTTGAAAAGTGATCCGTAAAAAGAATGAGCTGTCAATTATGGGTGCGCTTTTCTGATCTACTTTCCCATTGAAACCATTTTGTATGCGCTAAAAAAAAAAAAAAAAACACAGAAAAAAACGGAGCCAAAACAGATAACTATTTCTGATTTGTTTTTTTTTTTGTTTTTTTTTCCCAAAAGCTGATCCAGATTTCCAGCTGAAAAAAAGAGAAAAACGCACGAGCAAAACCGAATCAAAAGCACACAAATGGATGACCATGCCTTATTTTCATACACCTCCAGCTGCCTGTAATGCCTGTAATGGACTTCAGGACTTTCGTTAGGCCGTCCTCACACCGCTGTGTGATCAGGTCCGGGGCTGTCCGATGTGAATCAGACAGCCCCGGACCTGATTGGCTGCAAACCGGACCGGTTCTGTTTGCAAGAGCCCTCAATTGCAGCCGCAGCTGCTGAACTTTCAAGCAACCCGCTAGCCGCGGTCCTGAAATCTGTGCAGGGACAGCCAGTGGTGCTGAAGTTTAGCAGCGCTTGCTGCTAAACTTCAGCACCTGGCGTTCGCTTCCCGGACCCTCCCTGATCTGGGGCAATCCGGCGCCATAGACACCCATGTTAGGGAGCGCCTGATTGCCCCGGATCCAGGAGGATCCGATTTGGGCAGATTTTGCGCCCGGACGTTTTTGTGTCCGGGAGGAAAATCCGAGTTTACCCATATCCTCCCAGACAGATGGAAACCGGATGGCACGTAGCTGCTATCCGGCCCCATAGGGCTGTATTATGGCAAAACCGGGTTCGGGACTGTCAGGTTCACATCGGACAGCCCTGGACCTTATGCTTCCGCGGTGTGAAACCGGCCTTAGTCAACATGACACTGTCATTAATATATTTCACAGCCTGATTCACATATGAACTATGTAAATACATCTCTGAGTAATGGTGATATATATTTTTTTTATTCCACCTTGAAGCTAAACAAATATTGTCCTTCTTTATCAGCAACATTAAGTTACACATAAAATGACAATCACTGAGCAAGGAGCTTCTATTTATAATCTGGTACAATCAGACTTTTTTTTAGTATCGTAATCTGTGCAGATTGGGAGCTGCCAAATAAAAAACAATTAAACGGGAAGATCTCTGCTGTATGAGCACAAATAAGGGGATGTGCATCACTTTAAGGCCTCGTGCACACGTTCAGTATTTAGTGAGTTTTTTACCTCCGGATTTGTAGATAAAACCAGGAGTGGAGCAATCGGTGGGAAAGTCTAATAGAAACACCTGCACCACGTCTGTATTTAATTATCCACTCCTGGTTCTATTATGGTAGGTTTACACGTCGCGATATCGGGCCGATATCGTAGCCAACGATGCGGGAGCGCGCTGTTTGAGCGCGCTTTTCCCGCCATCGCCGGTTTAGACAGCCCGATATCGGGATACAACGTCCTGACGATGTGTACGCCCCCCAACCCAGGAACGACCATTTAACATGGGAGTGAATGGGTGACGTGGCAGTACACATCGGAGTTGGGCTGTAACACGGGACGATGCGGCTACAACTGGCATCCGATATCGGGCGGTTGAATAGCACGCTCATTCGACCCCCGATATTGGTTTGGCATCGTTCCTGCATCGTATCGGATGTTCAGACCGTACAACGCAGGAACGATATCGGCTCCAACGCCCGAACCACGTGACTTTTGGTCGGAGTTGGGTCGGAGTTGGACGCCGATATCGCGACGTGTAAACCCACCATTAATCCTGAGGTAAAATAAACTCATCAAATACTCAGCGTGTGCACGTGGCCTCAGCCGGGTTCGCTCCCTTCACCTGGCTGAAATGGTGCCACATAAGCAAATGAACATATGAATTATAATGTAGAAATGACTGGCTGTGCTTGTGTTCATTTTCTTGAGCTTTTACCGTAACTTTTTCTGATTTCCAAGCAAGCCAAGCAGTTAGATCAAGTGACCGATGTGTTCTTTAGGCTTCTGTTTGCAAGCTGCTCACTAGTTAACACAGGTAAAAAAAAATAAAAAACTTCAGACAAAAAACACCATGCAGAATGCTTCACACATCACTCCAGTGATTTTCAGTGATTTTTATTGCACCACTGTACTGGTGCATTAAACCTAAGCCCCCTGTCCAAAATTCCCCATCCGGCCACTTCACCTTCTATCAGTCGCTCTTCTGTGATTTGTGACCTGCCGCGGCTCCAGTCTTCCATGGAGCGCACAGGAAATCACAACTCCATACATCTCTATGAGAGCCTCATTCTGGCATTGTTCTTGTAGAGATGCATTGAAACCTTGTGACATAGCTTATGACTTCCAGACAGTTAGAAATTACAGTCACCGGTAAAAAAGGTGAAGACGCTGGAAGGTAAGTATATGTCATGGGGACTTACTTTTAAAGCGCCACTCCAGCGGTGAACCTACAAACACACACTGGTGTGGTGGTGTTCTGTTTCACAAACCAGAACACTATTGTTTTTTGTTATTTTGTCCATTTGTTTTTTTAAATGTAACCTTTTTAAATATCCTAGGGCAGTGATGGCGAACCTTTCTGAGGCCGAGTGCCCAAACTGCAACCCAAAACAAAATTATTTATGGCGAAGTGCCAACACTGTAATTTAACCTAAATTACAGCAGTGGTTATCTATCAGAAGCGTTGCACAGGGGGGAGAGCCAGCAGATGCCAACTCTCTTCCCTGTACAGGGCATGTAGTCCTGAAACACTAATGATCAATTCAATTATTTTAACAATTAATTGATTTTAAACTTACCTTTGCAGTCTTCTCTTCTCTTCAGCAGTGGTCAGACAGCTCATGTGTACTGGACATTGAAGCTGAGCCGCTGCCACTGCCCTTTCTAGAAACAGCAGGTGGATTGATCTGTATGGAAAAATGCAGAATATTAGACAGAGCAAGCAAATTTCATACTGAAATCCTGGTCCCTATTTTGTAGTAGTATCTGCATCCTGACCCTCTCCTTGTAGCTATGTGCTCCATCCTGACCCTCTCCTTGTAGCTATGTGCTCCATCCTGACCCTCTCCTTGTAGCTATGTGCTCCATCCTGACCCTCTCCTTGTAGCTATGTGCTCTATCCTGACCCTCTCCTTGTAGTAATGTGCTCCATCCTGACCCTCTCCTTCTAGTAATGTGCTCCATCCTGACCCTCTCCTTGTAGTAATGTGCTCCATCCTGACCCTCTCCTTGTTGTAGTGTGCTCCATTTTGACCTTCTCCTTGAAGTAATGTGCTCCATCCTGACATTCCCCTTGTAGTAATGTGTTCCATCCTGACCCTTTCCTTGTAGTTATGTGCTCCATCCTGACCCTCTCCATGTAGTTATGTGCTCCATCCCGACCCTCTCCTTGTAGTTATTTGCTCCATCCTGACCCTCTCCTGGCAGTAATGTCCCTATCCTAACTCCCTTCTTGTAGTAATGTCTCCAGCCTTATCCCTTGTAGTATCCTCAATCCCTGTCCCATTGTGGTAATGTCCCCATCCTGCCCCCATCATGTAGTAATGCCCCCATCCTGCAGTAATATGCCCCCTCCTTGTAATAAAGCCAACATCATCCCCCTTCTTGTAATAATGTAACCATCATGCCCCCTCCTAATGTCACCATCATGCCCCCTTCTAATGTCACCATCATGCCTCCTCCTAATGTCACCATCATGCCCCTCTTATTTGTCACCATCCTGCCGCTCTTGTCACCATTCTGCCTCTCTTGTCATCATCCTGCCCCTCTTGTCACCATCCTGCCCCTCTTGTCACCATCCTGCCCCTCTTGTCACCATCCTGCCCCTCTTGTCACAATCCATGCCCCTTTCTTCCTTGTCACCCTCATGCCCCTCTTGTCACCCTCATGCCCCTCTTGTCACCCTCATGCCCCTCTTGTCACCCTCATGCCCCTCTTGTCACCCTCATGCCCCTCTTGTCACCCTCATGCCCCTCTTGTCACCCTCATGCCCCTCTTGTCACCCTCATGCCCCTCTTGTCACCCTCATGCCCCTCTTGTCACCCTCATGCCCCTCTTGTCACCCTCATGCCCCTCTTGTCACGATCCTGCCCCTCTTGTCACCCTCATGTCCCTCTTGTCACGATCCTGCCCCTTGTCAGCCTCATGTCTGTGTGTCCATCCTGCCCCTTGTCAGCCTCATGTCTCTGTGTCCATCCTGCCCCTTGTCAGCCTCATGTCTCTGTGTCCATCCTGCCCCTTGTCAGCCTCATGTCTCTGTGTCCATCCTGCCCCTTGTCAGCCTCATGTCTCTGTGTCCATCCTGCCCCTTGTCAGCCTCATGTCTCTGTGTCCATCCTGCCCCTTGTCAGCCTCATGTCTCGTGTCCATCCTGCCCCTTGTCAGCCTCATGTCTCATGTCCATCCTGCCCCTTGTCAGCCTCATGTCTCTGTGTCCATCCTGCCCCTTGTCAGCCTCATGTCTGTGTCCATCCTGCCCCTTGTCAGCCTCATGTCCCTCTTGTCACGATCCTGCCCATTGTCACCCTCATGCCCCTCTTGTCTCCATCCTGCCCCTTGTCAGCCTCATGTCTGTGTGTCCATCCTGCCCCTTGTCAGCCTCATGTCTCTGTGTCCATCCTGCCCCTTGTCAGCCTCATGTCTCTGTGTCCATCCTGCCCCTTGTCAGCCTCATGTCCCTGTGTCCATCCTGCCCCTTGTCAGCCTCATGTCTCTGTGTTCATCCTGCCCCTTGTCAGCCTCATGTCTCTGTGTCCATCCTGCCCCTTGTCAGCCTCATGTCTCTGTGTGCATCCTGCCCCTTGTCAGCCTCATGCCTCTTGTGTCCATCCTGCCCCTTGTCAGCCTCATGTCTCTGTGTCCATCCTGCCCCTTGTCAGCCTCATGTCTGTGTCCATCCTGCCCCTTGTCAGCCTCATGTCCCTCTTGTCACGATCCTGCCCATTGTCACCCTCATGCCCCTCTTGTCTCCATCCTGCCCCTTGTCAGCCTCATGTCTCTGTGTCCATCCTGCCCCTTGTCAGCCTCATGTCTCTGTGTCCATCCTGCCCCTTGTCAGCCTCATGTCTCTGTGTCCATCCTGCCCCTTGTCAGCCTCATGTCCCTGTGTCCATCCTGCCCCTTGTCAGCCTCATGTCTCTGTGTTCATCCTGCCCCTTGTCAGCCTCATGTCTCTGTGTCCATCCTGCCCCTTGTCAGCCTCATGTCTCTGTGTGCATCCTGCCCCTTGTCAGCCTCATGTCTCTTGTGTCCATCCTGCCCTTGTCAGCCTCATGTCTCTGTGTCCATCCTGCCCCTTGTCAGCCTCATGTCTCTGTGTCCATCCTGCCCCTTGTCAGCCTCATGTCTCTTGTGTCCATCCTGCCCCTTGTCAGCCTCATGTCTCTTGTGTCCATCCTGCCCCTTGTCAGCCTCATGTCTCTTGTGTCCATCCTGCCCCTTGTCAGCCTCATGTCTCTTGTGTCCATCCTGCCCCTTGTCAGCCTCATGTCTCTTGTGTCCATCCTGCCCCTTGTCAGCCTCATGTCTCTGTGTCCATCCTGCCCCTCATTATACCGTGGCTTGAAATAAAAAAAAAAATCATACTCACCTAGAACTCCCGCCTTCACCGCTCCTCTTCTCCTCGCGTCTTCCGTCCCAGCGTCACATGACCGCGGTCATGTGACGCCGGCAGGGCGGAGCTTGGAGAGAGTGTCAGAGATGCGGAGGAAGGAGAATCCTCCGATCCGACACGGCTTTGAACTGCCGGCGCCATCATTCCGGCAGTTCAAAGCTGCAGTGACAGGCGACGCCGTGTGCCAGGGAAAACGGCTCTGCGTGCCATCCCTGGCACGCGTGCCATAGGTTCGCCATCACTGTCCTAGGGACTCCCTTAAAGGAAACCTGTCACCTGAATCTAAGCCCCTACACTATCACTACCTGTCCCTACACCTTCCTAGCTGCTCCTTATCTATCCCTCTCTGAGGTAAAGGGGCCCTATAAATCAGCATAAATATAACTTATAACTTACAGCAGTCCCTCAGGCTGGGGACTGAAAAGGCGGCCCCAGGCTCCATTCTGCCCATCCTCGATGCAGCAACGCACACCCTGCTGGGCGGCATTATTCTTTCTTCATTGCCGCCTCCTTCATTTGGAATCTCCCGCCCTCTTCACACCTATCATGCCCCGGCTGCTACGTCACATCCGACGCGGTGCATTATGGGGCCGATCACATGATTGGCCCTAGTGCATTATGGGGCTGATCACGTGATTGGCCCTAGTGCATTATGGGCTTGATCACGTGATCGGCCCGGCTACGCGCATGCGCAATGCGCTTGTTGAATAGTGTAAGGGCTTAGATCCAGGTGACAGGTTCCCTTTAAGAAATGTTCTAAAGACATATCTTGTAACATACTACAATTTTGAGAAGAAAAAAAAAAGCGACACTAAGTGCACAAAAAGTATGAAAAAAATGCAGCAAAAAAAATAACACCATGTTGGTCTGCAAACTAAAGTGTTTTTGCAGTATCAGGGAGTTAAAGGGCTTGTCCATGTTTGTCTCTGTTAAAATAAATAAAGTGGTGTGGTCAATCGCTCTTCGCGGCTCAGCAACCGGGGTGGACATCCCTGTTGAGAAAGTTAAGGTTTGCCCTTCAATAATAATATATTAAACTGACTGTTGAATCGAGCCTATGGGCACATTGGGAAAGTTCCATTTCTATGCTGTGGCTATGCAGAGACAGTTTGAACCTAGACTAAGCCACATGTAGAGTAGCCCCAGTGAATGAAACATATTAAATTATACATCTTTTGCAGATATTCAAGATTCAGCCTCCCATTTCTTCTCTTTGAAAGCTTTCCTCTGATGAATGGTTTTGCACATGGCTGAATTTTACATCACAGGAATCCACCTCATATCTTAATTTTTACATGAAGATTTGGATGTCCATGTTATCTATCCCTGTCAATGAAAGCATAAAATGTAAGAAAAAAAGGGAGAGAAGGGGCGCATGTGTAGGATCACTATAGCTCAGTTAATATGGCGTTATTACAGGTGGCCACTCACCTGTTTGGGTTGTGCACGACCTGCACAACCCGGTGTAATAGCCTCTGATATATGGGGGACCCCCGGCAATATGCACGCTCCGCTCCTTCGACCTCGCTGGTCCCCAGCTGTCCGTACAGGACTTTTCCGGTCACGTGGCGCCAGTCCCGGATGTGCGTCACTGCTTTTTACCTAGGGAACGCCAGATCCTTCACCACTGCGCCCTCGCTGTGCTGCTCCAGCCGCTGATCCCTCAGGGGGAGTAGAAGCTTGCAAGAATATGATTTAGCGGTCTTGTAGAAGCGCTACTAAAGCTCAGGCACCAGGTTGATAAGGTTTATAAACAGCAATCTTTATTTTCCCCTCACAGCTCCACAACATGTTTCAACTGCTCAAGGCAGTCTTCCTCATATTCTTGCAATGAAAGCATAAAGGAACCATGGAGCAAATGAGAATACCGTATGCTCTAAATTGGCATTGAAGAACTATCACCCCCCCCCCCCCCCAAAGATTTCAATCTAACGCAGCACTGAATGCAGCATGTATGCTGCATTCGGGCAAGGTGTCCCCCATGCGTTTTTGATGTTTTGATCATTTAATACAGCCTTTTAACATGTGTACAACAAAGTCATGAGGGCATTACCAGATCCATGAGTCAGCTCCTTCCTGAGGGCTATTCCCACCCCCTGCTTCTATTTTCCTCCCTCCTCCCTCTCCTCGCCGCCTCCTTGATGCCTTGTCAGGCATCCTCGCTTTACGCATTCACGCAGGCGCAGAGGGAGGTGTTGCTATTGTCGGCCCCGCGCTCCTGACTGCCCTCCCGCCCTGACGTCAGCACTTGTTCCCGCCCTGATCCATATATAACACAGAGCAGGGCGGGAACAAGTGCTGACGCCCCACGCTCCTGTCCCGCCTCCCGCCCTGACGTCAGCACTTGTTCATGGAGCAGGGTGGGAACAATTGCTTCTGTCAGGGCGTGAGGCGGGAACAGGAGCAAAGGCAGTGGAATGATTCTGTGCATTTTCTCTATTTTATAATGGAATTGCTCTATACATTGAGGGATTCGTATAACAGAGGTTTGCAGTTTGTTACAACCTTGAGAACAGACAACACATGTAAACCAAGCTGTAGTTTGATTTATTGGTAATAATTCATTGCAGCGTCCACTTTGCATTATATAAAATGCAGATGTGCATTTCGAGTTATTGCTCTAGACTTAAAGGGTCAGGCAGCTGGTCACACCAAGGGTTAATGGATTGTGTTGGGGAGGATTCACAGGGTTTCTATTAGGAAAATGAGTGCACAAGTTTTTGCCTCCGTTGACAGAATGACCGAGGACTTTTAAATAGGTGGCTTCTGTCAAGCTGAGGGCTAACAAAAGCCTGCGGAAGCCAAGTTTTACCAGGGCTAATACTCTTCTGTGAGCTTGGTGGAAGTAAGTCTCTAAGGAATGTTAATGATTTGGAGTTCTACTTGCGTAACTAAAGTTCTTTTTTTTTTTTTTTCTCGTTGGTGGCTAGAGGTTAAGTCACTTCCTGACGAAGGTGGGTTTACAAAGATGACAAAAGTCTCTGTGTGCCATATAGACCAACTCCTGTGTTGGTCTATATGGTAAATCCAGTCGTGATGGTTGTCCCTGGCCTTCAGAGTGGCCTCCAGACTTTCTGTGCACATCACTATTACTTTTAGCTACGTTTTTTTTCCAGGTACAGGGCATCACATTTACAGGACCATTACATTTATAATCAGAAAACAAAAAAAAAAACCTCTGTCTTTAAATTGTTATTTTAGGTTTGGTGGTGATAATGTTTGAGAATGTAATGTCCATCAATCCAAACACTGTATGAGTGACTGTGTATAGCAAGAATCTGGTAGATCACACAAATAACTTGTTTGCATAACTTGTCACCCTTCAGTTCTTGCCACATTAATTTCACCATTCTACATCATGAAAGTACATTTTACACGCAATGATTTTATGCCTGGAGGACATTTTGTTTCTACTTCCTCGTGATAATCATCAAATGCTATTCAACAAAAGATGAATTGAAGGACATATAGGATTCCCATTTACTTTACATGAATAAAGTTCCCTCAGCATTCATACTCTCACCAAGTATCCATAGCAGGAATAGCATGTGTTGACCCCATCAGTTTCAGAATAATGTCCAAATGTGTCATCTAGACTGACAATGTCCAGTAGATACATCTAGAGATTGTCCAGCGTGAATCCCCTGTGCTGATGGTACGTTGAAGACTGAAGGGAGTGCGCACATGTGTGTCTACTTATGTGTGCTCGTATTCATATACATCTGTGTTTTATATTCCTTCTTTTGTACTATACTGCGTTCCAAGTTATTAAACAAATGGTATTTTTCTCCAATTTACCTAAGTGGTCCATGGAAATGTATCAGAATAATGTTCATATCCTCAACCGTCAGATTATAAACCAAATTTTATTGGACAACCCTCTCAAGGATAACACAAAATTTTCTAAGGCTATAAAAAATCTCAAAAAGAAACTTTTATGCACAACCGTTTCCAAACATTTATATGTTGTAAAAAGCTGAAAATTATAATTGTGTGCAATATTAAGAGGTCATTTACTGTGATCAAAACCACTTCCAATCAAAACACATGTCAACACGCTAAGTTGCACATTACCCTTTAGCCTTTTTTTTATATATCACTGCACCATTCTTGCATCTATTGAACTCGTGAGTTTTTGGAGAGTTTCCACTTGAATTTCTTTGCATGATGTCACAATAGTCTCTCAGAGCTGTAGTTTTGATGTAATCTGCCACACCCTCTTAATCCAAAAGCCCTCAATAGGGTTGAGGTCAGGGGAGGCTGGTGGCACACCATGAGTTTGTCTCCTTTTATCCCCATAGCGGCCAATGATTCATAGGTATCTTAGCAGCGTGAGATTGTGCATTGTCATACGGGAAGATGATTTTGCTACGGATGACACGGATCTTCTTTTCACACCATAGAAAAAAATGGCCATTCAAACTCCTACTAGTGCATCTCAATTAATTAGAATATTATCAAAAATCAATGTAATAATGCCATGTTTGTGGGCGTTTCTGGGAGCCCTGAATCACGTTGACTAATAAATCAATATAATATTCACCTTTTGATGTCTCGTGATACTGCAGCATGATTTTTAACCTTTCATTCTCCCTACTTTAATTTTCTGAAATAATGATATTTGGGTTTCAATTAGCTGTAAGCCATAATAATCAACATTTACAGAAATAAACACTTGAAATAGATCCATCTGTGTGTAATGACTCTGTATAATTTATGCGTTTCACTTTATGTATTGGAATTGCTGAAATAAATTAACTTTTTGATGATATTCTAATTCAGTGAGATGCCCTAGTATATAGTTTACCAAGGTAATTTTCACATCTTCAGTGATCCTAAAGGTACCGTCACACAGGGACATATCGCCGGCGATATTGCCGGGGATCGCGGTAGCGCGCATCCCTGACAACATCGCCGGTGAGATGTCACACTGAGCAACTTACCGGCGATGTCGCCGGCTAGTTGCCGCAGCTATCGCTCGCTGGGTTGCCCAGCAACCCAGCGAGCGATCACTCGCAATGTTAGATATAGGCGGAATCGCCCGCAACATTGCAGGTTGCCGCGTTACACAGGGCGATCAGGCAGGATTGCCTGAGCAACATCGCCAGGTTTCCCAACATTGTTGTATTGATTATCGCCCTGTCACACGAGGCAATTCGCCGGCGATGTCGCCGCAACCTGGCCACACCCCTCAGTTGCCGGCAACATCGCCGGCGATATGTCCCTGTGTGACGGTACCTTTAAGGGGCATATCAGCTCTCACCCCATGATTCTGACCCAAAACATTACTTTGACAACACCTTACTGAAGTCGCAGCCTTGTTGGAACATTATGGCTGTCCACCAACCATCCACTATTTCATCCATCTGGACCATCAAGGTATGCTGTAATGCCAGCATCCCTGTACTCTGCTTCTGTGTTGCAGTGGGGATGTCCGAGTGCTCATGGCCACCGCCTGGCCGCATGCTTCGGCCCCCCTCCCCTCCATTTCATGTCTCCATGTGGTCCTTGGCTGTATTACATTCCCGGACCCTGTGCATGTTGCCCAGGTCTCATACTAGTGTGCCTGCACTGTTATTAAAGGGCAAGTCAACCCAGAAGTGTCCCTCAGCCTATGGCTTAGAATAACTGCTTGCTGCTTAGTAATGGTGTTTTAGCAGCTGCCCTCCTCATCCGATTAATTTTTCTGGCAGAAACCTTACTCATTATGCCTTTACCTGCACAAACCCACCTGTGCTGTATATCGGTCACAAATGTCTTCACAGTTTGATAATCATACTTACGTTTTTGTGAAACATCTAATGTTTTCATACCTTGTCTTAGTCATTGCAGTATTTGACACTTTTTGACAGCAGAGAGATTATTACACAGGCTTCAAAAGAAAACAGTGTATAAAGCTGTCCTTAAAGGGAATTTGTCAGCTGGTTTTTGCTACCTCATCTTGAGAGCAGCATAATGTAGGCAAAGAGAACCTAAATTGAACAATGTATCATTAAGGGGCCTTTCACACTTAGGTTTTTTCCTGATCTTCCAGATCAGGGAAAAAATGCAATTCTTACAGGATTCATTTTTTTGCCCATTCACTTTAATGATTTCAGGAAAAAACTGAAACAACAAGATTCTACCTGAAATCATTAAAGTAAATGGGCAAAAAAATTAATCCTGTAAGAATCAGGTTTTTTTCCTGATCTTCCGGATCAGGAAAAAAACGCAAGTGTGAAAGACCCCTAAGGGTGCTTTCACATAACGATTTTATCAGTTCCGATGCTGTCCGATAAAAATCGGACAGCATCGGACCGATTTTGGGCCCCATGCAGCCCTATGGGCATCGGACCGAATCGGATGTGCACTAAATGCCATCCAATTTGGTCCGATCCGAATCTGTCCGATTTTTTTATCGGTGCAAAAATCGGAGCCTGCTCCGATTTTTGCACCGAAAATAAAATCTGACAGATTCGGATCGGACCAGATCGGATGGCATTTAGTGCACATCCGATCCGACCCGATCAATTTGACATGGGGCCCTATGGAGCAGGGTCCGAGGAAACATATGATGTCTCCTCGGACCGATTTTAGTGTACTGAGCATGCTCAGTACACTAAAATCGCTCCAAAAGTGAATGAATGGGTTAATTAAAAAAAAAAAAATCTATGCTCACCTGTCCACGAGGCCCCCGACGTCTCCGGTGTCTCCAGGTATCTTGCCGTCTGTGCTGATAAGACCTGCCGTGATGTCACAATCACATGACTGCCAGGAACCAATAGCCGGCAGTCATGTGATTGTGACATCACGAGAGGTCCTGGCAGCACAGAAGACAGAACAGCAAGATACCGGGAGACGCACGGGACCGTGCAGGAGTCGTGGACAGGTGAGAAAGGAGAGGAGGAGAGGGGAGGACAAGAGGAGAGGAGGAGGAGGAGGATAAGAGGAGAGGAGGAGGACAAGAGGAGAGGGGGAGGACAAGAGGAGAGGAGGAGGACAAGAGGAGAGGAGGACAAGAGGAGGAGAAGGGAGGACAAGAGGAGAGGAGGAGGAGGACAAAAGGAGAGGAGGAGGACAAGAGGAGAGGAGGAAGACAAGAGGAGAGGAGGGGGACAAGAGGAGAGGAGGAGGGAGCGCAATGGAGGACGGGGACCATATTGGAGCACCGGGGGAGAGACAGCTGATGACAGCTGACAGGAGGGAGGTGAGGGCAGGCATCAGATAAAATGTCGGAATCGGATGCCTATTTGGCATCCGATTCCAGGCATCAGAAGAATCCGATGCTGTCCGATTTATATCGGACAGCATCGGATTTTACAAAATCGGTATGTGAAAGTAGCCTAAGATTACTGAGGACGGCAGTTATGACAGAGATTTTACTTTTAGCAGTGCAGCAGAGCTCTGAAAGTGAACCAAACCAGGCTCTCTATATACGATGTCTATTGACAATGATCACGGGGGGGGGGGAAAGGAAGGTGAGATGAGATTGTGGTCCTCATAATGGTGCCAAAGCAGATAGGCACAGTGTTAAATACACAAGTAATTTGGCTCCTTGTTATTGGCTCCTTCACATTTGGTGGAATACTATTCTGACTCTTCAATGCACTGCAAGTATTAGGTGCCTGAAATATCAATCCCTCTGATAATCATATTGACTGTTGTACCGTGTTTCCCCGAAAATAAGTCACCCCCGATTATAAGACAGGACAGGGCTGGGGGGCAATTTTTTTAATATAAGTCATACCCCGATAATAAGACAGGGTGACTTATTGTCGGGGAAAATTTGGTGGGGTGGGGTGGGGGCAGGGGAACATCTCATACTCACCGCTGCTGCCGCTGCTGTCTCCGGTGCCCCCACTGTGTTCCCGGTGCCTGGGTGAGCAGGGCGGGTATTTTAAATCCCCCGCCGCTGTCCCGGCCAATCACAGGCCAGGAACTGCCCAGAGGCCAATCACAAGCCAGTCGCGCTGCATGACGTCAGTCTGGCCTGTCATTGGCTCCCCAGGCAGCTCCTGGCCTGTGATTGGCCGGGACAGCGGCACGTGTGCAGGCCGGGCTGTCTGTGTGACGATGCTCAGCCTGCCTGCTGCTGTGCCCGGGGCTGTCGGAGGTGCCCGGGCTGTCAGAGGTGCCCGGGATGTGCTGCGGTCCTCAGGCATGTGGATGCCTGGGATGTGCTGCGGTCCCCGGTGGTCGGAGGAGCCCAGTTCAGTGTGCCCCTGTCAGTGTGCCCCTGTATGTGTGAGTGTGCCCCTGTATGTGTATGCCCCTGGGTTAGGGTTAGGGCTAGGGTTAGGGAGGGAAATATAAGACATACCCCGAAAATAAGTCAGGGTGGGACTTTTGGGGGTAAAATTAATATAAGACACTGTCTTATATTCGGGGAAACACGGTACTTGCATGCAAGCATCCTGAAATAATTTAAACTCGACCACACTGACTTGTAATAAGAGTCCAGGAGAAATGGAGATGAATTTCACTGAAATCTTGTACTGAAGTACAATGCAGTAGGTAGAGTGATTCTGAAGAGAGCACTACAACACGTGCATCCGAAGATGGCAGAAAACACGCTCCTGGGGAAGAAGGGAGGAGCAAGGCTGACCTCACAGGGCTACAGGAAGAGGGAAGAGACAAAATATCAAAGCTGGACTGCAATACATAGCACAAAAAACACACAATGGATTATTACCATTCATGGGACATAACACATACAGTAAATGACTCAAGCAGTACTGTGTGGATTTGCCAGTTCCTAACCGGGAATAGACCACACCTATGCGGTATGCATGTCCCCAGCAACAACACTACTGTGCGCTGCCTCGCTCAATACGTGAAAATACAAGTGTGTATGGATTGGTTGATTCCGACTAGTGGAAGCGGACATCTAGTGTGCGCCGACATTGTTTCATACACTTGTATAGGGAATGGCCACACCCACTAGCTGGGGCTCTGACCGGGAACATGCATACTGCATAACTACTTGGTTTAGAAACTGAAATCTTGGCAATGCACAGTCCGGACGCTGGGAGGATTGATAAGTCTGCAGTCACATAGTGACTGCAGAATTATCAGTTTGGACCGTACAACCCCTTTAAGTCTTAAATTGTGTCACTGGTTTGTTCTAGACTTTTTTCTGAATATAAAATAAAGGCACAATCAAACCTTCCACTTATGTGCTAGTCTGTCCAGAGTGTATTGTTAGTAGACTTGGCATTTACAGAGAACAGCAGATCAACTTCTGCAGATAAAACGTGTTACACAGAGGAGCTCTTGTCTCTTTCTCGTAATGTGTTCAGTAGTGGGTACACTCCATCAGTAAAATGGTATAATGGGTAAACAATCACACACAGAGATACCATTATTACAGCAGGCTTCTATTCCTTCCCATCAGCTTTGCTTTTAGTTCATCCGCTATGGATTTCTTGACCAGTTTTCTCATCCTCTGAAGCAAGAAAGCTGGAATTTCACATGACAAAAATGAGCGCTCTGAAGAAAGATATCACAAGTCAAGATCATCTGTTGTGAATAGAATCACGAGTCACTGTGACCACTGAGCTCCAGACCTGCCTTCTCTCATGTCTTTCTGCCCTTATAGCTGACAACCTCACGTGTACATGCTACTGGAGCGCTCTGTAGTTTTTAGAACTTATTTTTGATTTAAAAAAATGGGTAATAGCCATCCCAGCACGACGAGGGGTACCAAAATTGAGACCATGCTACACTCTAAGGGGCTCTTTTAGATGTCTGTTCAACACGGTCCATGCACATAAAAGAACGCACGGACTTGCTGAGCCTTTCCCGACCAGAGCTTGAAACCTTTATATGTTTGCGACTGTCACGCTCTGCACAAGAAATCCATGGCCAAAAATACATGCACTTACCCACCTTGGCTGTTATCAAAGAGGTTATCAATGGTTTCTCAGGAATGTTTTACCACAATAAATGCATATGAGCACACCAATCCTCAAGATCTGCTGCCTACAGCTCCTATTACAATTGCTGCTAAATGATCTCTCAGATGGGAGACAAGACTAGAGACTCATGTCATGGTGGAATGCTTAGGCCACATAGGCGGCTCAAAGTAGCCCAAGCAAAATGTTGTCCAGCATTGTCACATTTCAGGGCCAAAACAACGAAGCTCCAAACTGTTAGGATACCGTCACACCAGGTGACATCGCCGGCGATTTCACAGGCGATGCATGGGTGTGGCCTATCGCTGGCGACAGCGCCAGTGAGTCGCCCACTGTAAAGCGGCGATAATTTGCCGAAAAATCGGTTGAGAGTGGTTGCCTGGTTTCGCATTACTGCTCTGAAACCAGGTAACCAATCTCAGGCGATGTGTACACATCGCCCCATGTGACATAGCGATTGACAATGTTACAGGCTATGGGAGCCATAGGCTCCCATGTTACAGGATCGCCGCTGGGGTTTGTAGACACCCCAATGGCGATGTCGCCTGTAACATCGCCAAAGCGTCGCCGGAGGTATCGCCGCATGTAAACACGCTACGGCGATGCCAGCGGGGTGCCAAAAACGTGCGCGCTCCCGTGCGTCACTGGCGATGTCACCTGGTGTGACGGTACCCTTAGTATAACTGGAATGAAGACTGGAGGCGTCTAGCTACCATACACTTATACCACTCCTCAACATAATCCTAGGATTGCACCAATGCGACATTTCCTCATGAAGGCCTTTTTGTTTTGTTGGCCATTTAGTTTACTGACTAATCTAATCATAGCATCCAAGATAAAAGTGGGAATCCTGCTAAAGAGGATGGACCTCCATTCCAGTCCCCATTGACATATTGCACAGCACCAATGGTATGAGGTCAATGGAACACTTGTAGCTGGAGACAACTAACTTGCTCATAGCCCAAAGTCATGCCAACACCACCTGATGGTTTGTGTAGACAAAGTTAAATATCTTCATTTTAGTATGTATCATAATTTATTTACACTCAGATGTCATAGGAGGTGCTGGTAATATGGGGTATTTACTGTACTCTCAAGGTTTTTATTATAAAGCAAAAACAGTAGACTCTAGTTAGGTTTAAAATTACAGGACATGAAGCGACTAACCAAATAGACATTTTGATCCATCCCATGTATTTGTCTTATGGTCCTTTCTCCAGCAAATATGATAGAAATAAATGGCAGGCACTGCCAGTGCAAGAGATTCAGTTTGGTATGTACAACGAATTTCAGTACAGAATTGGTAAATCGTGTAACCAGTGGGATGGCTATTTCTCAGAAGTGTCTCAGGAGCCATTTGTAACACAAGAATGCTAGGCTGCATGTTACTTGTGCTATTGAGAGAGGTCTATGTGACCTAAACATGCCACCATGGACTGCAGTGCAGCATCTGACTCTTCAGACTTGTCTTCTATTGTGTACATCTAGGAGATCATTGATCATCAATTGCAAAGGGAGCTGCCAGCAGCGACCCTTGATGATTTATGTGCCCCAGCATGGTTGAACATTACTCGGACAACAATTTATAACCTTTTTAATATTGCTAAGTGCATGGAAGTGCACATATTCCTGCACAAGGTTCCTGCTAGATACTGTAAGAAACTAAATATTTTGAAAAGTTTGTTTCCATTTTATCATAATTTTCATCAAAGGTGTTTTCTGGGACTTTTATTATTTTATCAGCCCACAACGCTATTTGGTTTATATATACTTTTCTAATCCGATCCTCCCACTCCCGGCTCCAAGACTTCTCCCGAGCTGCACCAATTCTCTGAAATGCTCTACCCCAAGAAATCAGGACCATCCACAACTTGCATGGCTTCAGGCGCTCACTAAAAACACATCTTTTCAAGGAGGCCTATCATGCTCTATAACAAAATTACTTTGTACTGTACATAGCCCATTCACTATCTCGACACAACTCTTCTTCATACTCCACCAAACCCAAAAGGTCTACACAGATTGTCTGGTGATCATTCATGTAACTTTATTTCTATCCCCCATTTCCTCAAGATTCCTGGACCATCAGTGTAATAAGCCCCTGTACTTTGTGTAACCCCTATCTCGTTGTAGATTGTAAGCTCTTTTGAGCAGGGTCACCTTTATTTTTTGCTTTATCTATTGTATTGTATTTTTTACATTAATGTTATGCTTATTGTATTGTTTCCTATTATTGTACTGTATTCTTTCTCTGGAATTGCTGTATTATATTGTGTATACTCTTACTGTATATGTTCATCTATTACCCACTGTATTGTAAAGCGCTGCGGAATATGTTGGCGCTATATAAATAAAGATTTATTATTATTATTATATACAATTTCTTTGGCTTATATACGTATTCATGTGTTTCGGTAGCGTGCCTTTGTCTTTGGTACAAAGGCATGCTTCCTCCAGACAAAATCACTTTGCGGAAACGTGTGTTGGGGTTTGGCTCCACACCACTGAGATGTAAATGCACACCAGATTTCTTGCTGCATGTTGTTTTTCTGGTTGCCACATGCTGACATTAACTTTAGCAAAATTATTTGTATGTGCATTCCATATACAGTCAGATGTACCGTATTCGTAAAATCTCTTGCCTTTTTCTGTTTAGTGGTGGTGTTCATTGGATGATGTACTTTTTTTATATGTGATTTCTTTAGCTTCATCTAAATAATAAAGTTATAAAAAGTTATAGTTTACATTTAGTATCTTTTTATGTACAATCTTCTCTCTAGGCTTCACATTTGTATAGGGCTTAGCCACTGATATCCTCCTTGGTTAAGTTTTGGTACATTTACTTTTTTTTTTTTTTCTTCTTTTTTTTCTTTTTTTTTTAGTACATTTACTTTATGCATATATTTATATATAATTCCTACATCTCTTCCTGTTTATCTACCTTGACCCATTGCTGTAGTGTGCTTTTAATCTTCTGAACAAGCATAAGTCTGCAGCTGTTGCACATGCCAATGGATTTACAGTATGAAAGAAATTGTCTAATGTAGCCAACCTTTTTAAACATTATTAACAAGGACTTTTTTATGATGTCAATGAATTTACAATTTGAAACAAAGTATTTGATATTTTACTTGTATGAACAACATTGCATGTATATTCTGTTGGCGCAGCATTGCAGTCTTGCAGTGCTGGGTTCCAATCCCACCAAGTACGACATCTGCAAGGAATTCGTATGTGCTGTCCCGTGTTTGTGTGAGTTACCTGTGGGCACTCTGGATTCCTCCCACACTCCAAAGACATAATAATAGGGGGGACCTTAGATTGTGAGCCCCAATAGTGACAGTGTTGCTGATGCATGTAAAGCACTGTGGAATTAATAGTGATATGTAAGTGAATAAATATTATTATTACTAGATGGTGGCCCGATTCTAATGCATCAGGTATTCTAGAATATGTATGTAGTTTGTTTATGAAGATTTAAGAATAATGCAATGAATACACAGGATTTTCCGGTTAAATATATACATTACTATTAAATTTTATTGCTTGTGCTGTGAGTGGGGGTTAAATTCCGTGCCAATATCGTTGATTGGTTGCGGCCGCCCACAATGCGGTTTCGTTCAATATATCTGCACGTGTGACACCTCACCAGCAATCAGTAAGATACTGTCAGACTTGGTGACGCTCCAGCGATACCCACAGGTCGTATCGTTGTCGGGATCGCTGGAGCGTCGCCAAGTGCGACTGTACCTTACTGATCGCCACGATCAGTGATCACAGAGAGGGGAGTCCTGGTCGCTGCTGCATGTCACACTGAGCGACATCGCTGATGCCGGTCTGGGTACTTTCGTTTCGAGCGGTCATCTCCCGGCTGCTTCGCCGCTGACCTCTGTGCGGCAGGAGATGACGCACGCCTCCGCTGATCTCCCGATGGTAGCGGTGGCGTGCGTGGATCAAATCTTGTGCCAATTCACAGTGGGACTTCACCTGTCGCTGATTGGTTGTGACCGACTGGACGCAACCAATCAGCGACGCGTGATTTGCGTTACAGAGAGACAGAATTAGACAATTATATAGTAGATGGGAGCCCTATGCTATCGCATCGGGTGGGTGGTGAGGTCACGATGCGGAGGTAGTGGGGTGTGAGCGGGGGCACTGGGGTTGAGTGGGGCATTGAGGGGTGAGCGGGAACAGTTGGAGGTGAACAGTGGGATGTAGTGGCTCCAGTCCCCCTCCTGTCCCTCTGCTCCACCACTCTCCTCCAGGCTCCAGTCCCCCTCCTGCCCCCCTGTTCCCCCTCTCTTCTCCAGGCTCCAGTCCCTCTCCTGCCTCTGTGCTCCTCCTCTCTCCTCCAGGCTCCAGTCCCCCTCCTGCCCCCCTGCTCCCCCTCTGTCCGCCAGGCTGCCCCCACTCATAATATACCCCCGAACACTGCCCTCACTCATAATATACCCACAACTGATCTACCCCATACATAATATCCCTCAACATAACGCCCCTCTGTAGCAAATACATGTCATCTTTAGCTCCATTGTGGAGCCACTGACTCACCATTACCGCCGCCACCGCATCCTCACACACGCCATCCCGTCTCAGCCTCTCAGTAGTGACTCCTCTTCCTCTCCTATGCATTCCACAGTGTGGAACGCAAAGGAAGAGGGAGTGAAGGGGACTCCTTTTCCATGCGTTCCATGCAGCGGGAGTGACGGCATGGTTGCAGGGGGCTGGCGGCCGATCCCAGGAATGAATGAGAGCACCATACCATACCGTGCCGCGCCGCTGGTAAGATAATACCGGGGCGATGGTGGGCCCCTCAGTCAGACCTGGGCCCCGGCATTTGCCCGGATGCTGACGCCGGCCCTGCTCCACAGCTTCGCCATGTTCCGCCGCCGAGCTGCCAGGGAGTAGTGGGCGGGGCCATCTGCGGCTAATTCTGTCTGTTTCACTGTAACGGAAAACCCGCGTCGCTGATTGGTCGCAGCTGGCCAGCTGCGACCAATCAATCAGAGACGCGGGATTTCCATTACAAAGAGACAGACACGATAAGACGATTATATTATAGGATTACTATGACTATATTTGGACCAGCATTTCCTCCCATTCCTATATTTCTAGATTTCATTGCAAAAAAAGTAACTTTTCAATTGGTCTGGTTAAATGTGTCTGCTCTTGTCAGACCAAATTATATAATTTAGTTCTAGTATATTTTTATTCATTTTTTTTTATACCCTCTTCTAAAAATGTTTGTATTTTCTGGTGCCAGATATAGATATATCAGAAAGGATGTAGTATAAACCGTGGCATGTATTTTGGAAATAGGTGGGCCTTGGGCATGCTATTGGTGTATCCTGTGCTGCCACAGGGGCCCAAGACTTGAGGGGGCCACTTCTACCTCCATAGCAGGTGGAATTGTGCATATTAAACTTGGACTGTAAAGACCACATATACTGTCCTTGCACATCGGCCCTTTATCTTGTAAACTAGAAGCTTTCGGTCCATCGCTGATGGGCATTACAGTGTTAATAGAAGTGTAGTGGACTTAGTAGTACTTTTTAATCACAGAAGTGAGTCATTTGATATTGTATGACTCAACATGGCTAAAATTGTACCGTTATCATTTGACGAAAACTTTTTTTGTTTGGCCACGATTAGAAATTATTACCTCTGGAGAAATTAATGAAAATTATCTCCTTTGTGATGAAAAGAAGTTCAGGATAAATGTAGTTTTTCTCAGAGCCTACCCTGTGTAGCCTGTTGTCTTTCCTCTAAAGAGGTCATTCTGTTTAAAATGACCCTGGTCCCTAAGTGACTGCAGACTTGTGAATCCTCACATCGCGCACACTGTGAGGATTCTCCAGTATCAGAGCTGGGAATGGTAGTCATATGACCGTGAGTATCCGATATACATATTCCCAGCAAGAATCCGACTACATGGGAACATCCTCGCTCAATGAGCAGGCAAGTGTGAAAATGGTTAGATGCCAAATTTTATTATTAGTACAGATTGTGAAATGGGAAAAGATTTTGAAGAACTTAATTTAACACATACACCTGATTTAAACAATAGATAATTTTCTGATGACAGATTTACCAATCTCCTAAATGTCCGCCTGTCCCTAATATATCCTCTTCTCTCATTGATTGAGATGAAAGAACATAGAGTACTCACCTGGTTTATTGTTGATAAACCATCATTGATATGACGCCCATGAGGACACTTAACCCTAGCTCAGCACCGACCGTCGTAAACCCTAGTGCCAGTCAATTATCCTCTGTTGACCTTTAGAATATCCTTCTCTCTGACCATAGAAGGGTCAGCGTGATTATCTGTTACTAGTTCACATGTCGAAAGAGCAATGTTACATTAGTTCTTCTGCCATTTCTGTTTTATTAAAATTTGATATTCATCAAAAGAATTCTGTAGCAGCTCGTTAGTCATGCCGTACTGTTAATGTTATTGCTGTTGAAATGTATAAATTCAAAATGAAATAACATGCATCAAATGGATGCTTAGACTATGTGCCGGAGGAAATGGAAACATTCCTTCATACATTGCCAAGAAGAATACCACAGTAGTAATCACAGATATAAGAAAAGATGCTCCACTCTAATTATTACATCAAAAATAAAAGCCCTCATTCCAAATGAGAAGGTTTAAACTTTCTAATTCTAATTATACCTGGTCACTTGTGAAAAACACAGTACAATTACGGTAATGTGTTATATGTAAAGTGAGAAGGTGCCAATGTGCTTGCTGCCATTACATGACAATTTGCTCTCAGTCTGTGCATATATTTTATTTATAACATACACTACATTATTAAAGCTGTATAATAACTATGTGCATCTTTCCTCTAACAGCTGTGTGCTTCCCATCTGCCAACACCATCAGATGCCCCCAATCACTACCAGGCAGTATGCCGGGCGCTGTATGCAGAAACCATGGAGCTACATATGTTCTTATCAAAAATTAAAAGTGCAAAAGAGGTGAGCTATACTGTAATCCAGACATAAATCAAGTGTAAAGTGTAATATTACAGCATAATAAAGACTGATTTTATAATGTTACTAATCCATCAGCTCCTTGTCTCCTTCATCTGAAGGCATCACTAAATGCACCTCAATTTTACCAGGAATCTGTATTTGCTACTATGTCTGTGAGCAGCATGATGCTGGGCAGGGGCTGGCAGATCTAGCCCTGGGGGGTGGTGCACTTCCAGCCAGCGCCCAAGTGAGGACCAGGGGAAGGGGGTTACTGTCGAAGCGAGGCCAAGTGAGGACCGCGGTGTTGGGGTGCTATCAGAGCGGGGAAAAATGAGGGGGGGGGTTGCTGCTTCACTCACCAGCCTCCACGCTGCCGACCACTACCCTCCTGCTGTTTCCCACCTCCCGCTATGAGCTGCGGCTGCAATGCGCGGCCACTATCACTATAGGGGGCGGCCCTAAACTAGGACTCAACCGCTGGCCTGGGGGGCAAATGCCTCCCTATCACCTGGGCCAGTCCGTGCACGGAAGGAAGAAATCACGGAGCTCACCATGGGATCGCGAGGAGGGTGAATATTGGAGTTCTTTGCTCCGAAACCAGATCAATTATAGGACATGCTACTTCTTTTCCTGATCAGGTGTTTCCAACAAAACCTGATCAGGAAAAAATGCAGACACTGGCACAGCATTTCAGAAATCTCATGACTGTTTTGTGCAAAAACACAGCACAAAAAACGGATCACAAACACAGCGTTGGCACATAGCTTTTGTCTAATCACCAGTCTTTAGGGGTCATTGGGTGCCCACTGTGGCTTCATCTGCTGTTTGCATTGTAAGTCTTTGGTCACCAGTCTTTAGTGTCTTAAAGGAGTATTCCAGTACGTTAAGGAGGGAAGGGTCAAGTGGATCCCAGGTGCTGCCGCTGACAAAGGTTAATCCAGGTGGTACAGTAAGTATAAAAAAAAAAAAACATTTTTGTCACAACGTGTTTTGGAGTAGAACCTACTCCTTCCTCAGGCATAACAGAAAAGGACTCGCCTCCTCCCTTCTAAAGGGGTCGGACTTCCATTATAAGGGAGGTAATTTGTTTTGGAATTAGATTTTTTTTTACATTTTTATACCTGGATTAACCTTTGTCATTGGCAGCGCCCGGGATCCACCACACTCTTCTGTCCTTTACTTGGGTCTTTTCTCCAGCAGCAGCCACAATTGAACGATCACTCTTCATGAGCAACCAACTATCCAACTCACCCTCCCTTGTTGCTCATGGGGTTATACAGGGAGCTCCTCTTATTTTTTATCTTGTAGTTAAATGTTGACACGTGTCCACAGGAATAAAGTGCAGATGAGTCAGTGCAGTGGCAGGGATTAAAGTGCCCCCTTCTGGGATATGTTGGACGTTCTCCCACCGTTCTAGAAGGTATCACCTATCCCAGTTGTGAGTTGGGAGTTGGTAAAGCTGCGGATGGGTGATAACTTCTACCTAATGGAATGCCCCTTTAAAAAAATAAATTCAGACAGATCGCATGTGTATTTCTTTGGTAACTGTTTTAAGACCAAGTGATTTTTACCTGTTGAGCTTTTACTGTAGCCGAATGTTTAATCGGCAGACCCATCGCTATAGCCACTCTTGTTTAGAGACATAATAATGAATGATGCCTAGACAACTGGCTTTTTGTGAAGATAATGTAACCTTTGTGGCCCCTTGGCATGTAGACAGAGGGCACAGAATTGTTGCTAGGTGACGCCCTCTCTGCCATTCTGTATGCAAGAATTCTAAATTCAGGGGAGTTTTTTTGTTGCTTTTATCATTTTTCTTAATTTGCCTTTTATTCCGTTTTACAAAACTTGATGAATAAAAGACATTTAGAAAAACGTAGTATGGTAAACTTCTTGTTATTTCTTTCCTCCAAAATAGAAATGATCTAATTTAGCACTTATGCCTACGGCAAGCGTGTCTCCGTCACGGGCCGTCTAGCACTGCTGCCGGTAGAATTTTGCCGATTTTGTCAATTCTTGTGGTTAATTGTAATAAGTAATTTTGATTCTTTAGATTTTTTTTTTATAATATACAAATTTAAGTTCACAGTTTTATCTGCTGGAACTGGATTATGTATGAAAGGCTGTGGATTAAAGTGCCTTATTGGTAGTCTGCTCGTGGAAGATTACGTTGGCACTCACATTTGGCTTTCCACTAAAACAACTGAAGAAAAATCTACAAAGATTACGTCTAGCATGCATCTCTTGAAAGGGCCGACTGGTAGAAAGGCCCTAATAAGCAGTCTGCTCAGAAAAAGCTTGTGTACGGAAAAAAAACAAAATGCCAGCCTGTTTCAGAGTGGCAGACAATCATAGTGACTTAAAAGGAAAAGATCCTGCTGAGAGCCAAGGAAAACAAACAGGCTTCAGAGGAATTAGTTTGTATGATCTGACTCTATAATGGAAGTCGCTGTGAACGCAGAGGTGTACTTATTCATCTGGTTTCCATGTTCTCATATCTCGATACACCTTGTGTTTCCGGGAAACTTTGTCTTGCAACGTGGTTGTAATCGGCAGAATACTTATACAGGAAGTCTCCATAAGTGGGCAATAATGAACCTGAATTAGTCAACTTGTCTAACACTATTTTATTACTGTAATTTCTGCCATTTTTTTGTATACAGCTTCTACGCGGGTCTTGGTGTTCCCATGGTTACATCCATTTTCGCTCCTCAGCATTGAATATGTTACACCAAGATGGAAAAGTGGTGAAATTATGGAAGTCACAGGCTGGACAGATATGCAAATGATGAAAAAATAGAAACAACTTTTTCAAAACATAGTGATTTATTCAGTGTTGATTATAAGCACCACAGGCCGAAATACATGCACATACACACTTTGGCTGCCATCAATGAGGTCATTAATGGTTGTCTGAGGTATGTTCTGATATGCTGAATGCACTTGGGCACACAAATCATCAAGATCCCCTGCCGACAGCTCCCTTTGCAATCCTGAGACGTGCCACCGTGGTAGCACATTCAGGCCACCCAGGCTGCTAACAGTAGCACAAGCAACATGTGGCCTGTCATGGTTGAGTTGTTAAACAGTTCCTAGGACACATTGGAGAAATGACTGTGCCATGTTTATCAATTCTGTGGTTTCCAGAATTACATGCCTTTTCATTCTTGGTTTTGTTGAGTATTGTATTATTGATCTCAGACTACACAGTTTGTAGTCTGTAACCATGGTGATGCAAAACTGAATCTGTGTAAGCAAGACTTAATTTTCTTATTTTAAATGCATAGGGGGAAACTGGTTTGCAAAGTTGTACCGTATACACAATTTAAGGAGTGATCTGTCCTTCAGGGCTATTTAACAAGAATTACCATAAGTGGCAAATCCTAAAGGGAATCTTATTTATTCTAGAGCAGCATTATATAAGGGCAGAGACCCAGATTCCAGTGATATCATCTACTGGACTGCTTATAATAATAATATCAATTTTATTTATATCGCGTCATACATATTCCACAACACTGTACAATTCTACACTTAGTGTAGTTTTAATCAAATCGCTTTTTTTATATCGGCAGATTTCTTCAAGAGGCGTAGTGATCTTGCGGTCTTGTAGTCCTCCATATTCATGAATTGTGTATAATGCCTCCACCACTGATTGGCATCCTTCTATGTACTCTCCTGTACATGGGCAGAAAGCTATTAGAAAAAATAGTTACTGCAATTTACAAGAAATATAACATTTTCTCAATATATGTGCTGTGCAAAACAGGTATGGGCATAAAAATATCTCCATACAACAAAAAATAAAATTAAATGCTACAAAAAAATAATTGTACGCCTAGAGCAGAAATAAAAACCTAGAAACATTTTATGAAATACCTTTAACTAATCATAAATTAAATCGAACTAATAGATGAACCAAAGAATGGCGCAAACATTACGGAGACGAGGGAAATAAGTGCACAAGCAGAGCACAGAAAAATAAATAAGATACACCCTAGAACGCTCGCAAAAATATATATTCTCAGATAAATCCTATTTGATGTATATATTATGTATTCATAGATATATTTGGCAGTTAGAAAATTGATTTACAATACTCTAATCTGTATACTGTATATGTGTGTGTGTAATATATATATATATATATATATCTCAAGAAAAAAACTGCACAGCACTCAGACAAATGTGAACTGGTGCTAGCAAAGCTGCAGGGTTATATAATATGAAAAAGATCCTTGCAGCACACAGCTACTACCAATGATGTACATAAGCAACTAGCTATATATATGTGAGGAAAAAGTTTAAAAACTTACGTTTTTTTAAAAAAACTCAAAAATCTCCAATTTTTTATTTAATTCTGAAGTTCTTGGTACATACATTGGCCAATGTCTGTTTGCTCATCAACTGCGACAAAGTGACTTCAGGGTCTGATGAGTCCTACGCTGATATCCCTATCTTCCTTGTCCGCTTCTCACTACTAAGTGGGCAGACACCATCTAGACCCTCCATCACCTGTAGGTAATGAGGGTGCACATTGCAGCATGGATCCTGCAACTCCATATGATAAATAACAAGAAAAAAACTGCACAGCACTCAAAGACAAATGTGAACTGGTGCTAGCAAAGCTGCAGGGTTATATAATATGAAAAAGATCCTTGCAGCACACAGCTACTACCAATGATGTACATAAGCTACTAGCTATATATATTTGAGGAAAAAGTTTAAAAACTTACGTTTTTTTCAAAAATCTCCAATTTTTTATTTAATTGGTAGTAGCTGTGTGCTGCAAGGATCTTTTTCATATTATATAACCCTGCAGCTTTGCTAGCACCAGTTCACATTTGTCTTTGAGTGCTGTGCAGTTTTTTTCTTGTTATTTATCATATGGAGTTGCAGGATCCATGCTGCAATGTGCACCCTCATTACCTACAGGTGATGGAGGGTCTAGATGGTGTCTGCCCACTTAGTAGTGGGGAAGCGGACAAGGAGGCTAGGGATATCAGCGTAGGACTCATCAGACCCTGAAGTCACTTTGTCGCAGTTGATGAGTTGATGAGACATTGGCCAATGTATGTACCAAGAACTTCAGAATTAAATAAAAAATTGGAGATTTTTGAGTTTAAAAAAAAAAAAAAAACGTAAGTTTTTAAACTTTTTCCTCAAATATATATAGCTAGCAGCTTATGTACACCATTGGTAGTAGCTGTGTACTGCAAGGATCTCTTTCATATTATTTTTATATATATATTATATATATATATATAATATATATATATTATATATATATATATATATATAATATATAAATAGAAAAAAACAGACAGCCCTTCCTTTAAGCTTTTTTTTTTTCTATTCATTTATTGTGTGCAGAGCAGCTGGCTCTGCTGCTGGACTTGCCCTCCTGCCTCCCTACCACTGGGTGCTACTGAAGAGGTATGTTTCCCACTACTGCCCACTGAAACAGAGACCCCTAGGGTACGAGAGAGGCTTCTAGTGTAGATAGGGACCCTTCAGAATTATGGTCACCGAGACGTGGTTGAAGGGCTGGCATCCATTGGCCAATGCATGCGCAAAGAACCATAAAAAACAGAAAAAAACGGAGGAAAAAAAAAAATTTACATCTGAGTTTTTTTGAAAAAACTTTTTAGTTTTTGTTTTTTTCTCAAAAATAACACCAATATAACACTTATAAACATCAGTGTTAGCATGCATTGACTTTACCAGTGTGCTGCTATTATTTTTTAATATATATATAGTATTGAAACCCATAAATCTTAATGGTGAGCTGTTCAATAATACATATGTAGCAAATACAAAAAATGTACAGTGTGCCAAGAAGAGAGTATAAGGTGCAAATATGAAGCTCGCTGCCCATTATCATGAATAGTATGCATGACTATAGTAATAAATATACACCTTTATAGGATAATAACCCCTTAGTAGCTAAAATATACTAAAGTGAATGAATAGTATTAAATCCTGTAAAAAGCACACAATTAAGAGTATGTCTAGCTAGCAAATGAACAAAAAAGAACATCCATGAATAATTTAATAAGAATCAAACATTATCATAAAAACGTGCACATTGGTTCACCTGTGACAAACTATGTTGTCTACTCCGACGTGTGTTTCATCGTTGGTCTTCCTCTGGAGCTCAGCATTCAGAGAACTGCTGGATCTTTAACAAATAAAGCAAATATTTAATCAAAATGACCACACCACTGTGTAAGGCTATGTGCACACAGTTTTTTGCGGTGATTTTTCGAGCTGTTCAACTGTAAAAACTCTGAAAATTCTTCCTATTATTTTTTGGGAGGTGAAAACCCACTTTGCTTTTTATATGGGAACATTTTGGAGTTTTGAGCATAGTCCTGAGTCCAAATAGTAGCTGTTGCTCAACTTGCCCTAAAAGTGTGTGCACACATTTAATATTTTCATCAGATTTTTCTGCAAGAAAGTCGCTTGGTAAAAAACACATGGTTCTTGGCACATTTTTCTGGTCATCATAATGGGAGACCCAGACAATGGGTTTAGGGCACTGCCCTCCGGAGGTCACACTAGGTACTACAAGTTTGTAGACACCGCCCCCTCCGCTTATAAACCCCTACCGCAGGGAACATCCTCAGTTTTAAACTTAGTGTGCTCGGAGGATCACGCTTTGCTTGCACTTCACTGCATTCTCACTACTTTCGTGATGGCGTCTGAAGACAAGGTAATAAGGTCCCAGTCGGGACCGGTGACAGCCTCCCCGCTCACCCTTAGTGGCACACGCTGGTGGAGGTACCGGAGGGCCTAGGGCCTGGACACCTGGTGTTCTCCCGGTACGCTGTTACACTCCTCTCCATCCCTCTCTGGGGGGCTCTGGTGAGTGGGAGATGGGAGCCTTGCACAGCTCCGCTCCGTCCGAGGCCTCCCTAAATGGTGCTTACAGACCGGACTGGAGCCAGCCCAGTCCGAGGCCTCCCTAAATGGTGCTTACACTCCGGACTGGGCTGAGCGGCCCAGTCTGAGGCCTCCCTAAATGGTGCTTACACTCCAGACTGGTGCTGCACCCCCGTCCGAGGCCTCCCTGAATGGTGCTTACAGACCGGACCGGCACTGAGGCACTCTGTGTCTCCTGTGTGCCTGGGGGTAGTGTCTGGCACTTTATGTGTTTCATGACACTCAGACCGCGCGTTGCCCTCGGGCCCGCGGTTCTGCGGGTGTACCCTGTGCTGGGGTCACCCTGGCTGACCGCCCTGTGTGTCACAGGGGCTGAGGCCGTAGGCTGCGGATGTGTGATATGTATTTGCAGTCTGTGTACAATGTTTTTTACACTGTTTCCCGCCCTGCGGGCTCCAGCTCCCTCATGAGAAGGATGCTTGGAGGATGGGATGCAGCCCGTGCGGTGACGTCACCGCGGGGCGTGTGCGTGTGTTTCCCGCGTGTCTTCGGCGCCGCCCACAGTTTCTCTGTCGGCGGCCATCTTTACCCTCACTTCCCGGCTGGGAACTGTATGCAGCGTGCGTCTGCACTCCAAGAGGGGAGACCGGAAGACGGCGCGGAGGTCACACACACACACCGCTCCCTCATACCGCTTTACAGCGGTCGGTAAGCCACCGGGATCTCCGGTTTTATTGTCTGCAATTGGGCTTATCTACCCCTACTGTGGCCATGTCCTCAGCTGGGAAGCGTGCTGCTAAGGCGGCCGAGACCACCGTTACATGTGCTACGTGCAATGGAACACTGGTGGAGGGGTCCTGCAATAACTGTGGACGCCCAGAGGCCCGGGCTGCAACTGCTGGGTCAGCAACCCCGGTGCTATACCCCGAGGTTCAGGTGATCTCAGGGCCTTGGGAGACTCAGAACAGGATCAATGAATCTCTGTTGTCTCAGCTGTCCTCCATGTCGCAATCCCTGGAGGCACTTAATAGGAGACTGGATAGCCCAGCTACTCCTTCCAGTTACCCCCGGGTGTCTCCCTCTTCTGCTGTGAGACCCCTTAAGCGGGCTCGTCGTGAGGCTTCACCCGAGCTCCAGACTCTCTCTGAGGAGGAGCGTTCCTCTGATGGTGAGGAAGATGATGGGGGTTCGACTTTCGGGTCTGTATCTGTGTCTGAACCACCAGATGGGGTGGAGGATCTGGTGTCCTCTATCAACGAGACCTTACGTCTCGTGACACCCCCTGAGGAGGTGACGGTGCACCCGAAGGAGGTCTATCAATGGCTGCGGCCGGAGGCTAGACCAAGTGGCTCCTTTATGGACCATACTAATTTTGGAAGGGTGATTAGAGCCCCCAGGTTACATCCTGGGCGGCGTTATGTCCGCAAACCCAAGGACAATCGCTTCCCCTTTCCCCAGGAGGTGCTTCAGGAGTGGTCGCAGTCCCCGAAGGTGGATGCTTCCATGACCAGGATTGCTGCACGCTCCCTTTTCTCTGCCTCTGATAGCTCCTCACTGAAGGATGCTACTGATAGACAGGTCGAGCAACTCGCCAAGTCTTCCTATGAGGCGGTGGGGTCGTCATTTGCCCCTAACTTTGCCACGGTCTGGACCTTACAAGCGATCACTACCTGCTTGGATGGTATCACTGACCTGGCAAGGTCCAGTCCAGAGGTCCTGGCACTTACCGAGAGGGCGAGGGCCTATGCGGACTACGCCAGGACGGCGACTCTGGAAACTGCCACTCGCTCAGCTGTGGCTTCGGCCAATGCTATAGCGATCCGCAGGTTGTTGTGGCTACGTCTTTGGGACTCAGATGCCACATCTAAGAAGATTCTGCAGAATCTTCCGTTCTCTGGTGACAGGCTTTTTGGCACAGAGCTGGACAAGCTAATTAAGGATTCTGCTGAGTCTAAAATACCGCAGAATAAACCTAAGCCACGGTATACCGTTAAGAGGAACCCAAAACAGTGGTCCTTTCGGTCCAGCTCACAGTCATCAGCACCGTCCGCTCGCACGGACCGAGGGGGCAAGCCCGCTTCTCAGTGGCGCTCTAAGAGTCGTCCAAAGAAGCCGGCGGGGGCAGCAGCTGCTACCCCCAAACCCGCCTCTACATGACTCGCTCTCTCTTCCTGCCTCCCCACAGGTGGGGGGCCGCTTGTCTCGCTTTCAGGACGAGTGGCTACTTCACGTTCCAGATCAGTGGGTTCGAGACGTGGTCTCGCGAGGTTACAGGACAGAGCTGACGTCAAAACCGATATCCCGATTCCATCGGTCGGTCCCCTCCCCAGAAAAAGCTCAGGCCTTTTCTTTGGTGTTGGAGGGACTCCGCAGAGACGGAGTGGTGGTCCCGGTGCCTTCCGGGGAGAGGTTCAGGGGTTTTTACTCCAACCTCTTTATCGTCCCAAAGAAGGACGGATCCTTCCGCCCGGTTCTGGACCTGAAGTTGTTCAACCGCCACGTGCTGGTTCGGAAGTTCCGTATGGAATCACTGCGCTCAGTGATCGCGGCTGTGTCACAGGGGGACTTCTTGGCGTCCATAGATATCAGAGACGCTTACCTTCACGTGCCCATTGCACCGGCTCACCAGCGATGGTTGAGATTTGCAGTGGGGGAGGAACACTTCCAATTTGTGGCGCTGCCGTTCGGCTTGGCCTCGGCACCACGGGTGTTCACAAAAGTGATGGCCTCTATGATGGCTCTCCTGCACGTGCAGGGCCATGCCGTCATTCCCTATTTGGACGACCTGCTGGTCAGGGCGCCATCGGAACACCTCTGTCAAGCGAGCCTGGATGTGACCATGCGGTCTCTGGAACAATTCGGTTGGCTCCTCAATGTTCAGAAGTCAACCTTGGTTCCGACCCAGTCCTTGACTTATTTGGGCATGGACTTCAACACGTCCTCAGCCCTGGTGTCTCTGCCACAATCCAAACAGGTGGCGATCCGATCGGGAGTACAAGCAGTGCTCCTGTCACCACAATCGTCCCTTCGTGGGTTGATGAAGCTGGTGGGTCGCATGGTGGCGGCGATAGAGGCGGTGCCGTTTGCACAATTTCGCCTCCGTCCTCTCCAGCTGGAGATACTACGCAGGTGGGACAAGAGGACGATCTCGCTGAATCGGCTGGTGACACTGTCACAACCGACCCGAGATTCCCTGCAGTGGTGGCTTCAACCACATCACTTGTCGCGGGGCCGGTCCTTCATCAAACCGTCATGGTTAGTGGTGACCACCGACGCCAGTCTGAAGGGCTGGGGTGCGGTGTTCTTACGCCACAGGGCCCAAGGCCTCTGGACTCTGTCGGAGTCGGCATTACAGATCAACGTGCTGGAGATCAAGGCGATCTATCTAGCACTCCTGGCCTTTCAGAGATTCCTCTCAGGACATCCCATCCGGGTTCAGTCCGACAACGCGACGGCCGTCGCTTATATAAATCATCAAGGAGGAACCAGGAGTGCAGAGGCTCTGGCCGCAGTCCACCGCATCCTATCCTGGGCGGAGGACAACAACTGCCTGATCTCCGCAGTTCACATCCCAGGGGTCGAAAACTGGGAGGCCGACTATCTGAGCAGGCAGGGGATGGACGCCGGAGAGTGGGCCCTTCATCCAGACGTCTTTCGGGACATCTGCAGCAGATGGGGCACTCCGGACGTGGATCTGATGGCCTCACGGCTGAATCATCAGGTTCCGCAATACATGGCGAGGTCATGGGACCCCCAGTCGTTGGGAGCGGACGCCCTGATCTTGACTTGGTCCAGATTCAATCTACCATATGTGTTCCCTCCTATGGCTCTGATTCCCAGGGTGCTGTGGAAAATCAGGTCGGAATGCAGGGTAGCCATTCTAGTGGCTCCAGACTGGCCCAGGAGGTCCTGGTATCCGGACCTGTGGCAACTGTCAGACGGACACAGGTGGGCTCTTCCAGAACGCGCAGATCTTCTCGCGCAAGGCCCATTCTTCCACCTCAATTCCAAGGCCCTCAGATTGACTGCATGGCTCTTGAGGCCTGGCTGCTGACATCCAGGGGGTTCTCCCCTACAGTGGTTGCCACTATGAATCGGGCTAGAAAGCCAGTTTCCAGGAAAATGTACCACAGGACGTGGAAAATCTTTTTTACCTGGTGTGCCTCTGGGGGCCGGTCCCCGTGGCCCTTGTCCATCCCGACATTGTTGGCATTCCTACAGTCGGGTTTGGAGTTGGGATTATCCCTTGGCTCCTTAAAGGGTCAGGTCTCAGCACTTTCTGTGCTGTTTGACAGACGATTGGCGCTTCTCCCGAAGGTCCGTCAATTTCTGCAGGGGGTGTCGCGGATGGTTCCACCCTACAAAAGACCTCTGGATCCGTGGGACCTTAACATGGTCCTGGCGGCATTGCAAAAACCGCCATTTGAGCCTCTGAGGGAGGTTTCCCTTTCTCGTCTGTCCCAGAAGGTGGCTTTTCTGGTGGCGATTACATCTCTGAGGAGGGTCTCAGAATTGGCTGCACTATCGTGCAAGTCTCCCTTTCTGGTGGTTCACCAAGACAAGGTGGTGTTGCGTCCACGGCCGGAATTCTTGCCAAAGGTGGTTTCAACGTTTCACCTGAACCAGGAGATTGTTCTCCCATCATTTTGCCCCGCTCCCGTTCATCAGGTTGAGCGCGACCTCCATACTCTGGATCTCGTGAGAGCTATACGCATTTATGTGTCCAGAACCGCCTCCTTTAGGAGTTCGGATTCTTTGTTTGTTCTTACGACAGGTCGCTGTAAGGGTTCCGCGGCTTCAAAGTCAACCTTAGCCAGGTGGATTAAGGCTTCCATTCAAGAGGCTTACCGGTCTTCTGGTTTGCCTCTCCCGGTGGGATTGAAGGCTCACTCTACCAGAGCCGTAGGTGCCTCATGGGCCTTGCGACATAGAGCATCTGCTCTACAGGTGTGTCAGGCGGCCACTTGGTCCAGCCTACACACTTTCTCTAAGCACTATATGGTGCATGCCCATGCCTCTGCGGATGCAAATTTGGGCAGGCGGGTTCTACAGGCGGCGGTTGCCCACCTTTAAAGGGGAACCATGTTATCCGTCTTGTTGAGGAACTCTTCCCGCCCTGGGGTATTGCTTTAGGACATCCCCATTGTCTGGGTCTCCCATTATGATGACCAGAAAAAAGAGAATTTTGTTTACGTACCGTAAATTCTTTTTTCTTTAATCATCAATGGGAGACCCAGTACCCACCCAGTTGTTCCTTTGCTTGTTTTGCATTGGCTCTGTTCTCTGTTGAGACAGTGTTTGCCGGGTTGTTGAACCGTGTGTGCACGGTGTTCTTCCCGATGTTTCGGGTGTGGTTTATTTTCCTCCTCGCAGCTTGTAGACCAAACTGAGGATGTTCCCTGCGGTAGGGGTTTATAAGCGGAGGGGGCGGTGTCTACAAACTTGTAGTACCTAGTGTGACCTCCGGAGGGCAGTGCCCTAAACCCATTGTCTGGGTCTCCCATTGATGATTAAAGAAAAAAGAATTTACGGTACGTAAACAAAATTCTCTTTTTTACTTGCGTCTTTTTACCATTCATTTGATTGGGTGAAAAATGCTGAAAGAATAGTCATTCTGCAGATTTGAAAAAAAATGCTTTAGACATCTCATTTATTTGGTATCCTTATGCTCAGCATTTTTGATGTGTGAACAAGCCCTACTGCCAGGTTCTCTGTGGTTTTGAAGAAATTTCACTAATTCTTCTGACCTCTTACTGGATAGACCGTAGGACAGATTGTTCCTTAAACTTGGCAAACTTTATAAACAAGTTCCCCTTAAAAGAACAGATTTAATTTTAAACATTTGACTGGTGCATAAAATGCTGAATAATTTACGTTACATAATCATTAATCTTCATTTAATTCTAAAACTAAATCCACAATTCTGCAGATTACTGAGCGCAGTATTTATTCTGGAGACCGTTCTCCCCGAGCAGTATATAGTCCAGAAGTTGCACTCCAAATTATATATAGTGATAAGAAAGTCACCTTTGAAAGCTGAGCAATCACACTATTTTACTAAGAATCATCACCTCTATAAAATCACAGTAAAAATGTAGGTAACTCAAGACTAACTTGTGTAATATATGTATGTATATCCCACCCTCTCTCTGTTGGAGTCCCACAAGGCTCTGTCCTGGGGCCTCTACTTTTCTCCATCTATACCCTTGGCCTAGGACAACTCATACAGTCTCATGGCTTCCAGTATCACCTGTACGCTGACGACACTGAAATCTACCTCTCTGGTCCAGATGTCAACTCTCTACTGTCCTGAATCCCGGAGTGTCTGTCAGCCATATCCTCCTTCTCCTCTCGCTACCTAAAACTCAATGAGACAAAACCGAATTCATAATTTTTCCTCCATCCCATCTTTCATCTTCACCACCTGACCTATCTATTATGGTAAATGGCATCATGCTCTCTCCCACCCCTCAAATTCGCTGCATTGGAGTAACTCTTGACTCTGCCCTATCCTTCAAACCACACATCTAAACTCTTGCCACCTCCTGTCGCCTCCAGCTCAACAATATTTCCAGAATCCTCAGCTCAATCTACTAAAATTCTTGTACATGCCCTCATCATCTCCTGCCTTGACTACTGTAACATTCTCCTCTGTGGCCTCCCTGCTAACACTCTTGCACCTCTACAGTCTGTCCTCAACTCTGCTGCCCGACTAATGCACCTCTCTCCTCGCTACTCCCCTGTTTCTCCCCTCTGCAAATTCCTCCACTAGCTCCCAATTCCCCAACAAATCCAGTTCAAGTTACTAACACTGACCTACAAAACCATCCATAAACTGTCCCCTCCCTATATCTCTGAACTAATCTCACACTATCTTCCCTCACGTAACATTCGATCCTCCCAAGACCTCCTCCTTTCCTCCACACTTATCCGTTCCTCATACAACCACCTCCAAGATTTCTCCCGAATATCCCCCATCCTCTGGAATTCTGCGCCCCAACACGTCAGATTATCCACTACGCTCGGATCCTTCAGACGGAATTTGAAAACTATCTCTTCAGGAAAGCTTACAGCCTGCAATGACCGAGCCGCCGCCCCACCGCCACCAGAGCTACCACCTCTCCACCACCAGATCTGCTGCAACCCGGACCTACTGTTTCCTCCCCATTGCCCTGTAGAATGTAAGCCCGCAAGTGCAGGGTCCTCTTCCCTCTGTATCAGTCTGACATTGTTAATTTGTCTACTGTAAACCAGATCTATAATTTTGTATGCAACCCCTTCTCATGTACAGCACCATGGAATTAATGGTGCTATATAAATAATAATAATAATATATATAAAAATTAATTTATTACAATGTAACTATTATATTTTTTATATTTATTTTTTTTAGAGTTTAAAGAAAATTCAGCAGATGGATAAAGACACAACCGATCGATCCAGCGGAGACCTTGATGATCTAAAAAATTCAGATTGGGTATATTGCTGATATTACAACTTTTAGGATGACATTTGTCGTCTTTTAGAAAATTTTGGGCTGTATTCTGCGGAAGTTATAACAAAACTCACTATTACGTTCCATTCCTTCCTGCTGCCATAACCGGCTGTCTGCCACTGTTCCGGTCTGTGTTGGTTGTCTGCAGCACTGATATCACATTGATGGCACTGCAGCTAATCAATGAGCTCAGTGGCTCATGCCGTCTACAAATATAAAGCCATTGAGCTGCGTGATTGGCTGCAGCACCGATATCACATTGATGGCACTGCAGCTAATCAATGAGCTCAGTGGCTCATACTATCTACAAATATAAAGCCATTGAGCTCAGTAATTGGCTGCAGCGCAGACATCACATTGATGGCACTGGAGCTACTCATTGAGCTCAGCTGCTCATGCCGTCTACACATATAAAGCCATTGAGCCCAGTGGTTGGCTGCAGCGCTGTTAATGGGATGTCAGTGCTGCAGACCAACAACAGAGACAGGGCAGCGAACCGGTGCTAGCACCTAGAAGGGTAATAGTTTTGATTCTTTTGTTATAACTATTGGTGATTATAGCTCATACTTTGATGGAAGAAGACAACCCCTTTAAAGAGCAAATGTTTTTTATTTTTGCCCTTTTATTTTTTTTGTCCCCTTTTTCCCAAGAGTTAAAGCGTAATTTTTCAATCAATAAAGTCATGTTAGGTTTTAATTTTTGGTGGAGAGCTTTAGTTTTAATGGCATCATTAACGTTACTGGATATGTACTACATAACAGTTTAAAGAAACTCCAATTGAATTGGAATAGTATTAAAAAAAAATGCAATTCCGACATTATTTTTTGGGTGTCATTTTTATGAGGTTCATTATATTGTAAAAAATAACCTGTCAATATGATGCTTAAGGTCAGTGCAAATACTGCAAAACCAAAATGATTTAAGTTGTTTTTTTTAATTATTATTTTAATGGTTAAAAAAAAAAAAAATCTGTTTTTTTTTTTTTGTAGACCCATATCTTTTTATTTTTAGACATTACAGTTGTGAGACGACTTATTCTTTGCATGACAGGTTGACATATTTATTCATACCATATGATATGATTGAGTACATACACTGCCTTTACCTGAAATAACAAGACGTGTGAGTATAGAATTGGGGCCTCGTAGCCCTTGTGAAAATTGGAAGATTATTTTTAGACTTGTAGCAACTGAAAAATGGTAATCCTGACTCTTTTTAGGGTGCTTTCACACTGGCGGTTTTGCCTGGAACCACATTTTTCTTTTCGCGGCCGCAACTGCCGAACCGCACTAGCTGCGTCTGCCGCACACTTACTGCAAGCCCCATAGACAATGCATGGGTCTTGCCGCAAGTGTGCAGCCATTAGGCGGAAAATGCGGCAGATGCGCTTTTTTTTACCAGATCTGCCGCATTTTTTCAAAACTGCCAGTGTGAAAGCACCCTTATTTATATTTGTTGTCCTTTATGGTTTGGGTTAATTCTCTTTATATGTTAATATGAGGACTCTGGAGTCCGTAAGCCAAACCTCCGACTCTAAATGTAGTGAGAGACAACAAAGCGCAATAGGGTCTTATCTCAATGGTAACAGGGCTATTGCCTATAGGTAAGGTACTCACCTGGTAAGGTTCTGAAACTCACAACCCGGTGTTTTCGCGTGTACAGCTGCTGCTGGATCCACACTCCCATGTTAATACGGTGTTCCAATGAAACTCAAAAGGACTAAGTGTATTACGATCTGCGCTGCTGAAATGAGAAACAGAACCAAAGGACTGGTGCAAAGATGCTCTTTTATTCCTTTTCCGACATGTTTCAGAGTCTGCTATGCTCCTTCCTCAGGGTTACCAATATCAAGAGCCAGCAAATTTAATCACACTATATAATTTTGAAAAACAACAACAATTATACACGTCATAATGACGTTGTAGGAACGGGAGGACAAGTGTGACATACAATGCCACATGATTTTTTTTGTAAACAGATGAAATTAGGGCCCTTTCACATCAGCGTTTTTTTCAAATCGCAGCAGATGCGGTGAAAAAAACGCATCTGCCGCGATTACCGCATACCGGCGGCACTTGCGGCGCGGTTGCGGTAAACGCCATACTATGTATAGGCGGACTTGCGGCAGGTGCGGTTTTTTCACCGCATCTGCCGCGAATTTCAAAAAACGCTGATGTGAAAGGGCCCTTATACAGGACACATCATCAATTGTACAGGTACAAATCATACTATAAATTGTAAATAACATGAGACTCTATGAAAAAAAAAAATATGAAGAACATATGAAATAAAGATGTGGTGAAGATAAAGATGTGATATGAAAATACAATATTCAAATTGTCCAGAATCAAATCCGAACTTGTAAACAAAACATCCTTGACATCCACCGCTTTGATAGTGATCTGAAAGCCGAACTGAGTGAGCCACTGTGATTTTGTATTTTATCGATCTCTTCTCAGAGATGAAACAGTGAGAATAGTGTTAATAGAGTGCTCAGGGTAAACGGGAAAGTGGAACAAAAAGAATTAGATAAGTGTTATTGGGCAACTTGTGATATTAAAAATCTATTATATAATCACGAATGGATTTCGCGCACCACACTCGCATGCGACTCGCCGTGGTCATGTGGATACGAACGAAGCATTGGCCGCGCAGCGGCCATTGCGAGCAGCTCTAAGGCGACTCGCTATGCCCGCGCAGCGGGCATGGCGAGTCGCCTTAGCGGCGCGAAGCATTGGCCGCGAAGCAGCCATTGCGAGCAGTTCTAAGGCGACTCGCTATGCCCGCGCAGCGGGCATGGCGAGTCGCCTTAGCAGCGCGAAGCATTGGCCGCGAAGCGGCCATTGCGAGTCAGAGACTCGCTCTGCTAGAATCCCGATGCATTGTGCATCGGGCACCCATCTAGTAATATATATATGTGTTACCACTAGTGATGTTTGAACTCATAACGATAAGAGTATCTCCCATTCTTAAATGTGTTACAAATTTACAAATGTTGAATGAAACCAGGCAAGTGCCTTTGTGACAAAATGGAAAAATGGGGGAAAAAATTATATACAAACTACAAAAAAAATAATTTCCTCATCTCATGATGCATTATATATCACACATTGTATGTTAGTAGTGATGATGTGGTCATCCTGATGGAGTAGTTGTAAATTGATTGTGTGGATGTATTAAATTTACTTTCCTCTCTATATTTGAATTTCAGATGGAGAAACTGTTGATGAAGCCATTTTTTCTTTTCGTGGATGACATATTTTATCATCAACAATTTCTCCAACTTTCAAAAATATGCCTTATGGAAACACATCTAATTAAATAGAAAACCGGAATCTTAGTGAGAAAATGGATTCAAAAGGTGTACCACGCTACATAGTCTGCCTATGCAAGGGGGGTGTCGATATTGGTGCATGCAGCGCTACTGTTTGTCTACTTTGACCTCTACTTCTTCAAAGACAAGGCAGTATGTTTTTCTGGTGTGCAGAGTATATGGCAAAATGATATGCTTGATAGCAATATACTTTCCACCACCATACACCGGGGTGAAAATGCAAGAGATTATGAATTTAACTAGACACTGGACTGGAATCCCTCTCTTGTTCATTGGAGATGTTAATAATGTCATGAATTTGATGTGGGACAGGAGTAGTAGACAACATTGCGGGAATGATAGAGACAAGGATACTCAATTTGCCAAATATGTGACAGAAATGGGCCCGATAGACCTATGGGGAGTGAGAAATGGGGGTGTGAAGAGCTACTCCTGCTGTTCCTCTTGCCTTAACTCTATGTCCCAGATTGATCTGGCTTTGGGAAATAGACTGTTAGATCTAAGAGTGAAAAATATAGAATACCTGCCAAGAATAGTATCTGATCATAATTCTTTGGTGGTAGAGCTACAAGTGGGCATGTGTGGAGAAAGGAAAAGAATGGAAGGTACATCCTAACTAGCTGGGAATTGTGGACATGCAGAAAATAGCGGGAGAGGTGGAAGAATTTTTTCAAAATAATATAGGGAGTGCAGAGGTAGGAATAATGTGGGAAACAATGAAGGTGTATATAAGAGAATTATTGATAAGAGATATTTGAAGATGTAAAACCCAAAATAGAAAGGTGGAAACTGAGGCACTGGATGCACTGAGAAGAGCAGAGGAGGAGCTGGTAACTAGACCCACAACAGAGGCGCAGCAGCGAATGAGGAAGGCTCAAGAGGAACTAGATAAGATATATATGTCCAATGCTGATAAAAAGAGGGAATATCAAGAGAGTGGCCTTTTACGAAGAGGAAGAGAAAGTAGGGCATTTGCTGTCCACCATAGCAGCAGCACAAAGGGAATCATGATACGTGTATGGGCTATCAGATTTGGGCGGCAGGTTAGTCACAGAGGCAAAGGAAATTTTAAAGATATTTCAAGATTATTATAGCAACTTATATGCTTCTAAATGAATGGCTTCAGGGGAGGACATAGACCAGTTTCTAATGGAAGCTCAGTTACCAAGACTTGGCAAGGAGTAACGGGACAGTTTAGAGGGACCTCTGTCAATGGAAGAATTGGAAGAGGCTATGGCATCCATGGCGAACAATAATGCCCCGGGGCAGACGGCTTGCCTATAGGAGTATACAAACATCTTGGGGAGGTATTGTTGCCGAAATTGAGGGAAGTATTAATGCCAACATTAGATCAGGGACAGCTACCGGAGCCTATGAGGGAAGCCACGGTGGTGGCTATACCTAAAGTGGATAAAGATGTGACAAAGCCAGAATCGTATAGGCCCATTTCTTTACTGTCGGCTGATGTCAAATTACTTGCTAAGGCAATGTCGAACCGACTGACCCGGGTGATTACTTCTGTGATGCACTTGGACTACACAGGGTTTATGCTTAAAAGGTCAACGGCCATTAACTTGAGAAGACTGTTTTTAAATGTTCAATTGGCTGCTGACAATGGTGGGCATAGAGTGGTAGTGTCTTTGGACGCACACAAAGACTTCGACAGTGTAGAGTGGGAATATCTCTGGCGGGTCCTAAAACGAATGGGCTTTGGTCCAGTTGTTATGACATGGGTACGGTTATTATACTCCTTCCCGTTGGCTCGGATTAGGTTAAGTGGGGAGAGGTCGAACAGATTTAATTTGACAAGGGAAACAAGACAAGGCTGCCCCCTTTCTCCGCTGCCATTTGCCCTGGCCATTGAACAATTGGCGGCTATGTTGCGAAAAGCGGAAACAGTGAGAGTATTCCGGTATGGACCGGTGGAGGAGAAAATGGCTTTATATACTGACAACATTTTGTTATTTTTGCAAGACCCCCAAAGAGTCACCGAATAATCCAATAGATATTATTAGAAGATTCAGACAATTGTTTTGTCTTAAAATTAATTGGGGTAAATCACATGTTTTGGAGGTGGACAATTTAGGGGGCCTGGAGGCGTAGGAGATATCTTAAACGCAACTTAAGAAGATACAGATATTTAAGTATTTGAAGATTACAATAGCACTGCCAGTGACAGAATATCTGAGCCTTAATGTACAGCCGATAGTGGGGAAATTGAAGGACAAGGCAATGACCTAGAGCAAGCTGCGCCTCTCAGTGGTGGGTTGAACAAACTTAATCAAGATGGTTTTAATGCTCAAGTTGCTCTGTGTTACACAATTCTCCTGTATGGATGCCTCAGACAGTGTTTCAGTGTGTGACTGCAATATTTGGAGAACTGGTAAGGGGAGGTAAGCAGCCAAGAATAAAACTGGAAACCTTGCAAAGACCCAAGGAAGAAGGAAGAAGGGGGGGCCTTGCTCTGCCTAACCCGTGGATATATTTCTTGGCCGCACAATCTCAACATATCAGAGGGTGGGCGACGACAATACAGACAATATTAGAAACCTACCGTATATCAATAGGAGACCATTGGTACAGGGACTAGAAATAGGATTATTTGGGAAACTTGGTAAGACACACCCGACATTTGGCCTCCTACATAGATTGTGGACAAGGTGAAAAAGATTAGGGAAATAGAATGATTGATATACATTCCGGTCTGGAATAATGAGAACTTGAGCGAATTCTACAAAATGGGAGATTTGAGAGAATGGATGGACAGAGAAATACTTTTATCTGCATCAATTAATAGAAGACCATGCTCTTAAAACATTTGAAACCCTGAAGACAGAATTTCATCTGATGGATAGGAATTGCTATAAATATGCGCAAGTCAAACATGCATACACCCAACAAGGGAAAACAGGTGAAATGCACATCCGGAAAGACATTGTCCTGGACTATGTATGCATGACAGGAAATATGAAGGGGTAATCTCCACAGAATATGAGGATCTGCTTCACACTTTCTTCTTAAAGCATTCTATGGTGGCAAGGGGGACATGGGAAGCAGATGTGGGAGTTATTGAGGACTAAAAATGGGAATCCGTCTTAGAGACAGTTTAGGGATATATTCTAAGTGAACCGGGGAGGATGTCTCAGTTGCTCCTTATACATAGAGCATATAGGTCCCCAGACTTTGTTTAACCCCTTCAGGAACCAACCTAATGACCTTGGCATTTTTGTCAATTCTGACCCTCTGTCCCTTTATGAGGTAATAACTCTGGAACGCTTCTACAGATCCTAGCGATTCTGAGATTGTTTTTTTCCTGACATATTGGGCTTCATGTTAGTATTAAATTTAGGTAGATAATTTTTGCGTTTATTTGTGAAAAAATCAAAAATTTTGAAAATTTCCTAATTTTCAAATTTTGAATTTTTATTCTGCTAAACCAGAGAGTTATGTGACACAAAATAGTTCATACAGAACATTTCCCACGTCTACTTTACATCAGCACAATTTTGGAAAAAAAAAATGTTTTTCATAAGAAGTTATAAGGGTTCAAAGTTCATCAGCAATTTTACATTTTTCCAGTAAAATTTACAAAACCATTTTTTTTAGTGACCACATCACATTTGAAGTCCCTTTGTGAGCACTTTGAACGCCCAGGTACTTCACAAATTGATCCATTAAAATGGAAAAGTAGTTTTTTTACCACAAAAATTTAATTTTTTCATTTTTATGGATTAATTTGTTAAGCACTTGGGGGTTCAAAGTGCTCACTATTCATCTAGATATGCTCCTTGGGGGGGTCTCATTTCCAAAATGGGGTCACTTGTGGGGGAGCTCCAATGTTTAGGCACACAGGGGCTCTCCATATGTGACATGGTGTCCACTAACAATTTGAATGCAAAATTAGCTCCAATTGTTAGTGGACACCATGTCGCACATGGAAAGTATGTAGTGTATGTCAGGTTGGTGTGTGTAGTGTAGTATACGTCAGGTTGCTGTGTGTGGTGTTTACTACACCACACACATCAATCTGACTTACACTACACTACATCACACCAAACACCAACCTGACGTACACTACGTCAGTTTGGCATTTGAGGTGTAGTGTATGTCAGGTTGGTGTGCAGTGTGGTATAGTGTAATGTATACACCACACACACACAACAACCTGAGATGCACTACAACACACACACCAACCTGACGTACACTATACCACACCAAACTGACGTAGTGCTTGTCAGGTTGGAGTGGTGTAGTGTACATCAGGTTGGTGTGTGGTTTAGTGTACGTCAGGTTGTGTGTGTGTACGTGGTGTGTGTGTGTGTGTGTGTGTGTGTGTGTGTGTGGGTGAGTTTTGTAGGGAAGGTCAGGATGTGTTTATTCTGCGAATGTGTGATGAATTTTGAAGCATTCATTCAAACACAGTCCAGGTTTGTCAGGACACGTTTCACATTGGAAACAAGTTTCCTTTCTAAATCCCCTTTTGTAGCAGACCCGGCACTTATTTCTTGTCCCCTCAGCTGGAAAATGTTGCCCTGGTACCACACGGGAAACTCGAGTTCCAGGGGTGCTGGGGCCCGCTTCTTCTTCACCTCCAAACATCAGGGCCTTTATCACCGCCTCCTGTAACTGGAGGAAGGTGTTGGTGGTCTGGCCGACACATCCTGATAGCACGTATGCGTTATACAGTGCCATCTGTAAGATGTGCACGGCCAGTTTTTTATACCACACCTTCGCCTTCCGCATGGCACTGTAGGGCTGGAGGACTTGATCAGAAAGATCAACTCCCCCCATGTGCTTGTTGTACCCCAGGGCACAGTCCAGTTTGTGCACCTGTGCTGGGGTACCTCTAACTGTGGTGGGCATGGTGCTGGGACCATGGATTGTGGTCAAGAAAAAGACGTCCCTTTTGTCCTTGAACCTGACCACAACCATGTTGCCGGTACATTGGGCTCGGCTCTCACCCTTTGGGAGGGTGCCCAATTAACGGCATAGGGAGACCCCTCTGGTTTCTGCGCACAGTACTGCAAGCGACGGTAGTTCTGCCAGAGAGGGATTGGAAGAGTGGGATGCTAGTATAAAAGTTATCAACGTACTGATGGAAACCTTTATCAAGCAGTGGGTGGATCAAATCCCACACTATTTTCCCACTCACCCCCAGAGCAGGTGGACATTCTGGGGGCTGAATCCTCAAATCCTTCCCTTCATAAACTCTAAAGCTGTGAGTGTACCCTGAGGTACTCTCGTACAGCTTGTAGAGTTTAATTCCGTACCTTGCCCTCTTATTGGGCAGGTATTGCCGGAACTGAAGCCTCCCTTTGAAGTGGATGAGGGATTCATCCACACAAATTTCCCTTTAGGGAACATACACTTAAGCAAACTTGTTGCTGAAGTGTTCGATGACCGGCCGAATTTTGAATAGCCTATCAAAATTCGGGTAATTGCAGGGAAGGCTGTCCGCTTTGTCCCTAAAATGTAAAAACTTGTGAATGACCTCAAATCATTTTTGGGTCATCACCATGCCCAACACTGGAGTGTGATATAAAATATCTTTACTCCAGTATTGGTGGATTTCTGGTTTCTTCACAATCCCCATGTGAAGTACCAGGCCCCAATATTTCAACATTTCTAATGAGTCAATGGGACTCCAAGTAGAAAATATAGAATTTGGGTTGGCGGCCAAAAACTGTTGGGCGTAGATGTTCGTCTGCTTACCATGAGACGGACAATGGCCTCAGAGAAATAGACTTTGAAAAAGTCTATTTCCCTGAGGTTTGCCATCTCGAATTGGATTCCTGATTGGGGAAGGAAATCGGGAATCCGTGGAGTGTAGTTTTCAGGGACGGAGGTCCACACCGGGGCTCTAGTGCTAGGTTGGGACTGACTAGCACCAGTGGCGCACCCAAGGGGGGGGGACCTACGTGTCTGGACACCCCCCTTTGGACGGCCCTGAGAAGCTGGGGGGGCCCACCGCCGCCCGCCCCGGTATTATTATGTCTAGGCCTGTACGGTGCTTATTCTTTATTACTTTCAGACCCTGACTCTGCCGCCACTTCCGCCGCCCTGTGTGCGTTCCACACACTAGGAATGCATAGCAGAGAGGGTCCTCGCTACTCCGCCCCCTCACATCCTCTTCCTGCGGCAGTGTGAAACGCACACACAGAAGAGGGACTCATTCCTGTCAGTGACTCACTCCTCTTCCGGGATGCACGCTTTTGCGGCCGGAAGTTGGAAACCCATGTCTGGGGCGACCGCGACGGACGGGACATTTTGTGTGTGCTGTATGCGTGTGTATAAAAAAAAAAAACAACAACTAAACTTTATTACAGTGTACGTGTATGTAAAAGTGATTGGTGTAACTTTCTACTGCAGTCACGTGTGGGGGCGGTCAGGCAGAGGGGGCGCAGGTGGCGGTCATGCGGAGGAGTAGGTGGGGCGGAGGGCACAGTCAGGTGGAGGGGGCGTAGGTGGCGGACGGGCGGAGGGGACGGTCTGTTGGAGGGGGGCGTAGGTGGCGGTCAGGCGGTGGGGGTGCAGGGGACAGTTAGGTGGAGGGGGCGCAGGTGGCGGACAGGCGGAGGGGGCGCAGGGGACGGTCAGGCGGAGGAGTCAGTGGGGCGCAGGTGGCGGTCAGGCGGAGTAGTCGGTCAGGCGCAGGTAGCGGTCAGGCGGGGGGTCGCAGGAGGCGGTCAGGCGCAGGTGGCGGTCAAGCGGAGGGGGCGGTTAGGCGGAGGGGGTGCAGGGGATGGTCAGATGCAGGGGGCGCAGGAGGCGGTCAGGTGGAGGGGACGGTCAGGCGGAGGGGACGCAGGGGACGGTGTGGCGCAGGGGATGGTCAGGAGCAGGGGGCGCTCAGGCGCAGGGGGCAGTTAGGGGCAGGCATCGGTCAGAGGCAGGAGCCGGCAGCAGGTGATCACTGGGGCAGAGGGATGATTACTGGGGCAATGGGCAGGAGCCAGCAGTACCATGAGGTAAGAAAAAAAGGGAGAGAAGGGGCGCATGTGTAGCTGAGTTAATATGGCGTTATTACAGGTGGCCACTTACCTATTTGGGTTGTGCACGACCTGCACAACTCTGTGCAATAGCCTCTGATATATGGGGGACCCCCGGCAATGTACATGCTCCGTTCCTTCGTCCTCACTGGTCCTCAGCTGTCCGTATAGGACTTTTTCGGTCACGTGGTGCCGGACCCGGATATGCGTCACTGCTTGTTATCTAGGGAACGCCGGGTACTTACCGCTGTGCCCTCGCTGTGCTGCTCCAGCCGCTGATCCCTCAGGGGGAATAGATGCTTGCAAGAAAATGAATTAGCGGTCTTGTAGAAGAGCTACTAAACTCAGGCACCAGGATGAAGGATGTTTATAAATCGCAACCTTTATTTTCCCCCCCTCAGCTCCACAACATGTTTCAACTGCTCAAGGCAGTCTTCCTCAGGTAGTGTACCTGAGGTAGTGTACCTGAGGAAGTCTGCCTTGAGCAGTTGAAACATGTTGTGGAGCTGTGAGGGGAAAATAAAGGTTGCGATTTATAAACATCCTTCATCCTGGTGCCTGAGTTTGGTAGCGCTTCTACAAGACCGCTAATTCATTTTCTTGCAAGCAGTAGCAGGAGGGGCAGATCACGGGAGGGGTGATTACTGGGGGGGGGGAATTATTACCGGTGGGGAGGGTGTGATCACTGAGGGGGGTTGAATACAGGTGCAGGGGATGGCCCTGCTGCTGCCTGCAATCAGCATCGGTTAGCAGAAGCAGGACACCAGCCACTGGAAGAAGCCCGGAGGGAGCAGCAGAGGTCGGGGGTCGGCGTTGGGAGGTTGCAATCGACGGGTAGAGAGTGGAGATGGGGGAGGGAGAGCAGAGATCGGGGTGGGGGGGAGCGGAGATCAGGGGAGAGCAGAGATCAGACCAGAGGGGAGCGGAGAGGAGGAAACAGGGTACTGGTTACTGGTGATTGGCGGCAGCTCAGTCGGCAGCGGCGGCAGATTGGGCATAGTTGGTGGCAGCAACGTTGGCAGGGGTCCACGCTCTTCAGCTTCTATGGACGGGATGAAGCTGACGAGCGTGGTCAACCAGTGTAAACAACCCCCTCCACATCTGATTGGAGGGCTTGCATCGCATGGACGCTAGCCCCAATCTGATCGGAGGGGGACACATAGGTCACACTGCCCCAGCCAATGCCTGATGCTATGAGCATCAGGCCATACCCAGATTGTAAATATTTCACTAATTTCCATTGGTGAAATATTTCAATCATTACTATTGGGCATCTGACTTTTAACTGACCAATCGGAGGGCTGCTAGCAACAGGGGAGGCAAAACCACCCCCGTGGGGACATCTACAGGTCCTCACGTTCCTGTGGCTCTATTAACCCTTCAGTGACCCCAGTTAATAGCGTCGCAGGAAGGGAAACCTGCGATGGCGCAGCATATGCATCATGGGTCTGGAACGAACTTGTTTTCATGACATATATGCTGTGTCACGCGTCGGGAAGGGGTTAAGATAGGGGCACGTCCAGACTCGGAGTGCCCGAGGTTTAGATCTGAGGCAGCGGGCATTCTACAAACGATGTTGGAGTGCCCGAGACTCACGTCCTTTTGGATAGTAATTGTGACATTGATTGAAGGGAAATATAAATGCGCTATCTTCAGGGACTCGGTGGTCTGCATATTGGGATATGTGGATGAAATCATGATAGATAATATAGGGAAAATAGCTATTGCACGTCACTTATACATATAAAAAAACTGATAAAGCTAGAAAACTGATAGCGAAACACTGGATAAGACCGGAACCCCCTTCTAGGCAGGAATATATTAGACAGGTAGACTGTGGTACAGTTGGAGGAAGAAATCTATTCTAAAAGGAAGAATACCAAACTTCAGGACAGACTCTGGGCGCCATGGAAAGAATAGTTGCGGATAATGAGAAGAAGAGTACTGTATGACACTCGGATAAAAGAGATGGAATAAATGTTGATAAAGGAGAAAATGTAAGCAATATATGTAGAGTTACAGTACTATACTTTGTGGATGTATAAAAAAGGGAAGATTGCTGCCCAAAATGGGGGGGGGGGGGGGGATAGGGAAGGGGATATTTCTGTATAGGAAAATGCAAAATTTTGATGTGTTAAATTTGTATATGACAACTTTGAGTATTAATAAAGAGTTATTTGATAAAAAAAAATATTTATTAATGAAGATGGACAGAAAATTGTTTTACTATTTATAAGGAATTGGCATATTACTCTGAAGTGCAGCTTAGTCATCTTTGGTCTGTTATTTTGATGTCTTCTCAGGCCAGGTTTTGGGTCCAGGTAATGCGTGATCTACGAAATGGAGTCAAGCTGAAGAAGGTACAAGAGCGTCAATATAACATGTTGTCTATCGAGTATGAGCTGACTCCATATGAGATGCTGATGGACGACATCCGGTCTAAGCGTTACACCTTGAGGAAGGTGATGGTGAGTCAGTGTAATATTGGACGGTTCACCCTTGTGTATTGTCTGTTATCAGCTGTCCATTTACCGTTCTGATCAATATGTGCCTTGTCCTCTGTGAGTTTTTTTCTTCTGAAGCTGAATTGTTTTGTATCTAATATATACAATTAATGATGTATTCCTAAAACCTTTTCTGATCATTCATTTGCTGTTTATTTCATCCTAGGTTCAGGGTGACATCCCTCCACGATTAAAGAAGAGCGCTCACGAAATAATCCTGGATTTTATACGGTCCAGACCCCCGTTAAATCCAGTATGTATTCTCAGTAAGCAGTAATTATGTACGCCATGCTCTTAGCTCTTCTGGCTTGATGAATTAAATGCCTTCAGATTCCATGCTAGCAGCCTCTGCCGTGCTATTTGTGCACGCAGCCTCTTACTGTAAAAGCAGATTATTCATCCAAACAGCTGGCTGTCCCTTCTCCACAGGCATAATCAGGTCAGATGCATTTTGGAAACGTTGTTTTCCCGCTATATACAGTATATGTTTCATGTGTAACCTATTTGTAAGGTTGGTTGAAATTAATATTGTAATTTTACTTGCTGGAAATCTTTCCGGAATTAATGTATTAACATGGTTTATGATTTTTTTTTTTCCAGCGTTTGTACAGGCAGGTTTATACTGTATATTTATTGGGAAGTGATCTCTCCTATGAATGCTCGTTGCCCAATAATCTATTAGTCTAAACAGACTCGTAGTTTCCTACGAACGCGCAAAATGCTCATTTGTTGGGTGACAATGTTGTTAATCCTGCCTAAAAATAATAGTTCTCAGCAATACATCATCGTGTGTAAACTGGACGTGCTGCAGAGAACAGTGGCAATAAGTGTGCACAGAACAATCAATCTATTAGGCTGGCTTCACACTTGTGGACACCTCCGCAGCGTTCTGCTGAGGGGATCCGCGAGCTGACCGCAGCTACCGCAAGCCCCTATGTTTATAATGGGAACGCACGATGCTGCGCTTGACTGCGCATGACCGTGCGCTCCCATTCACTCTAATATGTGATTTGTACGCAGGCGGATGCCTGCGCACAAATCACACACTCTCGTCCGCACCAGGAACGCAACCTGCGTACAAATCACATATTGGAGTGAATGGGAGCACATGGTCATGCGCAGTCAAGCGCAGCACCATGCGCTCCCATTATAGACATAGGGGCTTGCGCTGGCTGCTCTCCGCTTGCGGATCCCCTCCGCAGGATGCTGCGGAGGGGTCCGCAAGTGTGAAGCCACCCTTACTGATTGTTCTTTGTGCATTACAAGCACTGTTGGCCTGTGTAATAGCCAAGCTATTAAATGATCACCAATTCACCAATTGAGAAATGTGTAGCCGATTGGCTGTCATCCAACGCCATAGATATGTTTGTGTAAACCTGTCTTAGGCCGGCTTCACACCACGGTTTTGTGCTGTCCGGTTGGATCCTGTTTTTTAGCAGACAGGCACGCCTTTGAGACTAATTCAGAAACCGAGAACCCACACAGGACGGAGGTGAATATAAACTTTTCTTTACTTTACAAAATCGATTTTTTTTCTGCAAAAGGGATGGCTAGAAATGATAAGAGGGGGTGCAGGGACAGCTATAAAGATGCAGGGGAGTCAGTTTGTGGGGTCAGGTTCCCTTCAAGTCTGCCAGTGTGTACAGTGCTGCTGTCCATGGTGCTGAAATCTCACCCGTGTGAGTATTGCTACTCTCCATGGTGCTGAAAGTGCAGCCGTGTATCTGAAATGCTGCTGTCCACGGCAGCATTGCAGAGCCTGCGCGGTGATGTACATCGAATCCGGCAAACGATACAATTTTTAAACAGATCCAGCACCCAAAGACTCCCATGTTATGGGTGCAGGATCGCCTCGGATCCAGGACTGTTTAATTTTGTCGGATTTTTGCACCGAAGCCAAAAAATGATGCAGACTGCGATTTTGTGCCTGGTAAAAAAACGGACAAAATCGGATCAGGGACAAAAAACACAAAACCGGATGGCCAAATAGGACCAATCCGGCACCATTGGGATACATGGGGGCAAAACCGGATCAGGTTCTGCCTGGTTCAAACTGGACAGAACCTGACAGCTGAAAACCGTGGTGTGAAGCCAGCCTTAAATGTATCGCCCCCTATCCTAATAAATGAAAAAATGCCACCAAAGCTATAGTGCACCACAATTTTACTTGTATCTACACAGCTGGCAATCGCAAATATTAAAAAAGGTAAAATTGTCACTTAAAATTTGATATCTCCATACTATGCCTAATAATGACCTTAATACAGTGCTCAGTATCCACTCCCCATCAATTATTAATCACCATTCAGAGTCCAATTAATTTTGTGAGCCACCAGGTTTTATTTATTGTCACTAACCGCAATATAATTAATGTTGCTATTTAGTTGACCATTAAGCTGGCCACACACAGCACAATAAATGCATCCACAGTACAATTAATAAATTACTCCCATACAAAAAAAATGCTGTCACCTAAACTGGGGAAAATTAACATTTGATACTCTGCCGATTTTGCAAGTTTTCCCAACTACAAAGAAAGGAGAAGTCTGTAATTTTTATCGTAGGTACACTTTAACTGTGAGAGACAGAATCTTAAAGAGGACCTGTCACCAACCATCCATGGTGATCTAATTACAGCACTGAATGCTGAGAATGATTAGCATTAGGGAGGCGGCGGTGGGCGGATACAAGATCCAGGGGGCGTGAAACTGCCCTTTGAGAGAAGTGGCTCCAGCCACTAGCCACCTCCTATTTGGCTCCAGTATGTAAGTTTTCAAAGTCTATTATCTCAGGGTACAGGGGGGGGGGGTCAAGGGATGGGGGACCCCTTGCCTGAATGCAGCAGACATGCTGTAATTAGATCACCATGGATGGTTGGTGTCAGGTCCTCTTTAAAAAAAAATTTAATTAACTTCATAATTAATTCATTATCTGTATTAATTGCACTTGTTTGAACTCATTACCTGTATTAAAGACACCTGTCTGCACAATCAATCATACTCCAACCTCTCCACCATGGCCAACACCAAAGAGCTGTCTAAGGAAACCAGGGACAAAATTATAGACCTGCACAAGGCTGGGATGGGCAACAGGACTATATGCAAGCAGCTCAGTGATAAGGCAACAACTGTTGGCACAATTTTTAGAAAATGGCAGAAACACAAGATGACTGTCAGTCTTCCTCGTCCTGAGGCTCCATGCAAGATCTCCCCTAGTGGGGTAAGAATGATTCTAAGATCAGGAATTAGCCCAGAACTACATGGGAGGACTTGGTCAATGACCTGAAGGGAGCTGGGACCACAGTCTCAAAGAATTACTGTTAGTAACACACTACACCATCATGGATTAAAATCCTGCAGGGCACACAAGGTCCCCCTGCTCAGGCCAGCACATGTACAGGCCTGTTTGAAGATCACCAATTACCATCTGGATGACCCAGAGGAGGCATGAGCGAAGGTCATGTGGTCAGATGAGACCAAAATTGAACTTTTTGGTATCAACTCCACTTGACATGTTTGGAGGAAGAAGGATTAGTACAACCGCAAGAACACCTTCTCAAACATGATGCATGGAGGTGGAAACATCATACTTTGGGAGTGCTTTTCTGCAAAGGGGACCGGATGACTGCACCATATTGAATGGAGGATGGATGGGGTCATGTACTGCAGAATTTTGCCCAACAAACTCGTTAATTCAGTAGGAGCATTAAAGATGGGTCGTGGCTGGGTCTTCCAGCATGACAATGACTGGAAACACATAACCAGGGCAACTAAGGAGTGGCTCCTTAAGAAGCATTTCAAGGTCCTGAAGAGGCCTAGCCAGTCTCCTGACCTGAACCCAATAGAAAATCTTTTGTGGGAGCTGAAACTCAAGGTTGCTTAGCGAAAGGCCAACACGTGAAAGATCATGAGAGGATCTCTATGGAGGAGTTGGACAAGATCCCTGCTGCAGTATGTGCAAACTTGGTCAAGAACTAGAGGAAATGTCTGACCTCTGCAGTTGCAAACAAAGGTTTCTGTACAAAATATTAAGGTCTATTTTTATCAAATACTTATTTCATGCAATAAAATGTAAATTAATTATGTAAAAATCATACAATGTGAATTTCTGGATTTTTGTTATAGATTCTGTCTCTTACAGTTGAAGTGTGTTGCAATAAAAATTACAGACCTCTTCATTCTTTGTAGGTGGGGAAACGTGCAAAATCGGCAGTATGTCACATGCTTATTTTCTGCACTTTTTATACAGTTTAATACCACCACGTACCCTCAATACTGTAACTACTTCTACAAAACTTTAGAGTAGAAAAATGTGACCAAACACGAATGTTAATTAAAACTACCCATCCCTAGTATAAGGTAATGTATAAGGCTAACTCCAATGAGATAATGATGTCTATAGTAGGAATGCCTTATAAAAATCAATGCCAGGGCCTGTTCTTGTGATACGTGTTCACAGTTTTTACAGCACAGGAAACAAAAACAATAATACACTAGGACCTATCCTAATACATCCGTGCACCTATATACACACCCATACAGACACATATAGATTCACACCTGTATACTTATCTGAAAATAAAATAAATCTAACCTAATCGGTGATCATTGTATGGTTGGCTCCTATGGAGCTGTGGCATGTTCCTTTGTACGTGTGCATGCACATGATTTGGATTAGCAGCATTTTGGATGAAACATGTTACTGCTGTATCCAAAACGATGCGTTATACAGTAGCAACACAATGGATGGGATTTCAAGAAATCCCATGCCCACCATGCTTCTCCCCTGTGCAGTGTTTTTTCAGCTGTGGTGTGGGTTGCCGATCTAGCGCGTCTCCGCAGCATGTTAATTAAATGCTGCGGAGTCTGAAGTGATTTTCATCGGGTGACTACAGGTAGAACCTGCACCGAATACAGATCGTGGGCACAGGGCGGCTGCGGTCTCACTGCGTTCACCCATGGCTGCCCTCAGGTCCGGAGGAACTGCTTCCAACGTGCAGTGCCTCTGGATCGTCTGCACATACCCTAAAGGCCGCATTACACATAGCGATGTTCCAGCAATTCCACCAACGATCCGATGTGGCCAGGATCGCTGGAACATTGCTATGTGATCATTGGTGAGATGCCATACAGGCAGATCTCACAAGTGATCACCCAGCGATGCGCCGACAGCCCGATGGTCATTGGGATCGTTCAGGGTCTCGAGCGCAGACTGGGGACCGCTGGTCGTTGCCCCTGTCACACATGCCAATGCACGCTGGGCAGCGGGAGACCAACGATGGAAAAATGGTCCTGGCCATTCCGCAATGATCAACGATCAGCGAGCTCATCGCTGGTCATTGCTACATGTCACACGCAGCGATGTCGCTGGCGAGGTCGCTACAACGTCACAAAACCTGCGACGTTGCGGCAGTATCGTTAACGATATCGCTACGTGTAATGGGGTATTTAGTTTTGCTTACACAGAGAACAATTGATATATAGTAAAGAGCGTCTTGACTGTATTTTATCTTAGACATGTGAGGAACACTACAGTTTTAAAGTGGGTCTGTTTGACTGCTCAAACTAAGCACAGATGCTTTGGTGCGCCTGTGCTCCATTTAGTGCACTTCACAATATACTTGTTTCCATATATCTCCTCTCATCTCTGATTCCTGTAAACCCAGAGTCATCATTTGAGGAAGAGGAGGACAGAGATGGATGGCAAAAAAAGTAGGTGTACCAAGCACCTCTGCTATTTTGAACAGTCAAAATGAGCTGTCAGTCTGCATTAGAAAGTGTCCAGCAATCCTTCTTCACTATAACCGAGAAAAACAGGCAGCACTCCCAAATCATAGGTGAAACTGTGGATTCTTTAATGATCCATGTGGCAGTGTTTCGAAGTTCACACTTTTGTTCATCTATTAGTGTTAAGTTTTTGCCTGGCCGACCCTGTGTGATGTGCAGCTTGATTATCAGTCACCTTTCCTGTTAGGTGTGAGCTTATTCACAAAGCTTATAGTAAATGTATATATGTCTAGAGATTTGCTGTGCTGGGTATGTGGTAAAATCCAGTCCAGTCACTACTTTCTCATTCGACAGCACTATTTTAGGTGCATTCTACTGAACTGTTTTACCCTTGTAGGTATCTGCTCGGAAATTGAAGCCTACCCCGGCTCGTCCACGAAGTCTGCACGAGCGAATGCTGGAGGAGATTAAATCTGAAAGAAAGCTTCGCCCTGTGTCTCCTGATGAAATTAGGCATAGCCGGCTGGGTAAGGGTGTGCTTACACTATATTGTTTTTTTCTCTTTTTGGGAGGCGGTGAATATGTATGTATACATACAGGCTTGTGTGATGGGAGTGGGTTAGACTTTTTGTTACTTTATGTGAATAAGTAGGGGCTGATCCTCAGTACCTGGGAGCGGCCACTACACTATATATAGAGCTATGCTTTTTTGTTCCGTACATGGTTTACATCTGGCCACGACACTATGTATAAAACTGGGCTTTTTTTATCCAGTATATGGTTTACATCTGGCCATACACTGTACAGAGCTGGTCTTTTTCATGAAGTTCTTGGCTTACATCTGGCCAGTGCACTATGTACAGAGCTGGGCTTTTTTTGATCACTACATAGTTTTCATCTAGCTACTACACTATATAAAGAGCTGGGTTTTTTCATCCAGTATATGGTTTATATCTAGTTAATACACTATATACAGAGCTGTGCTTTTTCATCCAGTACATGGTTTACATTTGGCCATACACTGTACAGAGCTGGGCTTTTTCATCCAGTACATGGTTTAAATGTGGCCACTACACTATATTCAGAGCCTGGGCTATTTCGATCAGTACATGGTTTACATCTGGCCATACACTGTAGAGCTGGGCTATTTTGATCAGTACTTGGTTTACATCTGGCCATACACTATATACAGAGCTGGGCTATTTCGATCAGTATCTGGTTTACATTTGGCCATACACTGTACAGAGCTGGGCTATTTTGATCAGTACATGGTTTACATCTGGCCATACACTGTACAGAGCTGGGCTATTTTGATCAGTACATGGTTTACATCTGGTCATACACTGTACAGAGCTCGGCTATTTCGATCAGTGCATGGTTTACATTTGTCCATACACTATATACAGAGCTGGGCTATTTCGATCAGTGCATGGTTTACATTTGGCCATACACTATATACAGAGCTGGGCTATTTCGATCAGTACATGGTTTACATCTGGCCATACACTGTACAGAGCTGGGCTATTTCGATCAGTATATGGTTTACATCTGGCCATACACTGTAGAGTTGGGCTATTTCGATCAGTGCATGGTTTACATTTGGCCATACACTATATACAGAGCTGGGCTATTTCGATCAGTATCTGGTTTACATTTGGCCATACACTGTACAGAGCTGGGCTATTTTGGTCAGTACATGGTTTACATCTGGCCATACACTGTACAGAGTTGGGCTATTTTGATCAGTACATGGTTTACATCTGGCCATACACTATATACAGAGCTGGGCTATTTCGATCAGTACATGGTTTACATCTGGCCATACACTGTATAGAGCTGGGCTATTTCCATCAGTATATGGTTTACATCTGGTCATACACTGTACAGAGCTGGGCTATTTCGATCAGTACATGGTTTACATATGGCCATACACTGTACAGAGCTGGGCTATTTCGATCAGTACATGGTTTACATCTGGCCATACACTGTATAGAGCTGGGCTATTTCCATCAGTATATGGTTTACATCTGGCCATACACTGTACAGAGCTGGGCTATTTCGATCAGTACATGGTTTACATCTGGCCATACACTGTACAGAGCTGGGCTATTTTGATCAGTACATGGTTTACATCTGGCCATACACTGTACAGAGCTGGGCTATTTTGATCAGTATATGGTTTACATCTGGCCATACACTGTACAGAGCTGGGCTATTTCGATCAGTACATGGTTTACATCTGGCCATACACTGTACAGAGCTGGGCTATTTTGATCAGTACATGGTTTACATCTGGCCATACACTGTACAGAGCTGGGCTATTTTGATCAGTATATGGTTTACATCTGGCCATACACTGTACAGAGCTGGGCTATTTTGATCAGTATATGGTTTACATCTGGCCATACACTGTATAGAGCTGGGCTATTTCCATCAGTATATGGTTTACATCTGGCCATACACTGTACAGAGCTGGGCTATTTTGATCAGTACATGGTTTATATTTGGCCACTGCATGAGCTGGTAACATCTGATTGATGGGAGTGATGGGTGTTGGACCACCGCTAATGCTAGGATACCAATATCATTGTAATGGACCCTCTGTAAAGCTTTCATGGTAGCAGACAGCTGTCGTACTAACATGTTTTCTGATTTTACTTTCTCCTGTACAACAACACAGTGCATATCTGATGCCGATATTACACAATATACTGGCTTTGTGGGTGTGTTCATGTATTAGTATTTCTAGCATAATTTTCAGGTCTAGCAGCCAACTAGCACCTATTTATATATGAAGATGCATTTTCTTCTGCTGCCCGGCTTTGTTTCTGCGAGTATTTTTGGTTTACGTCTTCGCATCATTGATCTTTTATGTTGATTTTACAGACAGACTTCCAAATGACAATAACAGATTATGTGGCTTTCACTGTCGATTCTTTGTTCTCCACACAAACCAGTGCTAATAAAACAACGAGCTCCAAGAACAGTATATATAAAGCCATCAGACTGTATATGTGGTATTTAAAGACAATCTGTCACCCGGTTTCACAATATAAACTGCCTACATTATTGAATAGATCTTAGACCCAGAGTCCTAGTTGTAGTCTATGCTGCTGTCAACACTTTAGGTGGTGACATGCCCTATTGGTAGGTCAGACTAAAGGAGCCCATATCCTTTAGAATGCAGTTACACTAGATCTCCTGATATACATGGCCTTTTCCAGATCGCCATGTTTTCAGTCCTTGTGCTGTTAGTGTGTGCAGTGGACAACACACCGATCCAACTGGTGTACACGACGCTCCCACTTTTCAAATGTTAACAAAGTGCTTACAAGATGAATAGAAAAGAGCTTGTAAGGGCTGCACATGTTGTACTGTTTATCTACTATGGGCCGTTTCCAATGCAGTAAGCGGCACTCCGAAGAAGAAAAGTGCTATCTCAAGAGAATTTTAATAGGCAGTAAATTGCCAAATTACTTGAATTTACCAGGATTGTTGGACAATAGCCAGTTATAAAGTTGGGGAAAACACCTTAAAATGGGTTTAGAAGATGAATAAATCGCCTGGGTTGGTTTCTACCTTCAATTTAATACTGGTTGATCAAATTTCATCCGTTTGACTAGTGTTTGAAGAAAAAAAAAAATCATAGCAGCAACTATAATGACCATTTATGATGCAAACTACGGACCCTAGTTACTGACAATTAAGTTCTTTATTTCCATGGGCGCTCTGGCACTTCATGTAGAGCGATGACAACCTGCTGCTAAGTGTTTGACATGGGTATAGGCTCTATAGCTTATATAATGGGCACCTGTCATGCAACCCCATCTGTGCACAACAAAATATAGAGAAAGAGAAACTGAAAAGGAGGATCTATAGCTTTGAATACCTTGTATTTTATTAATTGAAATCCCTAGTGTTTGTATTCGAGTCGAGTGGGCGGTCCTACTCAGTGATTGACATCTATCTGTGTACACTGTCATACAGGAAACACTGTGACTTACAGAATAGGACCTCCCACTGGACTCCTAGGCAAACGGCAAAGATTAGAATACATATGGCAAGTTTCACTGTAACCTTTCCATCATAAATGTGTATTATTCTGCTCAGCTCCTCCTGCTCTATAACAGATACCCTTTAAGCAGTTTATGTATGGCGTCTCCGGACACAGAATAGAACTTGCTGCAGCCCTGCTGACTGCTCACATACAGTGCAGTTCTATCCAGTTACCGATTTCCATCTGCAGAAGAGTATTGTCTTTTTTCCTTTTTGTGGGGTTAGCTGTAAATTCCTGCACCGTCTGCACTTTCCACACACTACAAAGGTAGATATATTGATTACCTGTAGGTCGTGTAATAAATAATCAGGCCGCTGGGAGATGGTTGTGAAGGTTCGAGTCATAGAATGTGGCTCCAGTATACATAAAGGTTAATGTATTAAATCCTACTTTAATGAGTGTTTAATTGTGCTTGTCAATGTAACGATGCCATATTGATGAAGCCCAGAGGTAGGCCTGCATTATAATGAATTTCTGCTTAATTAGTTTATTGCATGTTTCAGGGAATACCGATATCTCCCTTGAATGTATTAACAGACCTCTGACTTTGATGTGTGATGAGCCCATAAGCCCAAAGCATGGGTGTTGGTGGAGACTCCCTATTATAAAAGTTGTTTTATGGGTGTACTGTCTATTCCTTAAGGCCTGTTTACATACTGCATGTTTTATGAGAGCTACACAACCTCCTAAGTGTTATTGTTATAAGACTAATGAGTCTTTATTAATATTACAAGTATCAAGAAAGCTTCCTTTGCAGTTCAGTACATTTGTAATGATGTAGAGGACAGCCATTTATAAATTGAACTAAAGAGATTTATATGTAACCTATGAATAGAGATCTGGACCGTCTCAATATCTCTTACTTGTAAATGTTTGTGTAACCTTTAATGTACACACAAGAGGAGCCAGAGACACTGCTGCTAGCGCGGCCGCAAGTGCCGAATCTGTCAGATCCGGTGAAACCGCACTTGCCGCACCTAACCGCAAGCCCCATAGAAAATGCATGAGGCTTGGCGGATTGGTGCCGCAAATGCAGCAGATGCGGTAAATGTGCCGGATCTGCCATAATCAGCAAAAAACGCTGATGTGAAAGCGGTCTTAGGCGAGGTTCAGATTGCATTTGTGCTATCCATTTAATGGATCCGTTTGACAGCAGCACAAACACAATGTAACGGACACAAATGCATTCATAGGCTTCCATTCAACAAACGCATACGAACGCATGTCAAAATAGGCATGCGTTTGCAAGTATGCATGTTTTTGAAACGCACAGGCAAACTTGGACTGCAGCATTATCAGTCTGTTAGAAGACAAAAGCAATATAACACAATGTTAGAGTTGTGCAAATCTACAGCATTGCGCAATAGATAATAGGATAGATAGAAAGATAGATGCAAGAAGAGCATTACCAGTCTCCCTGCTCTCTCTGCTGCTTCCAGTGCTGCTGATTAAGCTCATGAATATTCACGCAGTGACCAGGAAACAACAGAGAGCGGGGAGACTGGTAATGCCTCTATCTTTCTGTCTATCCTAGCTATCCTATCCTTTATCTTTCCTATCCTTTATCTTTCCTATCCTTTATCTTTCCTATCCTTTATCTTGCCTATCCTTTACCTAGCCTATCCTTTACCTAGCCTATCCTTTATCTAGCCTATCCTTTATCTAGCCTATCCTTTATCTAGCCTATCCTTTATCTAGCCTATCCTTTATCTAGCCTATCCTTTATCTAGCCTATCCTTTATCTAGCCTATCCTTTATCTAGCCTATCCTTTATCTAGCCTATCCTTTATCTAGCCTATCCTTTATCTAGCCTATCCTTTATCTAGCCTATCCTTTATCTAGCCTATCCTTTATCTAGCCTATCCTCTATTCTATCTATCCACTATCTATCCTATTCTCTATCTGTCCATCTCATGTAGCGCATACGTTTTGGAAATGTCAAAAATGTATGTGCTCTAAAATGACTCAAAATGTCACTTTTGCTGTCACAATCTAAACCGTTTACATTTACGTTGTAATGGACAGCAGTAACGCAGTGTGAACCTAGCCTTACATTCCATGGAATGATCACATTACGATCTTAACATCTACCAGAAAAAAAAAATGTTTTTAAGTTAGAACTCACCATCTTAGGCTCCTTTCACATCAGTGGTTTTCGCTGTTGTGTGGCAGATCCGGCGGGAGCTGCATCAGCTGACTTGCGGCCCGTATCCGGCAATCCCCATGCATTGTCTATGGGGCTTGCAGTCCGGTGCGGCTAGTGCAATTACGCCGGAATGCGGCAGATCCGGCACTTGCAGCCGCAAAAAATTTGCGGTTGCAAGTGCCGGATTCAGCCTGTCCTGTGTAACCGCACTTGCCGCACCGGACCTCAAGCCCCATAGACCGTGCATGGGGCTTGCCGGATTCGGGCCGCAAGTTGGCCATTAGGCAGCAGATGTGACGGCACCTGCCAGATCTGCTGCACATTAGCGAAAACCGCTGATGTGAAAGCAGCCTTAATGAGTGGTGTACGCCTTTCTTCACTTTTGTAAATACATATACCAGAAGGAGTGATAACATCATCCTGCTCGTGTGACAATATTGAGAGTGGGGAACAGTGAACCACATAACTAGGCAGATGTGGCGGTCAGAATGTTTAACTACCAGATAAATGAGAACGGCCAACATCGGCCAACATTTATTGTAGCGTGTGTACATGTGTGCGTGTGTATATGTGTAATATATATATATATATTTATATATATATATATATATATATATATATATATATATAAAATGCACACACCTGTATATATGTGTGTATATATACACACACTAAATGCTCAAACTGACACGTGAATGACCTACAGAATGTTTAGCTATTTTCATCTATATGGGACATTGTACTATTGCCCTTTACTAGAATGCTTGCTTGTGTCTTGTACATGAAACTTATTTTTACGGCATTTTTGTGTACACCTGCAGCATTTCAGATACTGTTCTCCAGGCCTTGACCTGAAATGTATAACTGTTCTGTATTTAACTTTGTCCTAACAGCCTATTTTTGTTTTTCCAGTAATGCGGCCCCTTAGCATGTCTCACAGTTTTGACTTGTCAGGTAAACTGTGCACCTGACGTGTTCTTGTGGATGTCGTGGTCCCTATCATGTGATCCTTTGTCAGATTAGTCAGTTTCTGTCATGGTCAGAAATAAAATCGGTGTATTTAAAACTGCAGGAGAACTCTTCTAGGAGATGGTTTTACCATTTTTGTAATTTATGTAACCTATCAGACAAGTCTCATCTTTACAAAAACTAAAGTTGTTTGAATATTTTAGCTTTTTTTTAAAGCTTTTTAACAAATTGGTATATATGGTTACGGTTGTAATAAATGGTCATACCAAGTCCACCACTCGTGTACCAAAAACAGACATCTAATGAGGCCTAAGACAGAGTACGATCAACACACTGTTTGAGTAAATAACGATGTACCTGTGCACACCAGTGATTCTTCACATCCATCAATTATCTATGTAAAAAAAAATTTCAGCATGAACCAGTCCAGTTTGATTTACAGACTAGAATAGCACATGTCAACAGTGGCAGCTCCGACGCTACTCCGCGCAGGAGTCCACATGTGCAGTTTGTGCATGTTACTGGCCCAAGGAGTAAGTACAGCCAGGTGGACCCACATTGGGAGCTAAATTGTGCATATTAAGTCATTTTTGTTGCAACAATTTTCACATTGCATCAAAATCACAGTAAGTCATAGTAAAGTTAAAATAAACACACAGAAAGGCTCTTACTAAATTAGAAGAAGCACCGCTAGGTCTGCTAATGTGTGATAACCTGGATCTAGTGTTTCCTCATAGTCTAATACTGCTCAGGTCCTACTCAGAGCTGCTATCTCATAGAAGTATCTGACGGCTAGAAGTACAAAACCATTTTACAGACTAGACAGAATAAAGATTTCACATACAACTTCATGTGCATTCAGTGTTGGAAGAAGACACCACTGTGTGCATGCTGGGGTGATGTAAGGATCTGCTTCACTAGCGTGATGTTATCACAGCCTAACTGCTGTTTCAACCATTTCTTTTTATGGTTAATGGGTAACACCTGGTCCTATCACATTACCGTATGTATAAAACACTGAAATGTGCGTATTGTAGACTCCTGTAGAATTAGAAAACTATTTGATTTAACACTTTTAAACCACTTTACACTAAAGGAGCAGCTCAGGGATTGATGTTGCCAAAAATGTGCTCAGTTTACATAACCAACATAGAATTATTTAAAGATAATCTGTCAGCCCTAAAATACATTTTAAAGGATTTTGTGTAAAATGGGGGTCAGATTAATATACTGAAGGTTTTTTGTTTATAGCAGCTAAATTCCCCTATATGGTTGGTAAGTTAAAAAATGTATTGGGGCAGATAGACTCCCTGTAACAAAGCTTCATTGCAGACACAAAAACCACCCCCTATGTTCATAGGTATAGTACAGTAAAATCAGAGTCAGGAATCCAAACCATCAGGGAGCGGTGCCCCTTCTAAGTTAAAGAGTGACCCCAGCTGCGGGCTCTCTTCTCTATGTTGACACTATTGTATGGAACGGACCTATGCATGTATAGTTTCCAAATATGGTGACAAAGTGTTTGTGCTATATTTTGGACACTAAATGCCCATATGTTACATTATAACATTCTATCTCCATATCTGTATATGACCTAAAACAGCCATATGGATATGGTGCATTCTAAAACCATGAACAATTATTTTAAGAACGAGAAAATGCTGAAAAGTAACGAGTTCATAAAACCTCACTGTAAAAATATTTAGTATAAAAGTATTTCTGGAAAATCAGTTTTTTTTTGTCCTTATTCTAATCTGAAAGGATACCATAAAAGATATCTGAAATGAGTAAGATCAGATGATCAAAGAAAACCGCTACTAAAAGGAAACACATAGGCACATATGTTTAATTCCTTACTATGCTCATCTAGCGCCACTTCATTCTCTCCCTTTCCTTAAAGGGAAATCCATATTGGGTTAATGTTTTAACATGAATTATTGGAGCATGGTTTTTCATAATCACATCAAGGACCATTTTTTAGGACCTGTTTCTAAAGAAGTAAGTTAGTACTTTTATCTTATTCCCTCCTGGGGCTCCTCTGCTGGCCTATGTATCCCTAGTAAAATGAATTTCTTTGGATTTTCCAATCCACTACAATAGTGTCCGATGTGAAATCTGCTTCTGCATCTTCATAAATTTTGGGGGGTATACATACCGTATCATTAAAAAAAACTGAGAAGCCAGTGCTGCCTATGGTCAGCATGCAGTACACAAAGTGCATATGCACATATTAATTTCTAACTGTACTTTAAAATAGAGATTTAGCAAACAGTTGATCAATTCTTTGAGCCACCCTGCCACTTCACTGCAATCTTAAATAGGGTGGTCCTTCTATACATTTTTTATATATATTGTGCCTTATGGCCTCCTAAACACATTAAAAGCATGACCGCATTAATGCAACACATTCCTGAACATTTCTGAACCGCTCCCACGGCCCCAGAAGGGCAAGTGCAGATAAAGGCAGACCAAGGCCGAACATGTGCAGAAAATGCTACAGACATCCGGACATTATAAGATTTGACCCCCACACTGCCAAACCAGCAGACCATGAATGAGGGTGGAGCAGGCCCAGATAAATGTGCATGCAATCAAATGGAGCCTATGGGAAGGGTGGGTTGGCTGTTGTGTGTACAGTGGCCTAGGTCAATTACAGTAAAGACAGAAAGAATGGCAAATTGACACAGCGTGCCCGGCAAAAAGTGGGGGGCAACCACTAACCAATAACAAATAAAGCAGAGAAGCCAGTGCTGGCTATAGTCAGCATGTAGATGTGAAATCTGCATCTTCATAAATTTTGGGGGTATACATATCTTTGGTGCAACTGTACAGGGCTCCAGAACACAAGTCAAAACTCTAAACTTAAAAGGCATTTACTACCCAAGCTAATGAATTTTATAGGTACCCTTTATTTGTGAATGGTTAGGCATGTAGGGGTACTATATGATAAGATTCTGACTAATAAGGTGCCCAAGCACTGTAATGCACAGGGGCCCCAGCCGGCTGTATCTGCTTTTGATACATGTTATGCATTAGTTTTTTTTTGTGTACCTTAAAATATTTGTTATAAATACTGTTCCTGACCATGAGAGAAATTACTTAAATCTTTTTGTCATTCATTATCATCATTCACCTATTTCCTCCCAGTCTTGTGACATATACAGCTTGGTGATGTGATGCACATTGCAGAACAAATAACTGTTTATTTGTTCTGATGGTCGTGAATGTTGAGCATCACATTAATAATGTTACAATGAATTTGTACATGAAAAAGATTTTCACCTTACAGCTTATATTATATTATGGATCTTTCATTTATTGAAACCATGGAAAAAAAAAATTGAGAACATGGTAAGAAAAATGGACGTCTCCATGGAAGAACTTACTGTTTTGTTTTTTTTCTTGTTGTTTTTCTAGATTTTTATGGTTATCAAATATGTCCAAAGATTGTCTTGTATGAAGAACACACACTAGTTGCCTGAATTTTCTTCACAATAAATGCACAATTTTATTTGCGTCCAAAAACTACATTGTTGGATTCTTCTGCATCTTAGACCTTCGCTAAAGCTTAAGGAGAAATTCTCATCTGAAATATTATGCCAAATATATCCAATAAGTAGACAAGACTTCACTTTGGGACTCCCACCAGTTGGGAGAATAAATGAACTGCAGAAACCTTGTAGTCACACAAAATATGGCTTATATTCATTGTAGTTTATATGAGTAAAAGGGGTTGTACCATTTAGGGGATATTTTTATTTTTAGTAAATACAAGTGTCTTTTGCTATGGGTAATTGGGTTTCATTAAACATGTCGCACTGTTTCTCTTCTATAGCCCTTGTGTTGTACTTGCTAATGTTGGCTGCAGGATGAGTTAAATGAAATTCAGTCAATTACTTTATTCACATAATCCAATGGGTGAACTTCTGTTTTATTTGTGGGTCTTATCTTTAGCTGATTTATGACCATAGACCCCCATCAAAGTTAAATATGATATAGAGACAAGAGGCCTGTAAAAACAGTACTACATCTTTTGTGAAACCAAATTTAAAAAATGATTTTCAGACCAAAATGTGCATTTTAGGAGAAAACAATTCTCTAATAGGTGGACAACCCCTTTAATGGTGGGTTTACACACACCAATTTATCTGTTCAATCTCTGAACCAATCTCTGGTTGCAGTGAAATCATGGATACATTGCTCCATTTTGTGGCTGTGTACAACATGGAGCAATGTATCCATGATTTCACTGCAACCAGAGATTGGTTCAGAGATTGAACAGATAAATTGGTGTGTGTAAACCCACCATTAGGGAAATGCCTAGGATTTCCCATCCCTCAATTGCAGAGAGGCCACACATGCTTGTCCACTTATTCATTTGGTCTACATTTCTGGAGTGCTGAATTAGGAGATTTTGGACACCATTGTTGCCCATAGCTCAAATAAGAAAAATACAAAAATAAAGATCCATGCTAGTTGGTGTTCCTGTTGTTTATTTTACAGTGTGGCGTGTGATCTTCAAGTTAGGCCACGAAAGTGTCTTCTGATAAACTCTCATCAATCAGAAGGTCTTATCATTGAATTAACAATTTAGAACCATAGAAAAGTGTTTCTTGTCAATCTGTTTCCATGACATACAAAACATGGCCATATGCTATAATTATTTATATAATGTATCAAATAGTATGGCAAACAGTAACAGCAATCACTAATGAACTTTCCTCTAAAACTGGACTAAGGGGCCTTTCACATCAGCCTTTTTGCTGATGTGCGGCAGATCCAGCAGATTTGCTGCATCTGCTGGATCGGCCACCTAACGGACGTACTTGTGGCGCCGATCCGGCAAGCCCCATGGATTGTCTACGAGACTAGTGGTCCAGTGCAGCAAGTGCGCTTACACTGGATCCAGCACTTGCGGCTGCAAAAAAAATGTAAAAAAGCTGCAAGCAGCGTTTTTTTTCGTGGCCGCAAATGCTGGCTCTGCCGCATCCGGCAGAACCGCACTTGCTGCACCAGACCGCAAACTCCATAGACAATGCGTGGGGCTTGCCAGTTCCGGGCTGCAAGTCGGCTGTTAAGTGGCCGATCCGGCAGATGCGGCACCACCTGCTGGATCGGCTGCAAAGGAGCCTTGCAGATGCGATGGCTGTCTGCTGAATACTTGTTCAGTCAACAGTAAAAGAGTTGATGTGAATCGATTCTTAAGGCCACTTCACACACACAGATATCTGAGTCCAATATCTGAACAGATCTCTGGTTGCAGTGAAATCATGGATACATTGCTCCATTTTGTGGCTGTGTACAACATGGAGCAATGTATCCATGATTTCACTGCAACCAGAGATCTGTTCAGATATTGGACTCAGATATCTGTGTGTGTGAAGTGGCCTTTAGGTGTCTCTAATGATTGAAAACACCTATGAAGTGTTGTCAGGAGCCCTGAGAAATGGAATCTGCAGCTCTTCCTTTGATTAATTGGCCTGGGGCAAAATCATCATTTTGACATGATAGTTTAACATAAGACCATGTCAGCTAATCAACTGCAGACCAATGCTGGAAGGTAGGAAGCTGTTCTCAGGACTCACCCTGTGTCTACAGATTATCCACATGGCTAATGGACTGTGTCCTGCAAATCGACTCGCACCAACTCTAGTCAACAGTTGTCTCCTGACTCAACCATATACATGAACATTTTGTCAGCCAAACGTTCAAGTGATCAATGGAGAAAGATGCTGACAGAGTGCCTGACTATTATCTTCATCCAACATCAACAATCAGAGGACCCCATACACCTTGGATTGTTGACTGACCTCAGTGGGTTCAAACAATTTTCAACTAGTGTGTATGAGTATCCTAAAGATCCTACCCTCTGCCATTGTTGCTGTTGTATGTTACATCGACAGCTTAATATCTGATCCAATAATAAAATAATACTTGAGCTTGGCATTGACTAATGTGTTGCATCTACTGCTTTCTACAATTGCATTATTTGCTTTGGATAGTTATAAAGGTTTTACAACCACATGACAAAATGTGATTGTAATAAATTATTAGATGTTAGTTGGTGACATGTTTTAGAAATTAACATCCTACCACATATCATCAGTTATAGAAGCTATTCAAGAAAAATCTCATAAGACCCCGATTCTACTTGATAATGGACTTGACGAATTCTACTTGATGAATTTGACTGCAGTTAACTAGGAAAACGAGTTGTAGGGATTTGTCATGGAATACTGACTTGTCTCACTTTCGGCTTCCAGAGATTAAAAGCGCCACTAGCCTACGTGGTAAATGAAAACTGGTGACCATCAGATTTACAAAGCAGTGACCCTGCCAAACAATTGCTAATATGGCAACTTCCTGGACCTTAAGTGCTACATGTCAGCAAAGTTGGGGTTAACTGCACACGCATGAATTCTTATAATTTCACTGTGGGTTTATATACACATATCTCGTTAAATAATCAACGTCACAGAGCTGACTATACGGCCACACTCTCCACATACAGGGCGGCAGCAGGTTTTACCTACACTTGTTCATTGTATCCTATGACTGTTATCTCACCATTTATACTTTTATATACTATTCAATTTATTAATCTCTTATTCCTTCATGACAATTTACTATAGATTAAAAAGCCAGTGTTTATTAGAATGTATTGTTGTAAACCCCAGTAGAGGATGCACAGCTCCTTCTGTACAGGATACAGGTCACCAGCATGTGTGTTAGACAAGACACGTGGGGTTAAATATAGTAGCATGCCATTCAATGGTCTTGCACAGCAAAACAAAGCCACATGTGAACTGTAGATTATACGATGTCTTGTCTCCAAACCACTTTTTACATCTTATTTTGTTTGGAAATGCAGATGTTTCAACTCCTGAGCTTTCAAGAAAGCAGTCAAACCGCACAGTGTTAAATGGAGATCTAGCGGAGCGCACTGGTGTGAATGGAAGACCCATGCAAATGGCAGTCCAGCGGAAGAGGCTGTTAAAAGCTCCAACCCTGGCTGAGTTGGACAGCTCAGAGTCAGAGGTAAGTGCCAATTTCTGAATGGTGGCGTCCAGACCATTGTAAAGATGGCTATACACATTAGGTAATGGAAAGCCGAAATCTTGCTTGCCCAACTGCTTTATCTTCTTACTCTTCCTTTCATACATGGTTGGCTCTACAGCATGTCCGTGTTCTCTGTATGAGGAAAAGTGAGTAAGATGCTGCCAGGTACTTTTTAGACATACAAATTCAAGACACGTAATCGTTCTTTCTAGTTAGATGGTTGGCTGGACCTTAAACATTCATTAAACCCTTACCTGATTAAGTTGAGCTTTATATACTCTTCTCTGCTGAGCTCCCCACACTGAAAGAAGTAATCAAATTTGTAAAGATTGTCTATTGTAAATTTGCTCGTCCCCTACTGCTGAACTTGTTTTGGTCTTTGTATTTCCTCTGTAAACGTGCAATAGCTTATTACATATAACTTATTACATTATACCTAATGACACTGTTATGTTCCGTAGTCGCCAGTCACTGCCATGGGATGATATACGCGTCTCTGTGGCAATAAATATATATGATCTATATATATAATATAAATTTATATATTTATTGACCCCCTGGAGCTTTATAGTGGTTTTTGACTAAGAGCTGGTTTACACATAACGATGTCCCAGCAACACCACGAACGATGGGCGTCGCTAGGACATCGTTATCTGATCGCTGGTGAGCTGTCACACAGGTTGGCTCACCAGCGACCAGCGAGAATGCTGATATCCAAAGTAAACAGCAGATAGCTAAGCAGGTCGCTCTGCTTAGTTACCCGCTGTTTACCCTGGTTACCAGCTCCCAGTGTGTCTGTGCAGCGCTGGGATGTCGATGATCATTGGTCTCCCGCTGTCGCACACGGCGATGCTGGCCGCCCAACGGGAGACCAACGATCGAAAAATGGCCCTGGCCATTGTACCAATGATCAGCTCGCTGATTGTTGCAATATGACACACATAGCGACGTTGCTACAAGGTCGCTGCCACGTCACAAGTAGCAGTGACATCGTTAACAATGTCGCAACATGTAAACCGGCCTTAAGACCGGTTTCATATTCACTAGCATAATACAGACCGCAAGTTTCTGCAACTGCATGTCTGCTGACCTAAGGTCCAAAGCCTCATGGCCGTAAGCTGTTGAGTCCAGGTCAGGAGACTCTGCAACAATCCGGACATCATTGTACTTGAACCATGAATGTTGGACCTGTAAAACCTTTCTTAGGGCGTGTAACACTGACATCAGTCAGGAGTTTGCAAACTTCTGGATACATCAACGTCTTTTGTTCTCAGTCGTCTTTTTTTTTTCCTTTTCTTTTTGCATTCATTCCGGAGTGCTTATTATAATGTCTTTGCCTCCCTGCCTTTGTATTTTTTAAACTAGTGTAAACTAGTGGAAGGCTTCAAAGGGGGAAACCACCTGAGGAATTGTCCAGTCACTTCTTTTAATTGTTTGGTTTCTTTGAAAACATGAAGTGGCTAAAAGACGCTCAGCAGACTGCAAGTCATTTATACATAGAAATTAATCTTTTCCTTATTTTTGGCATATATTTAGTACTTTAAGCGATTGTGTTTAAATACCCTTAAAGGGAATCAATCTGTCACCAGGTATTGTCTCTTCATCTGAGAGCATTATGTGGAGATAGAGACTCTGATTCCTTTTTTTTTTCCTTTAATAAAACAAACATTTTTCACCTGTATATTGGGCAGCTTTGATTGTTAGATTGATGTGGCATGCAATGCTGGACTGTGTCTGAGTCTTGCTATGGGAGAACCCAACCCCACAATTCATTATCCCCCTCACCATCATCTGTCGTGTTCTGTTGTATTCATAGAACTGTATGGGTGACATGAAAACAACCAAATGGCCTAACATCCCACATGGCGGACAGAGGTTTGTTAATTACATGTGGCTTGTATGAGCACCAGGTCTTGGGAAATCAACAGACTCTCCAAGTTAATGCTTCATAAGGTTTTATTCTTAGGCTGCTTTCACATAACGATTTTCGGTCATCCGATTGTATCCGTTTCAAAACGGATACAATCAGATCCGAAATCGGATCCCATGTTCCCCTATGGGAATCGGATGGGATCGGATCGGATCTGCCACTATTGGCATCCGAGTTTGGCACCATCCGATCCCATCCGATTTAATTACGGGCACAAAATCGTAGCCTGCTACGATTTTGTGTCTGTGACTCCAATCGGACAGCATCGGATCACTGCTGATCCTAGGCTGATCCGAGTGCTCACAACATGAGAGCCTATGGACATCGGATCCGAGTTCACCTCGGATCCGATGTCAGCTCCGTATTCCCTGTCTTTCCCTGCTCCTGCCTCCACCATCTTGTTCTCTCTCCTATTCTATGTTGTCCCCCTGCTATTCTATGCTGTCTCCCCTCTATACTATTCTGTCCGCCCGCTCCTCTATCCTCATCTAATCCCTATCCTGTCCCCTGTCTTCCCTGTGTGTAAAAAAAAAAACCTCCTCCCGGAGCATACATCACTTGTCACAGGCTCCCACGCTGCAGCACCATCAGGGCTGAAGGACCTGTGATGATGTCACAGATCCGGTCACATGACCCGTCAGCTGACAGTCTCTGTGACATCATCACAGACTCTTCAGCCCTGATGGTGCTGCAGCGTGGGAGCCTGTGACGGGTCGGGGGGAGATTTTTTTTTTTTTTTACACACAGGGAAGAAAAGAGGGGACAGGATAGGAATTAGATGAGGATAGAGGAGCAGGGGGACAGAATAGAATAGCGGGGGAAGAAGATGGAGGAGGCAGAAGCAGGGAAAGACAGGGGCCCACAGGAACCACATGGATCCTGCATAGAATCGGATCGGATGGCTATTTGCTATCCGATTGCAGGGATCCGTGTGGATCCGTGCCTGTCCGTGGGATCCTCTTTCAAAGTCGGATCCCACGGGCAGGCACAAAATCATTATGTGAAAGCAGCCTTAGAGCTTCTATTGTTCCATGTTTTCCTGTATAATCTCCATTATTGTCCGCACTGTGCTCAATCCTGAATGCTCCTTGTCTGTTGGTCTGTTCTGTGTATTCTGCAGGGATGTCACACAAGTAATGCTTGTGTCCTCAGTATTCGTGTTTCTATATGTGTATAGGTGTGTTCATTTTCCCAGGTCTAGACAACCTCATATCGGAATCGGATGGGATCGGATGTGCCACTATTGGCATCCGATTTTGGCACCATCCGATCCTTACCGATTTAATTACGGGCACAAAATCGTAGCCTGCTACGATTGTGTCCGTGACTCACATCGGACAGAATCGGATCACTGCTGATCCGAGGCTGATCCGAGGGCCCACAACATGGGAGCCTATGGACATCGGATCCGAGTTCACCTCGGATCCGATGTCCGCTCCGTATCCCCTGTTTTTCCCTGCTTCTGCTCCTCCATCTTCTTCCCTTTCCTATTCTATTCTGTGCCCCCGCTATGCTATTCTGTGCCCCAGAATCTATCCTCATCTATCCCTATCCTGTCCCCTGTCCTCTTCCCTGTGTGTAAAAAAAATTTAAAAAAAACTCCTCCCGGAGTATACATCACCTGTCACCGCTCCCACGCTGCAGCACCATCCTTAGTCATGTCAATAAACTGATCAGGTGTTAGGACTAATTTCCCTGCACATTGTATTCTGCCAATGATCTGCAAATACAGCTGGTCATAAGATTAGCTGTATGATGAGTATTCATTGGACAACTGGCCAGAAGTGCATCACCTTTAGATTGTTACAGGGGCTGTACAATCATGGCCAAAAGTTTTGAGAATGACACCAAAATTATATTTTCACATGATCTGCTGCCCTCTGGTTTTTATTTGTGTTTGTCTGATGTTTATATCACATACAGAAATATAATTGCAATCATATTATGAGTACCAAAAGGTTATATTGACAGTTAGAATGAGTTAATGCAGCAAGTCAATATTTGCAGTGTTGACCCTTCTTCTTCAGGACCTCTGCAATTCTCCCTGGCATGCTCTCAATCAACTTCTGGACCAAATCCTGACTGATAGCAGTCCATTCTTGCATAATCAATGCTTGCATTTTGCCAGAATTTGTTGGTTTTTGTTTGTCCACCCGTCTCTTGATTGACCACAAGTTCTCAATGGGATTAAGATCTGGGGAGTTTCCAGGCCATGGACCCAAAATCTCTGTTTTGTTCCCTGAGCCATTTAGTTATCACCTTTGCTTTATGGCAAGGTGCTCCATCATGCTGGAAAAGGCATTGTTGGGCGCTAAACTGCTCTTGGACGGTTGGGAGAAGTTGCTCTTGGAGGACATTCTGGTACCATTCTTTATTCATGGCTGTGTTTTTAGGCAAGACTGTGAGTGAGCCGATTCCCTTAGCTGAGAAGCAACCCCACACATGAATGGTTTCAGGACGCTTTACAGTTGACATGAGACAAGACTAGTGGTAGTGCTCACCTCTTCTTCTCCGAATAAGCTGTTTTCCAGATGTCCCAAACAATCGAAAAGGGGATTCATCGGAGAAAATGACTTTACCCCAGTCCTCAGCAGTCCACTCCCTGTACCTTTTGCAGAATATCAGTCGGTCCCTGATGTTTTTTCTGGAGAGAAGTGCCTTCTTTGCTGCCCTCAAAGAGTCTCCGCCTCAGTGCGTGCAGAAGCACTCACACCAGCCTGCTGCCATTCCTGAGCAAGCTCTGCACTGCTGGTAGTCCGATTCCCGCAGCTGAAACAGTTTTAAGATACGGTCCTGGCGCTTTCTGGTCTTTCTTGGGCGCCCTGGAGCCATTTTGACAACAATGGAAGCTCTCTCCTTGAAGTTCTTGATGATGCGATAGATTGTTGACTGAGGTGCAACCTTTCTAGCTGCGATACTCTTCCCTGTTAGGCCATTTTTGTGCAGTGCAATGATGGCTGCACGTGTTTCTTTAGAGATAACCATGGTTAACTGAAGAGAAACAATGATACCAAGCACCAGCCTCCTTTTAAAGTGTCAGGTGGCGTCATTCTTACTTAATCATGACTGATTGATCGCCAGCCCTGTCCTCATCAACACCCACACTTGTGTTAATGGAACAATCACTAAAACGATGTTAGCTGTTCCTTCTAAGGCAGGACTGCAATGATGTTGAAATGTGTTATGGGGGTTAAAGTTCATTTTCTAGGCAAATATTGACTTAGCAAGTAATTGCTGTTAAGCTGATCACTCTTTATGACATTCTGCAGTTTATGCAAATTGCCATTAGAAAAACTGAAGCAGTAGACTTTGTTAAAATTAATATTTGTATCATTCTCAAAACTTTTGGCCATGACTGTAGATCCACTGGAATCAAGTGAACGTATTCACTAGAGCAGCATACAAACCACTTATTCTCTTTCTTAAGAAAGCCTTGGCAACGCGGCACACTGGCACCAACAGGCTCTGGTCCTTCCCATTTTAATGGCATGTCCCCACAACCTTCATGTATTTGTTGATTACATCCTATAAACAACTGAAGAGTCGTCTGCACCACCCAACCTTTCAGTCTGTATGTGAACATAGGATATTGGCTGCAACACTAACATTAGAAAATGGGAAAAGCATATTAGCTAATGAATGCATGGCTGGCTATGTGCAAAGCTGCTCAATGTGAATAGGGTATACAGGCACAGCAGAAAATTGCTGGTAGTATGAGAGACCTTGGCGCCCGGTTACCGGGCTGAAATGCCATGGCCATTGCATTAGCTAACTTCTCATTTTTTTTCCTCTGTATCATGAAGCACTTTTCTGCTGTGCCTGTAAACCCTATTCACATTGAGTAGCTTTGCACATAGCCAGCCATGCATTCACTAGCTAATATGCTTTTCCCATTTTCTAGTGTTAGTGTTGAAGCCGGTATCCCTTCTTGTTGATGTTTTTTTCTGGCTAGCATCTTTCACATATGGAGGTGTCGCCGGCAGTCTCTTTAGGGTAATGTTCGATATGTTCCCATAGTGACGTAATAAAAATTTTGACTAAACAGAAAGGCCCATGTCTCTGGAACTGTTTGGGGAAATAAAAAAAAAACTGATTACGCAGGGGAGCTGCAGGAATAAAATGAGAGTAACAACAACCTTTTTATCCTGGTGAAATGTCCCCTTTAAATGCTTATGACTTGTGGAACTCTGCCATTACATGTGGTATGTATCTAGAGATGACTCCTTATTCGCAGCACCCACTGAAGTCAGTACGTCCACAGTCTGAGCTTATTCATCCCTGGCACACAGCTTCTTTGTGTATAACCCTGCCATGTGTTTGGGGTCAGATGTCCTAATAGAATTATAACTAACATCTGCTGAGATTTACCGGACCATAGTCATCCAGCCCTGTCTCCTAAAATCTTGAAAACCTAAAATTGTTTGATTCAATGTATTTTACTCCACAAACTTAACATAAAATGTAGTAGAAAAAAATTAAAATTTGAGTCAAATGTTTCTCTGTCTACGGCTAACACGGTACAAATATACACGGTCTTTCCTGTATAAGTTATAGTATACATTTTGTATGATTCTGGTGCCTGTGTGCACCCAAGGCGGTGTATAAACTGCTAGTCTTCATTATTTCATCTCTTTTTTTCCGTCAATGAATGTGCAGATCTTTACTTGCCCGAGATTTTTCAGGCAACTCCCCGTTCTTTGCACCTTTGCGTCATTACAAGTTTCCTGCGGTAAATGGACATGGCTGTATTTGTATAAATAGTGCTCCTCTTTACACCCAGCCGTGGCAAGTAAGTTCACCAGCTGTAGCCCGCGGTGTGGGTATTCTCTGCCATCCGCAGTACGTGTGACTCATTATGCTCCAGTACATACTTGTATAAGGAGTGGGATTTTATAAATGCCATAGACACACAGGATGTCTTCTCTAACTCTGAGTTTGATGACATAACAACATAATCTTGCATCCATGCATTATTTCATATGCCATAGGTCATAATACCTTTATTATGTTGCTTGAAATAATTCATCAGTCTATACAGGCATTCAGTAATACAAGTTTGCTACATGATATATATTTTTTCCTACATAGGGATTCTATAGGCAGTAGATGCTGTTGGAGCTATATATAACATCAGGGATTACATACGGAGGACATGGCTGTTATGCGCTTAAATTGCGTTGACTTTGCTTCATGCTGCTGTGTGTGTTTGTGTTTCCTTTTCTTCAGGAGCTGCAGGAGGTGATGTTGGTACAGTTGTGAAGATCTTGTGCTCAGCTGCTGTTGATATGAGGCTTGGGTGGGACTCGCCTGGAATCCCCTCCCCCTGCCCTTTAAATAGCCTTACATTTCCTCTGTCAGACGCCACTGATAGTTATTTTACTCTTGGTCATTGTGCTGTGCAGATGCTTGCTGGTGGGCTGAAGTCTTTGCCTTGGGAGTAGCTGTGATTCCAGATCCGTGGGTGGAGGTAGGGGGCATTCAGCCTAGGGCTAATCAGGAGCTCAGGAAATAGGGTGGAGACTCAGACCTCCTCACCTTCAGAGGTACCTCTGAGAGCAGGGCGAGCCAGGGACCCCCAGTATGAGTCAGTTGAGCTCTCCCTGAATCCCTTCTCCCATCACAACATCCAGTTACCTGATTCCCTCACCTCCTAAGCATGACAATGGCAAAACGCGATCCGAATCACTAATGTCCTTAAAGTGGTTGATATATAAATATTTAGAATTGCTTTGAAAATCACAGGTACCACATTAGTGGCTCTAACATAGAGCTTGTCTATATGTCCCAGGTCTTCTGTATTCCTGCTGTGTCATGTCTGTGCTGGCAGATTACCAGTTATTTGATGATTCCTCTTAATCAGAAAGATTTCCTTGTCAAAAATGCTTAGTTTGCTTTTGTCTGAAACGTGCAACAGGATTATAGATTAACTAAAAGGAGATTAGTGTTTATTAATTTCTATTTAGTCAGACCTTGCTACAGTCCATATAACCTTACTGCATGATGGGTCCGAGTCTACCAGAAAATACTGAGGATAAATGCTAATAAGACTTCAGTATTATATGTTTTGTAAAACGCTCTAAATGTTTACATAATGTAATGATATAAAATGTGTACATATTTCAGGTATTGATTAAATAATGCAAGCTCCTGTTTCTCAAACTATAATATCCCCTTTATCCAGGAGGATTCAGTGCAGAAATCCTCAAGCAGCAGTAGTGTGTCCAATTCCCAGCCTGACGATGCATCTCCAGGAACTGTGGCTGGAAGAAAAAGTGAGCAGCAAATAAAAATGTTATATATAGTATCATTGTAACCTAACATATGCAAATAAGTTGTGCGTATGTATTTATATAATGTAGGTGTGTGTATGTATGCATTTGTGTATGTATATATGGGCCAGACAAAATTGTTAACACCTTTTTGTTTCAAGCATGTGATGCTCATTCAAACTCACCTGTAGCAAGTAACAGGTGTGAGCAATGTGAAAATCACACTTGAAACCAGATAAAAAAGGGAGAAGTTAATTACATTTTTGCAGTATGTCTGTGTGCCAAATTTAGCATGTGCAAAATATAAAGGGAGGGGACAAGAGGCGCAATAGTGCCCTATCACTAGTGACACTAGTATGTAGACGGTGGTGCTGTGTGGCCGCTCACCTGATCCAGTTGTGGTCCCCACAACTGGTTTGACTGCGTTTAGGAATCAACGTTCCAAGCTGCTGCAGGACCTCCACCTACCACTGGATCGTGGTATGTTCCAAGAAAGATGATGGGAGTGATGGTGTGTCACGGTCCGCGCTGCTTCTGGATTAAAAACTCACCAAAGAGCCCAGCAAACTTTCATCCTCTTTATTCCTTATTCCAACGCGTTTCAACGCCACAACCCGGCGTCTTCCCTGAGGAAGACGCCGGGTTGTGGCGTTGAAACGCGTTGGAATAAGGAATAAAGAGGATGAAAGTTTGCTGGGCTCTTTGGTGAGTTTTTAATCCAGAAGCAGCGCGGACCGTGACACACCATCACTCCCATCAAATTTAGCATGTGTCTGAGGAGTTGTAACCTTAAGATTGTTGATATATTCAACAATTTTGGTTCTCAAGTCCATCTCTAGAGATCTTGACTTTTCTTTGTCCATGATGTACAGCCCATGGCACTGCAGCTAATCTTCCTGGAGGTGGATGACAGAGAAAAAGTGTTGCAAGGTTGCAATGCAGGATAGTTTGAATGGAGAATAAGCGGCCCTAATCAAGTCCCAAAGAAGTTAAAGTTTCCTGCAGGCTCAGGGTGCATCAGTGTCAGTACGAACTATTAATCAACATTTGAATGAAATGAAACTCTATGGCAGGAGATCAAGGAGGACTGCACTGCTGACAGAGACATAAAAAAAGATAGACTGCAGTGTTCCACATATTTGCAAGCCAAAATCCTTCTGGGAAAGTGTCTTGTGGACAGATGAGACCAAATTAGAGCTTGTTGATGGTTATAGAAAGCGTCTGATTGCAGATACTTATTCCAAGTCCTTGAGAAAGGCTTGAATAGAGCCGAAACGTCATGCCATAGATGGGCTAATTAGAAGTCCACTATTTGCATACATTTGAGTGCTGCCTGGATTTACTCCTGTGCTCTGGTCTCCGCATTACCATGACTTTGCACCATACGGTTTGTTATAAGTTTGTGTTGTTCCTTTTTTCTAAGTATAAAATATGTTTTATGAACACTCCATGAACTTTCTAACTTGCTGGCTTCACTATTTTTGTGGCTGTTAGACCCAATGGTATCACTATATTTTACATGCCCGTCTTTCATTGTATCCATAGCACCACCGAGATTCTTGCCCATCTCTTCTACACCCCAGCCTGAGAGGCGGCAAACTCCCCAGAGGCGCCACTCTATAGAGAAAGAGACTCCTACCAATGTGCGGCATTTTATTCCTCCAACCCGACAAAGCTCCAGATCTCTGGTAGGCATCTTCATTCCATCTTTACTACATTAATCTTTTAGTAATCATTACACATAGTTTTCTGGTTTAAACAGGTGTAATGAAACACATTTTCAGAAATAAACAAAAACATTCCATAATGCAGGGAATTTGAAAGTCTTGAAGGAGCTGTACAATTCTTTTACTCTTACCATGTTGAATAAACTATGACCTTTTTTATATAGTGAAAGCTTGAAAATATGTTACCACTCAATGATATGGCTATTATGTAACATATATATAAAAAAAAACTTACATTATAATATTCTTATTTTAATATAAAATCAATAATTTGCTGCTGCAGAAAACAGATTCAGTTTAAAGTTTCCTTAGTGTCGTTGAATGTGAAAGGTCACTATCTCTGATTGTGCATCCACACAAGGTGGAAGACAAGACAGAAGGGGGAGGCTCCTGCTGAAGCTAGTTGTCTTGTAACCTGACACTGGATAGTAATATGGTTAGAGGGGTATTCAGATCTGTAAATTGCTATCCTAATATGTAGTACTGTAGTAATAATAATATTAGCAAATATTCAGTTAGAAATGTAGTATAGATCTCTTGATATAGGCATGTCTGTTAACTCATGTGCAGGACATTGCTGCAGCATTGGTATCCATGGTTACGACCACTTGCAACTTACTGTCACAATATGTGTGATCGTAACCATGGATACCTAAGAGACGTTGTATAATTCTCCTGATTAGCTATATTTCTAATTGGAGGTATTTGCGAATATTATTATTATTACACTTATTGAAATATTATCTTGGAGATAAAAATACTTCTTTAAGGCTGGCTTCACACCACGGCGCAGTCCGGTCCGGAGCTGTCCGGTGTAAACCAAACAGCCCCGGAACAGTTTTTAGCCCCATAGTAGCCTATGGGACCGGATGGAGCCGGATGGCAGCTTTCTGCCATTCGGTTTCCATCTCTCCGGATGAATCTGGGAGAATTCGGAGTATTCTCACCGGACACAAAAACGTTGCTTGCAACGTTTTTGTGTCCGGGGAGAAAAATCTCCCCAAAAACCCGTATCCCGAATTTGCCCGGATTCTACTGAATCCTCCCGGATCCGGGGCAATCCGGCGCTCCCTGACATCGGAGCCTATGGGGGTGGATTGCCCCGGTCCAGGAGGAATCGGGAACCGGATAACGGCGGCTGCACGCCGCTGTTGTTTCAGGACCGCGGCTAGCTCCCCTCGAGTCCTGATTCATTAGCAGCTGCAGCTGTGTCTGGCTGCACACAGGACCGGAGGACATATTTGGCCCTCCGATTCTGTGTGCTGATCCGGTCCGGGGCTGTCAGGTTCAAGCCTGACAGCCCCGGACTGGACTGTGCCGTGGTGTAAAGCCAGCCTAAGTGGCTAAATATCTGTGATGCCTAGTTGAGAATTATTTATATTTCTCAGTTTCATTGCAATATCATGCTAAATAGGAACTAAAAGGTAAAAAATTAATTGGGAATCCCTTGGACGTGGCATTTACTTGATTCAGTCTTCCCATAACTTATATCTTACCGGGGTAACATAATATAATAGCAGGTTTTTTGCCTTTTTTTTTTATTATATGTTTCCAGATATTAGCCTTTTTAAAGCACCACTCCAGCATTTTGTTTTTCAGCGCAGGAGTGCGCTTCAATTACCCCCTGCCCCATTCATATATTCACCTTTGGGTTTCTTTACCACTTACAAATGCCGCTCCAGTCCCATGGTGCAATCTTGTGCCCATAATGTCTGACTTGCCGGAAGTCAGAAGTTACATCACACGCTTAATGCATCACTGAGACCAGAATAAGGCTCCATTGAGGCCCTGTTACACAGCACGCCATCGTCAGCGACATCGCTGATACATCACGGGTTTGGAGGCGTACCAGCGACATCGTTGCAACCTCGTTGCGTGTGACTCTGGCAAGTTGCAACGATAAATCGTTGGATCGGAGTTCACAGGTTTACCAACATGTTGGAAAACCTGACGATCTCAACTCCAGCAACCTGCTGCATCGTTCGGTGTGACACCGCAATAATGATGTCATGGACGACTTCGCCCATTCACAGCAATGAACAGGGATCGTTCGCGGGGTTTGCGAAAGATACCTGTTCACAACATCGTTGGTGAGTCCTCCACGATATCTAGAAGTGTGACATCTCACCAGCAATGTTGAAATGATGTCAAAAATGACCGCGCTCCCCCGAGATCGTTGCCGACATCGTTTCAACGTTGTGTCGTGTAACGGTACCTTTTGAGGTGTACGGAGTTGAGTTCCTTTGCGCTCCATGAAACACTGGAGTTGCCGTCAGGTCATAAATCCCCGCAGATTGGAGCGATGCCAGAAAAACATGAAGCCATTGGAAGGTGAATATCAGATGGGGCAGGGGACTTAAATTTATAGCACCACTCCTGAGGTGCAGTAAAAAGGCTGGAATGGTGCTTTTGAGGTGTCCAGACAAACTTTCCAAACTGATCTGTCAGGGTATTTAGGAGCACTAGTGCATGCAGAGGAAGTCATCTAACACTTAGCATGTACTATTGTCTCCATACATGTGTGGAACTGGACAGAGGAGAATGCCTGGACACTGGTATTAGGCATAAAGATCTCTTGGCTTTCCCGAACTTGTAACTTACAGGGAAGTGTCTAAATGACTGAGGGGTACTTAACTTTATGTGAATATACCGAGTGTATCTTAGAGCATTATCTTCTTAAAGGGTCCATCTAGTGGCGTATTCCTTTTACACAAAGTGAATTGTGCATAAAACACCAATAGTAACATATAAAAAAATGTACATCTAAATGGTTGTAACAAGATTTTCCTGCACTGGTTTTTATACATTTGTAATGTATTGTTTTGTTAAGTGAAAATTCAGTTTTTTTCTGATCTGCAGCAAGGCTACACGTTCACATGAGGTCCAAGGTAAATGCACAGAGTAGTTCTGATCTTAGTGTTTATCCACTACTAATGGTGGGTTTACACGCCGCGATATCGGCGTCCAACTCCGACCCAACTCCGACAAAAAGTCACGTGGGTTGCGAGTTGGACCCGATATCGTGTGCGCGTTGTACGGTTTGAGCGTACAACGCGATGCTGGAACGATGCCAAAACGATATCGGAGTTGAATAGCAGAGCTATTCAACTCCCCGATATCGCATGGCCGTTGTAGCAGCATCGCAGCGTGTGACAGCCCAACTCCGATCTGTACTCGCAACTCACCCATTAACTCCCATGTTAAATGGTCGTTACTGGGTTGGTGGGCGTACACAACGGAGGGACGTTGTTTCCCGATATCGCAGCGTGTAAACCGGCGATGCGATATCGGGAAAAGGGTTGAAAAATGCGCGCTCCCGCGGCGTTGCCTCCAATATCGCCGCGATATCGGGACGTGTAACCCCACCATCAGACAACCCCTTCCCAACCTCAGCCATGTTTATACTATATGTATCTTGTTAATTAGGTCCAATATTCGATTTCATGTAAAGTGGACAATGAGTCTGTAGAAAAATATTAAAATCTGAGTATCCTCAGTAGTTGATGCATTTTAATGGCCTGTAAGCAAAGCGCTGGATATAGGTGGCCATTATATAACGGTCATATGACTGTGATCCCTCGGGCTCAGTATATGACATATATGATCTCCCCACAGAAGAAATGGGAGGATTCTCATTACCAGGACACTCACCTCTCTGCTTACTGGATGTGGCATACCATGCTGCCCCCTAGTGTACACAGTGTGGCATTACAATTGGCACTGACTGCTTGTTACTATAGGGAGTTTGGTTTGTGCTTTGAAGACTAGAGCTACGTGCATAGTAATCTGGTGGGCAAAGCTTTCTACAACCCCAGGGGGTCAACAGAAGACATTGAACTCTGGCAGTTAAATGCGTGACCTGTTACTTTTTTTATTTTATTCTTCAGAAAATTCCCTATTAAAGTTACGTTTTTGGAGCTAATACAAATTTTTTTAAAATAAAAACATAGTCGATTTATAACCTCGACTTCAATATGAAGAGTATCAACAATAGAGAGGAAAAATGGACATGTACTTGCTTTACTACTGGCAGTATCAATACGTTCTGCATTCTGTCCTATGGTGATTGTACATATAACAGGGAGACTTGTGCCTGACTTGCAATGCAGGATAGAGGTCAGCATGCTAAATCAGTGCCTGGGGAACATGCACTTCACTCTCCTCCCTATTTATTATCTAGGTTCCTAGGATAACCCGTTTCTTTCCAAGGATGGCTTTTCAACCATTTTCCACCATACACACAGCTTCTTTGTTGGGGTCTCATCCTTTTGAAGCAGCCATTTTTGGGGCAGCTGGGGCTATGTTTTATCTGTTTGAGAAAGCTTATGCCAGCAGGTGGAGAGCCCCCCAGGTTTGCCTCTTTCATCTTTAGCTTGGCTCTGAATTGATCTATCCTCTTGGGTATGAGCGGTACCTAAGCTGTCACTTGACTTGCTGCAGCATCCGCACCACCCTTCCTAATGATTTTGCACTGTGACGTAATTGAAGTATGATTTTGTTTGCCTTGTTCAATCATTGTAATAAATTAAAAATCGTAGAGAAGGAACGCAAACTGATAAAGCAACATCACCATGCAGGTTTTATGAGCCTTCAGAGTTCATTTATGAGATGCTAACCTGACTTTACTTCATTCAGGTCTAAATGGCTAAATTCTAAAGAGAATCTATCAGCAGGTTTTTGCTGCCCATCTGAGAACAGTATAATGTAGTGGCAGAGACACTGGTTCCAGCAATGTATGATCACTTACTGGGCTGTTTGCTGCAGTTTTGATACAGCCAGTTTCATCTGCTGAAGATTTGCCAGAATACTGAGCTCTGTATATTAAGCCTGCACCACTGATTGGCAGCTTTCTGTGTACACTGTGCATAGGCAGAAAGCTGCCAATTAGTGGTGGTGTTATATGATTATGGAGGACTTACATGGCAGCAGGTTTACCAGTCCTCTAGTGACTTAGAAATAGTACAGAAATCGGACCAATGACACTTCGCTGGATTTAGTATCTGTCTCTACATTCTTCTGCTTTCTGATTAGGTACCAAACATCCGTGGACAAATTCCCTTTCAGTTAAAAAAATAAATAAATAAATAAAGATGTTGCATAAAGTTTGAGCTGTCCTTACTTGTTCTTTTCGATTGAGATAAACATTAGCATTTAATCACTAACGTACACAAGATTATTCACCATGTTAACACACTAAGCATTTCCAAAGAAAAGACTATTCCTCCAATGTAGCCATAGTAGCAGATATAAAGCCACTAATACAGTGACAGTTGATGTCTTCTGTTATTCCTCCTGTAAATGTATGAATAACTTGACAGCTGGATGTTAGTGTTTTGGGGGGGTCTGTGCCCCCTCCAATCATTGATAACCGAGGACACACCTTAGTTGTCATTCATACATTTCAGGAGTGATAACGGAGGAGTATTCCAATGCAAGTTATTAGAAATCATGGAACAAAATGTATTTTTCATGGACAAAACATGTCCATTCATATGCCCCAATATCTCCCTGTGACATGGAACATTTCAGCTTTTTGAATTCTTTATCTTACTTTAAAAACCGCTGCCTAAACTTTAATTAATTTCACTCTATCAATAATTCGCTCTGCAAAAGCAAATTTAATTTTTTTAAGGTATATTAATTTTTGTGTTAAATTTTCATATACATTATCCAAGATTGTAAGAAATTAGCATTCTATTTAAATCAACAAGACATTGTAAATTTATAGCATTATTTAATATTATAAATCAAATCAAGGCTTCCAAGTGCTTCACATAATCTGAATTTCACATTTTAATGTATACGTTCTTACAAATCTGGTTTCTCCTAAAAGCAGGTTAGTGTCGCGGGCACGGATGTACCCAAAGGGGTATGTTTTTGTTTTTTTTTTAAGCATTTAAGTCATAGATAGGACTAGGACTGATCACCGTATTCACACCAAGAACTCCAGCACAATAGGAGTTAGACCTGAAAATGGGAAGAATGAAGACTCTTCTGGGAACTAAATTTATATGCTAATGGTTTCCTGGTGTCATTTATGAAATGAAATGGTCTAATTTAAAGGCAGATTAGTTAATGAGCATATTGTATTTTTTCCATTTGAAAATATCTGCACAAATTGTGATCTTACTTTCTGTAAAGCCAAATTTTCAGAAGTCACCAAAGTTCTCCAGAACCCTTACGCTAAGTGCCCACTGTGCATATTGTTTGTGCTGTGTTTGTAGGTAGATAATCTCAGCAAAAGCAGCACAAACCTATTGCAGGTAGATAATCTCAGCAAAAGCAGCACAAACCTATTGCAGGTAGATAATCACAGCAAAAGCAGCACAAACCTATTGCAGGTAGATAATCTCAGCAAAAGCAGCACAAACCTATTGCATTTGTGCACATATAAACGCAGTAGAAAAACGCACGAAAAATAAAGTGACAGACACACAGACACTCTCTCACCCTCCAGCGAATCAAAAGTGACCGGTGATCTCTTCTTCCCGGGCAGCACAAGGACCTGTGGATTTTGTCCAATCAGAGGCCGATCATGTGACAGGTTGAATCACATGACTGGGCACATGGGGCGCCGCAAGTTCTCCAGTCACTTCTCCCGGTGCCCAGAATGAGGATACCACCGAGGATTGCTGGGGGAGGTGAGGATTGCAGCACTTATGCTGCAGAAATTGCTTTAAAAAAGCCCCACTAATGCACTATGGGAATACTCATGCGATTCTGCTGCTTTTTTTGGATTACAATGGAGCCGATGGGGAAAATGCAGCCCAAAAATAGGCAACTTAATGGCAGGAACACAAAAAAAATACAGGCCATTTCTGCAATAAAACGCAGCACCCAAAAATGCATGTGTGGGCACACGTTTTGTAAAATCATATTGACTTTCAGTACAAAGCTGTGGGTGCTGCGTTTTTGGTTCAGAAATGCAGCAAAAACGCACAGTGGGCAAATAGCCTTAGTGGCATTTTTTCCTGGCTTCAGGGAGATCTATGGGAGAGATCAGTAACAACCTGATCGGAGGTGTAATGGTGACAACTCAAGAATTTATATTTATTTTTTCACAGTAGTGGCAAATGCTCATGAAAACGTGATGGTCTTTTCTGCCTTTATTGTAGACACTTCTTGATGATTTTGCCTGCTTGCGGTGTGCAAGGAGATAACGTATTCTGTGGTGGGTTGATTGTGGTGACACATAATGAAAGGTAATATCTCCAATGCCACTTTTTGTATTCGTGCGATATAACTAGAGATAATGGTTTTGCAGGACCCTGATCTAGTGTCCTTGGAATACCGCTGTGACCACTGGATTAGGGTCCTGTGAATGTATTTGCTCATCTCTAATTGCAACCAATACTCAAAGCACCACAGCATAAAATCTCCAAATGTAATCACTTACTAACACTACCCTTTAACTACTCTGCCACGGCAGGGAATAAAACCTATTGTGAAATTGGAGAGGACAGAAATAGTTGGTATTGATGAAATTGAAACCTTGTTGTTTTCTGTCGTGTTGCAGAGGAGCTACAGTCAGTCCAATATCTGTTTAACTTTAGACTTGTTTTGACATACACTTTTCACACCCGGCTGTATCCAGTCATTACACTTCCACATCTTCCTATTACTAACAGAGGTGCTCGGTTGGTGGAATCCATTGTTTTCTTAACTGCTTGTTAGATGCGTTATTGATCCCAAGTGTTTAATTTCAGGAGGAGTTTTGTTATCCTGTAGAGTGTCTGGCTCTTACTGTAGAGGAAGTAATGCACATACGACAAGTCCTGGTGAAGGCCGAGCTCGAGAAGTACCAGCAGTATAAAGATGTCTATAGTGCACTAAAGAAAGGAAAGGTAAGACAGATGTCTAGTCTATAAGTGACAGGATATATATATAGTGTGTATGTACGTATATACACACAAGCACATGCATATATGAAGTATATTCATATTTATTCCTCCGCTGTACTGGTCCAGATTACTGGTCTATTTGTTTAGTGTTGATTTTTATGGTCTTTGGGGCGGTGCTCACAGTATACTATGGGGCATATCTTCAGGCTGCTCTACATAATATATATTTATATATAGGAAAAACAGCACAAACATAGTGACGTGGACTTCTTTATTGTCCAATGGCGTGGCTTTGAGAAAGGATTTTACATCCGAAACGTTGCCACTCCATTGGGCAATAAAAAAGTCCACATCACTATGTTTGTGCTGATCTTCCTTTATTTATTTATTTTTTTTTTACATGTATCATAAATGGACATTAGGTCTGTGTTTGGAAAAGCATGTACTATTTAAGGTAATCTTTACTGTGCTGTTCCTATTTTTCACTATATGTATAATGTGTGTATATATATATATATTCATATTCCCACCTCTCCCACCACACATAGAAACCATGCTAACCTTATTAACATTACCTACTTACCTTTGTCTCCCTCTTTCAACTGCGCTATCTGGAATCCACGGTCTGTATGCAACATGCTTCCCTTCATCCACAACCACTTTCTCACTAACTTTCTTAACCACCTGGCTCTCACAGAAGCCTGGGTCAAGGATTCAGACACAGTGTCTCCTGCCGCTATTTCTTATGGCGGCTTACTATTTCTCTCATTCCCCGAGACCTGGGAACAAACATAGTGGTGGTGTTGGCTTACTCCTGTCCCCACAATGTACCTTCCAGGTCATCCCTCCAGCCACATCACTCTCATTCCCCTCTTTTGAGGTCCACACAATTAGGCTCTTCCGTCCCCTCCGCCTCAGAGTAGCGGTAGTATACCGCCCCCCCAGGGTCACCCACCCAGTTCCTCGACCATTTCTCTGCGTGGCTGCCGCACTTCATGTCCTCAGAATTACCAACCCTTATTCTGGGAGACTTTAACAACCTCATCTCCCCATCTGCATCCCAGCTGCTGTCTCTAACCACATCTCTTGGCCTCTCTCAGCTCTCAACCTGTGAGAGTGAGTCACACAAGGATGGTAATACCCTTGACCTGATCTTTGCCCAGCTCTCCTCAACCTCCTCCTTAAATAATTCACCTCTTCCCCTCTCTGACCACAGCATTCTCTCCTTTACGATCACAAACCCTAGCACAGTGCGACCTATCACACATCCAGAAATCTACAGGCCATTAACCCTCATGCATTCACAGACTCTCCATACTAATCACTATTCCCAGTCTCCTCATTCTCCTGTCCAATCTGGCAGTAAATTACTTAAATGACTCTTTCAGAAGCACCCTGGACCAAGTAGCACCCCTCACCCTCAGAACCTCTAAACACAGAGTGAAACAGCCCTCGCTTACACCGCAAACTCTAATCCTCCAGCGATGCTCTAGCAGTGCTGAATGTCTATGGAGGAAAACCGCACACCAGAAAACTTCACTCACTATAAATTTATGCTAAGAACTTACAATTCTGCCCTTCATCTTGCCAAACAAACCTACGTCACCACCCTGATCTCCTCACTATCCAACAAACCAAAAAAACTCTTTGACGCCTTTCACTCTCTCCTCATTCCTAAAGTGCAGGCCCTGATCACAGACCTCTGTGCTGATGATCTGGCTTCTTATTTCACAGACAAAATAGAAAACATCCATCAGGAAATCAACTCCCTACCTCAAATTGCTGTTACCCCTACCTCTCCCCGCATTTCCTCCGGTTTGCTCTCCACATTCGACCCAGTCACAGAAGAAGTCTCCAGGCTCCTCCCTTCCTCTCGTCCCACCACATGCACTGCTGACCCCATCCCCTTGCACTTACTCCAGTCTCTTTCTCTGGTGGTCACCACTCACCTAACCAAAATCTTCAGTCTCTCCCTCTCTTCTGGCATCTTCCCCTCCTCCTTCAAACACACTATCATTACTCCATTATTAAAGAAAACCTCTCTCGACCCATCCTGCACAAACAACTACAGACCAGTCTCCAATCTCCCCTTCATCTCTAAACTCCTGGAGCGCCTGGTCTACTCCCGCCTCACTGATTACCTTTCCAATCACTCTCTTCTAGACCCATCACAGTCTGGTTTCCGCCCCTTACATTCTACAGAAACTGCTCTCACCAAAGTGACCAACCTTCTGACAGCAAAACGTAATGGTGATCACACTCTGCTTATTCTTCTTGATCTCTCTGCAGCCTTTGACACTGTTGACCACCATCTCCTACTCTCCATGCTGCACTCCATCGGCATCAAGTACGCATCTCTCTCCTGGTTCTCTTCCTATCTTTCTGACCGCTCTTTCAGTGTATGATTTGCTGGTACCACTTCCTCCCCCCTTCCTCTCACTATTGG